>SJYA01002725.1:430822-457060 GCA_006410615.1 Neotragus moschatus | reverse complement strand
TTTACCACCAAGCCACCTGGGAAGTTTCCTGTTTGGGTTTTCTTGGCTCCCTGACCAGAGGTGAGCCTGCGCCCCCTGCACTGAAGGCGGAGTCTTAACCACTGGACTGCCAGCGAGGTCCCCTGTTTCAATTTTCTTCCCACACTTATGATCTCACGCTAGTGCCTCTTTCTTCTGTTCATTTACTTCCTTGCTGTCTGTTCTTCTCCATTAGAATGTTGCTTCTTTGAGATCAGGGACCAGGTCGTGCCACCTGCACCATCACCTCTTGCGTCTCGTGTCCTGCTCTGGTGATATGTGCAGGACGCTGAGCTGTGCATCAAGAGGGTAAAGTGAGATCCTTTCCTTCTATGCCTTTATACGCTCTCCTCTCCATGACATTGTCAAGAATACCAGATGACTGGCGGTGGAAACAGAAATCTATGTCTCGGAAGCACACAAGAGACAGGCTAGAGACAGGATGTTACAGGATAAAGGCAACCTGGATAGCCTTCTAGTGTGCTGACAGTAGATCTGTGTTCAAAACAAGTCTATACTGGCCTTTCGGGGGCTTGATTCTAGAATTCCTGACCCAAAACTTTCCTGCCAACCAGGAATGTCTTCTTCCTCTCCCTTCCTGAAAAGGTAATTTTTTTTTTTTTTATTCACTGCATCCCTCTGCAAGACATAAAGTCTGACCCTCATTTCCGCATCCTCACCCTAGGCCTTGATGTCCAACAGGAGCTTCAATAACATTTTTATATTTCCAAGTAGATATTTTGATTTGAACAGGACAAGCCTCCACTCGGACACATTAATTGCCTAAATATAGACAGTTGATTTGTTCTTTTCATAGTTCATAATTTCTGAGAGCAACTGGTTGACTACACAACCGTGCATGTAAAGACGAATACTACTGACGGCTATATGCNAAGTAGATATTTTGATTTGAACAGGACAAGCCTCCACTCGGACACATTAATTGCCTAAATATAGACAGTTGATTTGTTCTTTTCATAGTTCATAATTTCTGAGAGCAACTGGTTGACTACACAACCGTGCATGTAAAGACGAATACTACTGACGGCTATATGCCTGCTTCATTAGTATTTTATTTCACTTTTATTTTTATTTATACTTTGTTAGTTTACATTTTATCTTCTCTATTTAATATTTTTTAATCTTATTTTTATTTTTGGTGGCTTAAAATAACAGAACTTTATTCTCTCACTGTAGAGAATTCATCAGAAGGCCAGAGGCCAAAAGTCTGAAGTCAGGTGTTGGCAGGGCCATGCAGGCTGTAGGGAGATCTCCTCCTTGTCTCTTCCTAGTTGGTGGCGGTTGTCCGCAACCCCTAGTGTTCCCTGCTGTGTTGATATATTATTCCAATCTCTGCTTTTTCATCCTCAACATGGTATTTTTTAGGTGCGTCTCACTGTTGCTATGTCTTCATACGGTCTTCTTTTTTCTCTATTTCTTAAAACAATTTGTATGCAAATTTTAAGGGTTACACTCCAGTTACAGTTATTACAAAAATATTCCCTGTATTCCCTGCACTGTACAATACATCCGTGTAGCTTATTTTAATACAGAATAGTTGTGCCTCACACTCCTGCATCCCTACATTTCCCCTCTCCACTTCCCCATTGATAACCACTGGTTTGCTCTCTGTCTCTGTGAGTCTGCTTCTATTTGGTTATATTCACTAGAATGCTGCATTTTTAGATTCCATATATAAGTGATATCATACGGTATCTGTCTTTGCCTGACTTACTTGGCTTAGGACAGTGCCCTCCGACAAAATGAGAAACAACAAACCCATAAAGCAATTACTGCCTGAACCTACACAGGTCTGTGTGCCCATGTTTCTGACATTTTTAACAACATCCAGCTACTTTGTTTCTGCTTGTCAGTGTCATCGTTTCACGGTCAGAGTGTTTATGCCAGGAGGTTTTTTCTTTCTAGAGAATTTGTTGGGGATCAGCATGAGACCTGAATAGTCATAGGTCAAACAGGATACAGGACAGTGTAAGTCACAGGGCCTTGCCTGCAAACAGAGGGGAAGGAAAGAGGAAGTGGAGTCGTAAACACAGGTACACAGAACCCAGTTGTCAAGCCAACGATGGGGCCACAAGGAAACAAAGCTTGTTGTGAAGCTAAGACTGGGATATGACACTGGTCCACATGAGATCAGAAAAACAACAGTAAAGGGGGAAGTGTCCTCCTGAGGACTTTGGAAAACGGGCTGCACATCATGCTTTTCATTCATCAATTTGTCCGACCTCGCATTCATTGAGCTATCAGGTGTTTACTGAGCACTTACTTTGTTTCATCTTGATGCTCAGATCTTAAACTCTTTGGTGTTAAACTCTTTGTATATAATTCAGTGGCTTCCCAAAAGGTGCTGGTGGTTGAACCATTTTGCAATCTTGAAAGTTTCTCTAATAGACAGCCTTCTTAGCCTTCTAACTTTTCCTGTTGCTTTAGATCCTTACTTGTGGAGTTGGAGCAGAAGAGAAAAGGGGAGAAGAGGGATCATGGTGCTGGGGCTACAGTGTAGCTGGGGATGAATGGATCGGACACTGGCTAGGGATGGGGAAGGGGGCGTGTCTGTGTGGGGTAATTCTACCATGAACTCAGGTGAGTCTTGGACAAAGAAAGTTAACATCCTGTGGTCCCAAGAGCCTTTCCGATAGGTTTACCAACATGTACTCTTTGATGGCAGGGATGTCCAAAGGCAAGGTTGTTTTAAGAGCTTTCAGTGGCTTTTGCCTACTATTTCTTCCTGCTTTCCATATTCTAGACATATAGTAGAATTAAACCTCCTGGTCCCCTGTGCTCATGGGGACCAAATGGCTTATTTCTGTCCAACGAACTGAGATGAAAGTCTCCTGAGCTGCAGCATTTAGCAGTAGGTGTGAGACCATCCTAAGCACTGTTTTCCCTCTGCCACTGCTCTCCATCAGTGATGAAACTGGTGGTTGCTCTGTCAGCCTGGATCCTGGGGTAAAGAGATTTGTGAGTGGCCCCCGCACCATTCCCTTCCCACCCCTACCATCTGACCCCTGATATACAGGGAATGTGAATGAGAAAAAAACTTTGTTGTTAAGTAGGTATTAAGATTTTGGATTGTTTGTTGCCAAGCCGCATCTAGCCCATGCATTCTTAAGAGGAGCTATATCACTTCCATGAAGGTAAAAACTGGCTCTTGGGATGAGTGAAAATATAGTCCATACATACTGTAAATAAACAAATATATAAAGTATCTGTGGTAATGAAATTTCATGGGGTGGGGGTTTAAGAAAAAGAAAGTCTGAAAAAGGCTTCCTGGGGAGACGATAATGAAAAATAGGTTGAGAAAACTGATCTGGCTTAACCTGAGTGATATAGTTATGAAGAACACAGTCTTTTTAAAAAAAAAAAAAAAATTGAAGTATAGTTAATTTACAATATTGTGTTAGTTTCAGATGTAAAGTGATTCAATTATATATTTTTTCATTTTTTTTCCATTGTAGGTTATTATAAGATACTTGAATATAGTTTCCTGTGCTATGTAGTAATCCTTGTTGTTTACCTACTTTATATATAGTAGTTTGTATTTGTTAATTTTATACTCCTAACTTAACTCCCTCTTTCCTCTTTGGTAGCTATAAATGTGTTTTCTATGTCTGTAAGTCTGTTTCTGCTTTGTATATAGATTCATTTGTATTATTTTTTAGATTCCACATAAAAGTGATCTCACGAAGTATTTGTCTTTCTCTGACTTACTTCACCAAGTATAATGTTCTCTAGGTTCATCCATGATGCTGCAATGGCAATGTTTCATCTCTTTTATTGCACTGTGTGTGTGTGTGTGTATACATACACAAACAGACATCACATCTTAGTCAATCGTCTGTCGGACACTTGGGTGGTCCCCATGTCTTAGCTACTGTACACAGATGGAATGCACAGTCTCTGTCTGTTTCTGTTCCTTTCTGCATCCTTTTCGCCCTTCTATGTCAGTTCTAGAACACTTTTGGTTACCAGTGCCAAGACGAATATGTGTTTAAAACTTTTTAGGACAAGCCTATTCTTAAATTTTTTTTTCTTTGTCCCCAAAAGTACTTTTGAATATCCAGGCACATTCTTAATTTTTAGCTTGAAAAAAAATATGTTTGATTTACCCCAGGGCCTTCATGGTCACTTGACTTATCTTGACTAGAAAGGTTCTTAAAATTTTCTTCATGTTCTTTTGTGGGGGATGAGAAAGGGACAGTCAGGGTCAGCTTGTGTCTGGGGAGTTTCCAGAGTTCATCTTGCCTTGAGGAATAGCGAAGGAAGAAGCACATTTAATTTTTTGGTTAAGACATTGAGAGTGTTTGGGCTTAGGGTAGAAAAGGAACCGGATGCAGCTTTTCTGTCCTTGTGTGTGAGTATGCTCAGCAGCTTCAGCCATGTCCTACTCTTTGTGACTTTAGGGACTGCAGCCCACCAGGCTCCGCTGTCCATGGGATTCTCCAGGCAAGAATACTCGAATGGGTTGCCATGCCCTTCTCCAGGGGATCTTCTCGACTCAGAGACTAAACTACGTTGCGGCAGATTCTTTACTGCTCAGCCACCGGGGAAACCCTTTTCTCTCCTTAAGACCTGACTAAAAAAGGCTTCTCAGTTGAGTGGGGAGATGCTGAGTACTAGCTCTGTGAGTAGACAGAGGTGCCAGATACCCCTGGGGGCATTCCTGGACAGATTATCTCCCTAACCTGAGAACGTGGGCTTCTGCAAGATCAAGTAAAGAAACCAATATAAATGAGCGCCTATGACTCAAAGCTATTAAACCAGCAGTCCCCAACCTTCTTGGCACCAAGGACTGGTTTCGTGGAAGACAGTTTTTCCACGGATGTGGGTAGGGCTGGGTGGGGGGATGGTTTCAGCATGATTCAAGCACTTTGTATTTCTCATGCACTTGATTTCTGTTACTGTCACATCAGCCCCACTTCAGATCATTAGGCAGATCCTGAAGGTTGGGGATCTCTGTATTAAACAACTCAATGAGAAATAAGACTACTTCTGGGGAGAAATTCAGCAGACCAGTTAGCGCCCAGACAGACAGGAGTGACAGGGATCCAGTCAGAGCGTGGGACCATGACACTGAGCTTCTGCTTCTCTGATTGATTTCATGAGACTCCAGGTGACCCCCTGGCATATACTCAGTGCTTAGTAAAGCTGTTTTTTAATGAATGCACACATGACGGAGTAGCTGCCACCAACCACGATTCCCAGGGAAAATAGCTGGGCTGTGAAGATATCCTTCCCTGGATGCAAAGGTGGAGCATTCCTTGGGGGAACTGCCCCGTGTGCCTACTTCTTTTTTCCTCTGTCTAGTATTCCCAGTAAATAGGCATATTTTCTCTTTTAACCTCCCCATCGTTGGGTGCTTAATTTGAACCATCCTCCTGGGTATCAACTTCTTTAGCTAAATCTGGGAGGTCTTCTAACGGTTCCTCTGTTCTTTATCCTGTTATTAGATACATCCTTGCTACTCTAAGTGCGGTTTTTGGACCAGAAGAATCAGCCTTACTTGAGAGCCAGTTTGAAATGCAGAATCTCAAGCCTGACCCAAGACCCACTGAATCAGAATCTGTGTTTTATGAAGATGCCTAGGGGATTCATCTGCCAATCAAAGTGTGAGAGGCTCTGCTGAAAATGATTATCAGTTCAGTTCAGTCGCTCAGTCATGTCTGACTCTTTGTGACCCCATGAATCNTAATCCAGATCGAATATCACAGAAATAGGATATGAACACAACACATCTATTATCTTCATTCTTTCCAGGCCAAGAGCAGTGGTTAGTAATGTATAGGACTGTAAATGTATAGGACTGTCAAAGGAGGGAAATAGCACAGTGTCTATACTGTGACTTGAGGGGAAAATTGGAATAAAGTCTTTCATGATACCTTCATGGATGAAATAAAAAAAATTAGCATTGGAGCTCACTGTGGTTAGACAGAATTGTGTCTGTTTGATCAACTATACTTTTAATATTGATTCATATTGGCATTTTAACTAAAGGTATGATTCAACCCATGTTTGACTGCAGAGCACAGAAAACCTAACTAATATTGGTTTAAGGGACATCCCAGGTAGTCCAGAGGCTAAGGCTCCAGGCTTCCAATGTAGGGGGCCCAAGTTGGATCCCTGGTCAGGGAACTAGATCCCACATTCCGCAACTAAGAGTTCCAAAGCTGCAACTAAAGATCCCACATGCCTCAATGAAGACTGAGGATCCTGTGTGCTTCAGTGCAGATCTAAAGCAGCCAAATAAATAAATATTTTTTATTTATTGGCTTAAGCAATAAATTACTGGCTTAAGCAATAAAGACAGTTATTTCTCATAACGAGAACTCTAGCTATAGCCATAATAGTCCAAAGTTTCTCCATCTTAATATTGCCTCTGCCTTTATGCTTGTCACCTCATGGTCACAAGACAGCTGCTATGGCTCCAGGCGTCAAAATCACATTCAAAGGTTGAAATAATGGAATAATCAGTGTTAAGAGAGGACGCCTTAGGCAGACTTGGCTTTAAAAAAAAAAAAAAAGGGAGCAGAATATTTCCTGATGTTCCTTCTTCCTTGTTGATGTCTCTTTATGCCTCACTAGCCACAACTAGCTATAGGAAAGTTGGCATAGTGGGTTTTTGGCTTTTCTCAGCCTCTATAATTAAAAGAGAGCAAGGAATAAGAAAGTTTGGAGAAATGGCTGTTGGATGAACTGACCAATTATGTCTGCCATACTGAGAAAGAGGACTGTAGGGGTATTTGTAGGGTTTTCTGGGGGCTAACATGGACAGACCATTTATTAACAAGTTGAAAAAAGGCATGATAGTCATAATCACAGTTATTTTCAAATGACACCTGGTGAGGTCAGTTAATATCTTGGATGACAGAATTTGGTTTAAACATTGCATTTTTCTCCAAAGTTAAGAACTTTATGTGCAGATGAAACACAATTACCTCAGCACAGAGGCACACCTAACTCAACATCAGTTAATGTGGAAAAAGCCACTGGGGTTTATGCTGATCATGGATTTCAATATGAGTCACCGAGGAAGAGCATCTCAGTTTAAGGAATGAAAATACACACATTTTAACTTAGTTCCAGAAAAATGTTCTCCTTCCTTGTGACTTTATCTCTGCTTCCATTAGTCACTTTTTCATTCATTCAGGAGAGTTTCATTGAATGTGCAGGACATAGTGCCAAGCACTAGATATACAACAATGCAAAAAACAGGAAACAAGCAGCTATTCAGAGTGGGTTAACTAGACAGTATGACAAATCCTACAAAAGTAGAGTCAAGGAGACTATGAAACTGGACAAGTGGAGGTCTTGACCTGGCCTTGGGGATGCAGGATAGTTGCTGTGAGAAAGTGGTAATTCTGCTGACACTAGGAGGATGAGAGAAATTGGCCCAGCAGATTCAACAGGAGAAAGCAGAGAAAATGAGCCTCAGAGAAAATGAGCCCTTCTGAAGGTGCTGGAGGAGAAGCAGGGTGAGACAGGGGAGGGGGCCCAGGAATAAAACCACACCTCAAACTGGACTTAAACGCACAGTAATTCAACTGAAACTGTACAACTTATCTTGGGACTTAAAGCAGCTCAGGTTCTGAGTGTGCTGGTGCAGAAGAAATTCAGTGAGAGGAAAAGTGATGAGTGAGAACTAAATTTATTAAACCAAGGCAAAGTGGAGAAGAAAAGACCACGCTCCTCCTCTTCCTTTGTAAAGATGTTCCAAAAAATGGGCTGCAAGAGAATGGTCATGTTGCAGTCTCCGGTGGGTTCCTGGGACAGGCCACCAAGTGAGGGTTCTAGACTTGAGGCAGGAAAAATTCAAGGGTGAGTGGTAGTAGAGGGAAAGCAGAGACGCACATTCCATGGGCAGAATGTGGTCCATCTCAGGGGAGAGGTGGCCTCAGGGCATGGGGTCCTCTTGGAAACTGACAGCAGCCCTAGGCATCGGGATAGTTAGTTTTCACAGGCTGGCTAATTCCATAAGCTAACAAGTAGGAGGAGTCTTCTATCTTGGAGAAGCAGTGGGGATTGCCAGGAACTGGGGCACCACCCACTTCTGCGCCTTTTCTGGATGGCCTTGGAACTGTCACGGTGCCTGTGGGTGTGTCATTTAGCATGATAATATAATGAGTACACAATGAGGCTTAAGGTCTACCAGTAGACAAATCTTCCACCATCTTGGGCCTGCTAGGTTCTAAGCAGTGTATGTCATATCCTGCATGGCTCTGTCCTACTTTTAAAAATTGTACCCCGCCCTCTTCCCTTCAGTGGAGGTTCTGACTTGACCTTGGGGATGCAGGATGGTTAGTATGAGGGGAGGAAGCGGTAATTCTGCTGATACTGAAAGGATGAAGGAAACTGACTCAGCAGATTCACTGGGAGAAAGCAGGCACTTGCAGAGAAAATGAGCCCTTCTGAAGGGGTTGACATGAGGAGGAGCTGGGCGAGCTGGAGGAAACGCAAGTCCTGTGTGGTTTTCTGAGTACACCTAGGGGGCGGGAGGCATCTAGAGATGAGGCTGCGGAGGTGGGCTGTGTGGGCCATGATAGGATGTCAGTCTTCATCCTAAACGCATTAGAAGGCATTGTTTTGCCTTTCAGAGATCTACCCTGGCTAGTGCATACAGAATGAACTGGAGGGGCCAAAAATGGGTTCAGAGAAACTGGATAACAGCATATTGCCATTTTGGACAGAGAGATGCTGGCAGCTAGGACTTTAGGGGCAGAAGAAGGCAGAAGTATTTTGGATTTGAAGATGCAGTAGACAGGAGGTGAGGACAGGGAGGTTTCAAAACTGACTCCTTGTGCTCTGATTTTTGAAATGAAGTAGATGGACCCACACGCACTGAGAAAGTTTTACTGGAAGTGGGGTCCAGCTCCTCACTGCTTTAAGCCAGTAAAGAGGCAAGACTGGTGGAAAGGAAAGTTTGATAAGGAAAGCTGAGGTCACTAACTGGGGAGGAGGGTAAAATATGTCCTGTCCAAAGGCTGATTCCCCACCTCTGACAATCAGTGGGCAAGAGCTTTTATAGGAGGAGTCATCTTGCTTCAGAAACAATTTTATTGAAATATACTTAATTTTTAATGCACTAATTCCTGCTATACAGCAAAGTGACTCAGTTATACCCACGGTGCTAGTGGTAAAGAACCCACCGGCCAGTGCAGGAGATGTAAGAGACATGGGTTCAATCCCTGGGTTGGGAAGATCCTTTGGAAGAACGCATGGCAACCCACTCCAGTATTCAGAGAATCCCATGGATGGAGGAGCCTGGTGGGCTATGGTCCATGGGGTCACAAAGAGTTGGACATGACTGAAGTGACTTAGCGCGTGTGCACACACACACATACACACACATATATATTCTTTTTTATGTTCTTTTCCACTGTGGTTTATCATAGAATATGGAATATAGTTCCTTGTGCTATATAGTAGGACCTGTTTATACATTCTATATATAATAGTTTGCCCCTGCTAATCCCAAACTCCCAATCCTTCCCTTCTCTACCTGCCAACCTCGGCAACCACAAGCTTGTTTTCTGTATCTGTGAGTCTGTTTTTGTTTCATAGATATGTTGATGTGTGTCATATTTTAGATTCCACATCTAAGTGACATCACATGGTATTTGTTTCTCTTTCTGACCTACTTCATTTAGTACGATCACCTCTAGGTCCATCCATGTCACTGCAAATGGCAGTCTTTCTTTTTCTTTTATGCCTATATAGTAGTCTATGGTATACACATACCACATCTTTGTCATCCATTCATCTGTTGATGGATATGTAGGTTTTTCCATGTCTTGGCTATTGTGAATAGTGCTGCTATGAATATTGGGGGGCATGTATCTTTTTGAATGACAGCTTTGACAGTATTCTGAAATTGCTCATGTAGTGGTCTGATCAGCATCATCTTGATTATTTTAAATACAGTTAATATTTAGTTCCAGGGTTCTCATTTCTTTCTAAGTTCTCAGAATTGTGGAAACTTATGTCATGGCTACCATGTGGTCACTATGTAGTTAGCTTTTTCTACGTGCTGGGGGTTGGTTTCAGTATCTGTAAGACAGCTCAAAGGATATGGCTCAGAATATTACCTATGGCCCTTGAGGAGGAACTAAAAGTCCCTGACTTTACTAAATGACTATACTATTATTATTTTGTCCTGTTTGACTGCTTTCCTTTGCTTCTGCATTTTTACCCTGCTTCTCTGATTAAACTTGAGTGAGGGAGTGAAAGTCACTCAGTCATGTCCAACTCTTTGCGACCCCAAGGACTATACAGTCCATGGAATTCTCTAGGCCAGAATACTGGAGTGGGTAGCCTTTCCCTTCTCCAAGAGATCTTCCCAACCCAGGGATCAAACCCAGGTCTCCCGCATTGCTGGGGGATTCTTTACCAGCTGAGCCACAAGGGAAATCCTCGATTAAACTTATCCTTTGACTAAAGTTTTTCCACAAACAAAAGGCAGGCCAAAGACATGGGAGGCAAAGACCACAAGGTCCTGCTCCATTTCAATTCCCCCTTCTCTTTAAATCTCAATTTTGAGGACGAACGGGTATTGAACAAGAAATGGAATCAAGCTTTTGATAGAGAAGTTAATCCTAAACTTGGCAGAGGAACTCGATTTTAGTTCCATTTCTGTGCCAATATTCCACCAAGTCTTTGAGAGTGTTGACTGCTCTGGTTACTTTCTGCTAAAATGGGATGCAGTCATACCTAATTTGGGGAATGGACACAGAATTGGAAATAATTTCAAGTTCCAAGCTTAGCATCAATATTTTGTATTGTGAAAACATTACCTTTCTTCGGTTACCTTGTCATAGCACTTAGACAAATGCCTGAAAATTAGTAGACATATTACAACGAGGATAACACCCAAAATGCATCTTTGTATTATTCTCTGAATGTATTTTTCCCTAATGGTTAAAGCGGAAGTACAATGTATGTATGTGAGTGTTGCTTACTATTATTTTTTAATTTTTTATTTACAGTGTTACAGTGTGTGTTTAATAGGCCACCAGGAGGCTGTTTGGTTAGCCTAAACTTCAACTTAAATCATGTGTAGACCAGAATGACTTTCCCATACCTCAATATGTGAAATTTCCCTTCATCGTTTCCCCCTTTTACTAATAATGGCAAATCTTTCCACAGCAAACATTGATAAACAACATATTTTTTCATCGTTGCCAGAGTGACTCAGTTTCCTGCTCTGGGGCCATTCATATCCCTTGGTGCTAGGCCAACGTTTTGTTTAAATATTGGCCTAGTTATCCGTGTTGGGAGAAAACTAATCAGATTTAACAGACAAGTACAGAGAGAGATGTTGACAGGGAAACATTTCATAGGCATACATTTTATCACTTGTGCACAGTTGTGACACAAACAATGTATGTATGCTTTTAGCAGTGAATGTAAAGCCAGCAGTGATACACATCATAAGTAATTATACTCTGTGATAACTTCACTAGACAATTTTCACATCCTGAACACGGGAGTCAAAAATATATTCTGAAGCAAAACAATAGCTTTCTATTAGAATTTTTAACTTTCTTACCCAGTTCAGCAGTATGGTCTGAAAGGTATCAAATGTGTTCCAAATAATTTAACATACCAAAAATCCTAGGCACTTTAATATTTCTTCTTATTAACAGCTACCTTGGGGCCCTGTGGAATACTCAAAATTAGCTAGAGAAAGAAACTTACAATCTGTTATCAAAAGGAGCTCAATATTCCAGGAAAACTTTGTTCTCATAATAGGAAGAAAGAAAACCAAATTCCAGCTTACTATTAATAATGAAGCTCATTTACATAATTAAATCTGATCTTAATTACTCCTGACAACATACAAATTTATTTTCTCAAAGTTCTCTCTCTCTCTCTTTTTTTTTTTAACAATCCTTATATCACTTTTTGCATCCATATGGTTTTTCCATTATTTTTCCCTATCCAGAAGCAACTGGCTCTATGACAAAATTATCATCATTTTTCTGCAACAAAAACATCTCCATTCTTTATACCTTCTCTCACTTGCAACACATATCCTAGTTGTTTTACACACCGAAATGCTCTCCTTGTCATTTCTAGTAGCTTTAATTACATATTATAATTTTTAGTCCTTAAAAGTCTTAACAGAACCAAGAATCAAGTGATTGAACTATTATACCAGCATTTACTGACTGGCAAACTTAAGAACATATTGCATATTCTCTAAAAACATACAGTTTTTTCCCCCACATAGCATACGTTCTCTTTAATGTAGTACATGATGAGTGTTCAGTAAACTTAAACATCTTTAGTGATATTTAAAATCTCCTGAGAAGGGTTTCCTAGGCAGCACTAGCAATCAAGAACCTACCTGCCAATGCTGGAGACATGAGACATGGGTTCGATTCCTGGATGGGGATGATCCAGCATGGACGAGCATGGCAACCCATTCCAGAATTCTTGCCTGGAGAGTCCCCTGGACAGAGGAGCCTGGTGGGCTATAGTTCGTATGGATCTGAAATGACTGAAGAGACTTAAACACGCAAGAAGGCAAAAGTAGGCCACCACATTTGTTCAGCAAAGTTCCAGTATTTTATCTTAAAAATTATTTAGATATTCAATTAGTTTTCATAGTTTAACTGAAAAAAATTGTAAGGTTTTAAGTCACCAAAAATCTGGAAAAGCTCTTTTTAGTTAGACATTCCTGAAACGTAATTATTTTCAAAGAGTTTATCCGAAAGCTTTTGATTTCATTTTGGACTATGTTACATATAGACGTATAATATTCAGACAGAGATCTCAAATCAGATATTTCAATAGAGAAGTCATTAGTTTATAAATAATAATTGTAATAAACTGAATTTACNTCTTTTTAGTTAGACATTCCTGAAACGTAATTATTTTCAAAGAGTTTATCCGAAAGCTTTTGATTTCATTTTGGACTATGTTACATATAGACGTATAATATTCAGACAGAGATCTCAAATCAGATATTTCAATAGAGAAGTCATTAGTTTATAAATAATAATTGTAATAAACTGAATTTACTCACTTGGGTTTAAAAGGCTTCCTCCCCACCTTTTCCCCCCTTTTCTTGAAGTTCTACCAATTAACCTAAGGCTGAATTCTTAGGAGTGGACTGTGTTTGTATTAACATTTCAAGGACACGATTCAAGAGTTAACTTTAAGCTTTCTCCTAGGCATATTTCTGTTCTCTTTGCAGTCAAAATTCTGAAAACAGCATTTTATCTAGCCAGTGTTCTCTAAGTGTACTCCCCAATACAAACGGGCCTCCACATCAGAAACACTTCAAAACCAACTGGCAAAACATCCGCATAGCACTTCGAGCGCAAAAGAGAAGTTGCCAGGCACACACTGCTGAACTTACTGGGTCTGGGAGCTTGTCCAGAGGTGTCTTCTCAGTCCACCAAGGAAAAGCACATATGCACAGCCAGTGCTGAGCAGAGGAGAAGCAGGAGGATCCCCGAAACCGATGGTTTAGGCAGCTGCTAGGAATATCCTCCCCAGACCTCTTCCTGGGGCCAGCGAGGCTCTTCACAGCCTTCCGAGCATGTCGTCATGGCAGCAGCACCAATGGAGAACACCCCAGGAGCCACATATCGCGAGAGTGCAGCCTCACGTTGGCGCCAAAATCTGTTAGCGAAAGTGAGTCCAGCTGCTTGCCGCTGGAAAGCCAATAAAGAGGTAAGGTTGCTGCTGCTGCTGCTAAGTCGCTTCAGTCTT
The DNA here is from genome assembly GCA_006410615.1 of Neotragus moschatus. Classification (NCBI taxonomy): domain Eukaryota; kingdom Metazoa; phylum Chordata; class Mammalia; order Artiodactyla; family Bovidae; genus Neotragus; species Neotragus moschatus. The sequence goes on along the minus strand of SJYA01002725.1, from coordinate 443,308 downwards.
GTCCGACTGTATGCGACCCCATAGACGGCAGCCCACCAGGCTCCCCCGTCCCTGGGATTCTCTAGGCAAGAACACTGGAGTGGGTTGCCATTTCCTTCTCCAATGCATGAAAGTGAAAAGGGAAAGGGAAGTCACTCAGTCGCGTCCGACTCTTCGCGACGCCATAGACTGCAGCCCACCAGGCTCCTCCGTCCATGGGATTTTCCAGGCAAGAGTACTGGAGTGGGGTGCCATTGCCTTCTCCAAGAGGTAAGGTTAGTGGAAAGAAAAGTTTGCTTTATTTCGGAGGCTGGCAGCCAAGGGCAGGGGTCTCATATCCAAAGGCCGACTCCTCCCCAACCCCAGTCAGTGGGCAAGAACTTTTATAGGCAGAGGGAGCAGACTCCATGTATAAACAGCACAGTCAGCTCTGATGGTCGCCTTGAAACTGGTCATCCGTAGTCTAACCAATGTCATCTTGGTTGTTTCTACACAGGATTCTGTTCCAGGGTCGGTTTGTTCCCATTTCCTTGAGGCCAGTTCTTGGGACTGTGACAGCTTACATCATGGCTACGGTCTGGTCATTATGTAGTTATTAGTAACTTCTTCCACCTGGTTGGGTTTCAGTATCTATAAGACAGCTCACAGGATATGGCTCAGAATATTAGCCCTTGAGAAAGAACTAAAGGTCCTTGACTTTGATTAATGACTAAACTATTATTTTTATTTTTTGTCCTATTTGACTGCTTTGTTTCTGCATTTTCTCACTTCTCTGATTAAACTTATTCTTTGACTAAAGGTTTACCACAGACAAAAGATAGGCTGAGGACATGGCGGGGAAGGATTATAGGATCCTGCTCCACTTCAACAAGATATTGAATAGTGTTCCCTGTTCCATACAGTAGGACCTTGTTGTTTATCCATTCTGTATATAATAGCTTACATCTGCTAATCCCGTCCTCCACTCTGTCCCCCTTCCTCCTTGACAACCACAAATCTGTTTTATTTTAGAAATTTTTTTGCTTTGCATCTTTAATTGCTGAAAATTTACCGATATTCTTTTGACATTCTTTTTTTTTTTTTTTAATTCTTTTCCATTATGGTTTATCACAGGATATTGAATAGAGTTCCCTGTGCCAAACAGTAGGACCTTGTTTATCCGTCTTATATAGACCAGTTTGCATCTGCTAACGTCAAACTTTCATTTGGGCCTGGAGCTTTAAAAAAAAAAAAAAAAAGTACATGGAGAGGAATCAGGGCATGAAAAGGGGCAGTCCAGGTAGAAGGCATGTGGGAGGAATCAAAGCAGACTTAGGACCAAGTCATGAGCAAACAACTTCCAGGTCTGAGATGGGGAGGTGTGTGCTAAGTCACTTCAGTCGTATTTGCCTCTGCGACCCCATGGACCGTAGCCTGATAGGCTCCTCTGTCCATGGGATTCTCCAGGCAAGAATACTGGAGTGGGTTGCCATGCCCTTTAGCAAATGACTCAGAGGAGGAGAGTTTAGGAAGGAGGATGAAAGTAAGATTTTGGCATCTCAGAAGCCAAAAGAGGTTATCGTTGCCTGAAGGACACGTTGCCTTAAGCTAGTCTTGATATGGACCCACTTGTTGGACCTGCATGAAATTTAGTGAAGGTGTGAGCACCAACCCCCCACCCCCCTTACCTGCTCTGCATCTGAAACTGAACTGCCTTTGCCAGCACTTAATCATGTTGAATATTCCCTCTTCTCAATATTTAAATAATGTAAGTTAACCCTTTGATTCATCTTTTTTTGTAAACCAGTCAACCTAAATTACCTTTTGGTGATTATTTTTCCCCCGCTTGTGTCACAGTGGCCCTGAATAGAAGACAAGTTTCCAACCCTCAGCTCTGGAGGTTTGCATTTCAAAGGACCCTTCAGTGGCCAGCCAGACACCCGGTGGGTGTGCAGTCAGTCTGCTTTTTCACTTCCTCTCCCAGAAGAGCAGCCAGGCAGCTCACAGAATGACCTCAAGTTGGCCCCGACACACCGTGCATTTCAAAGCAGACCAGGAGACACTTTGAACAAGCCCTCGCTGCTTGTCTGTGTCCTTCCCAGCGCCTCAGGTGGAACTAGAGATGAGCTCCATGAATTGTTAATGCTGATCCGAAATGGGGCTTTCAATAATTCCTGCCCCATTCTCTTCTCTGGGTGCATATCACACCCCAAAGTAGGACAAAAGGCAGTCCTCAAGAGGAACCCCACAAATGGTCACTGACAAATTAGTAGAGATGAGAAATTGAGGGGCAAAATTCAAGTTTTTAATTTTAAAAAATAACCACATTGTTATTTTCTTTTAAGCTCACTACTTTTTCATTATGAGTGAGAGTATGTAAATCTTGCCTGATGCTTTTTACCCTTTCTGGCAGCTGGGGATGATTTCTTATGGAGCATTTGGTGTGGAATCATTAATATTTTTAGTTGCTATGGCCAAATAACAGCTTTGCTTGGGTGGTGTAGGATTTTGTGTCCTAAAGCATTTTTTTTTTTTTCAGTTGACAGTATCTTCAAAGTTGCAGAAGTAACTATCTCTGTCTTTTTTTTTTTTTTAAAACTTTAATTTTTTACTGGTGTATAGTGTGTTGCAGGAAGGGGGATCCCTTCCAGGACCCGAAAGTGGGCTCTTGTCTAACACTCGGAAATGAATTGTCCAAGGAGACACACGTGCTGACAAAGCAAGAGATTTTATTAAGAAGAGGCGGCCCGTGGGAGAGCAGCAGGGTAAGGGAACTGAGGAGAACTTCTCTGCCATGTGGCTCACAGTCTTGGGTTTTATGGTGATGGGATTAGTTTCTGGGTTGTCCCATCATTTGATTCAGAATCCTTCCTGGTGGTACGCCCATTGCTCAGCTAAGATGGACGCCAATGAGAAAGACTCTGGGAGGTGGTTGGATGTCATCTTTTGACCTTTCCTGAACCCTTCCAGTTGGTGGTGGCTTATTAGTTCGTGTTTCTTACCAGGACCTCCTGTCGTAAAAACAACTCATGCAAATGGCAACTGTGGTGCCTGGCAAGGGTGAGTGGGTTTCAGTCAGTGCTTCCCCTCCCAGTGGGGCTTCCCTGGTGGCTCAGGTGGTAAAGAATCCACCTGCAATGTGAGACACCTGGCTTGGATCCCTAGGTTAGGAAGATCCCCTGGAGGAGGGCATGGCAACTTCTCGCCAGGAGGATCCTCATGGACAAAGGACTCTAATGGGCTAGAGTTCATGGGGTCGCAGAGTCAGGCACGACTGAGCGACTAAGCACACATAGTTGGTTTACAAGTTTCTGGTGTACAGCAAAGTGATGCAATTACACACACGCACACGTGCGCACACACGCATACACACGCACATACTTTTTCAGATTCTTTTCCGTTATAGGTTATTACATAGTATTGAATATAGTTTCCTGTGCTATAGAGTTGGTCCTTGTCTACTATATATGTGCATGTTCAGACTCTTTGTGACCCCAGGGACTGTAGCCCATCAGGCTCCTCTGTCCATAGGATTCCCCAGGCAAGAATACTGGAGTGGGTTGCCATGCCCTCCTCTAGGGGATCTTCTGACCTAGAGATTGAACCTGTGTCTCTTGCATTGCAGGTGAATTCTTTTTACCAACTGAGCTAGCAAGAAAGCCCATTATAATATATATAACAGTTTGTATCTACTAATACCAAACTCTTAATTTATCCCTCCCTCCTCTTTTGCCTTTGGTAACCATAAGTTTGTTTTCTATGTCTGTGAGTCTGTTTTTGTTTTATAACAAAGTTCATTTGTGTCATTTTTTATATTCCACATATGCTGCTGCTGCTAAGTCACTTCAGTCGTGTCCGACTTTGTGTGACCCATAGACGGCAGCCCACCAGACTCCCCCATCCCTGGGATTCTCCAGGCAAGAACACTGGAGTGGGTTGCCATTTCCTTCTCCAATGCATGAAAGTGAAGAGGGAAAGTGAAGTCACTCAGTCGTGTCGGACTCTTAGCGACCCCATGGACTGCAGCCTACCAGACTCCTCTGTCCATGGGATTTTCCAGGCAAGAGTACTGGAGTGGGGTGCCATTGCCTTATCCATCCACATATGAGTGATACCATATTTGTCTTCCTCTGTCTGACATATTTAGTATGATCATCTCTACGGTCATCCATGTTGCTGCAAGTGTCAACCTTTCATTCTAAAACACTTTAAATGTACGCACACACACAAATGCAGAACTATGCCTTACTAACCTTTTTATTTTCAATTTTAGGTTCTTGCTTTGTGTCTGTCACTGACTTTCCATAAATTCTGCCCACCTCCCCTCTTCCTACCAGGCCCATCCCCTAACTTCTTGGATGTGTTGTTTCTCCCCTCTGCTACCCACTGTCCTAGCCCCTTCCTTGCTAAATGAATTCTCTCTGGGCACAGTGGCACCTGGCAGAGAAAGAAGAAATAATCAACTGCAGCTGAGAAATATTCCCTAGTGATATTTGCAAGCCTGAAATTTCAGCCTCTCGTCAGGGAGAGTAATGAATGGATTGCTTGTAGAAAGTTTCCTTTTCTAATCTGAAAAAAATGTAAACAGAGAGTACACAGTAAAGGATTAGGAAAAAAAGATCATAAGATTTTCTTAATGTTATCAGCACAGGAATCCAGAGTCATAGGGTTTAAAGGACCTTTAGGGGTCATTTAGTTCAATGGAACCTGAATTATTGAAGACAGGTGGTTGTCTATATCTGATTTTAAATGGCCTCCAGGGAAAAAGTCCACGGCTTCCCTTGGTAACCAGTTCCAGTCCATAATAACAGTGATGGAAATGAGGCTGGTTAACTCTGAGGTGTCTCACGGCATTGCTGTCAATTAATGAAGAACTGATGGGCAAAACTGCATTGTTTGCATCTGAGTTTTTCTAAGTTTATTCTTCTCTAACCTTCTGATGTCAGCCTTCGGTTTACAACCTTGACAGTCCAAAGGCTCTTTCATCCCTGCTTCCTAACCCAGTCCTCTAGCTATATTTTAAACTAGTTTGTTTTTGTTTGGGCCTTAGGGGAGAAGAGGCTGGCTGGCTCCTTTCTGCTCTGGGTTATCTTTCCTAGACTAAGAAATTGTTATTATTTCAGATCTGTCTATAGTTTGTTCTTTACTGCATACTCAGTGTGATTAGCATTGTTAGTGGAAATCACAACAAAGCATGAAGGCAAAGCTGCTCTGGATCTTGCCACACTGAGGGCTCACACATTCCACTTGTAGGGACTTCTTTCTGGTACTTGTCCATACACACTGTGTGCGTGTGTGTCCATGTGTGTACTGTGCTAGGTGCTCAGTCCTATCTGACTTTTTGCAACCCCACGGACTGTAGCCTGCCAGGCTCCTCTGTCCATGGGATTTCCCAGGCAAGAATACTGGAGTGTGTTGTTATTTCCTTCTCCAGGGGATTTTTCCAACCCAGGGATAGAACTTGTGTCTCCTGTCTCTTGCATTGGCAGGTAGATTCTTTACTACCACTGTGCCACCTAGGAAGCCCTGTCAATATGTACACATGATTTTTAATATAATTTTTATTACTTTAATATTGTTTTTTAAAATTTAACATTATATATGAGGCATTTGTCTTTTCCTCAGAGCTCTTTTATAAATCAGTGCATACAGTTAATTCAGTATTGGTTTTTCATGATGTGCACAACTATTCTCTTCCTTTTGGGCCATTTAAGTAATTTCCAGTTTTTAAAGGCAAAATAAAGACTTTGGTGTCAAAGCAAATAGAAGTTCCCAGCAATTCGCAAAGCTGACATCTGGACACAGGGATGCGGAGAGGTCTCTGGAGTCTCACTGAGGCTCAGACTCCAAGTCCTGCTGAAGGTGATGCCCAAATTTTCCCCCAAAGCACGTGAACCAAATCTCACTAAATGAGCTGCCGACAAGGCCCAAACTCAGTTCAACTCTAGATTTGATACACTCACTGCTGTGCCCTCTCCCCCAGTATACCCACCTGCCAGGCGACCCACACATGACCAGCTGACAGAGCCCTGTGGTTTTTCTGGGGTTAAGTCTTATCAACTTCAGGCTCTATTATTTCCTTGCACACAATTTTGTGCATATAATAAAATAGCAAGTCAGGAGACAAAGTAGGAAAATGTGATCAATAAACCAGAGAGAAAAGAGTTGAAAGAATTGATTGACATATAGCACAGAGGTTGGAATTAGCAGATGCAGACTTTTTGGGGGGTATGTATGGTTGAATTTATTAAATAAAGACAGCATAACAAGTAACTAATCTCTAATGATCATATACAAGAAGCAATAGCTAATTTAGCATCAGATATAGAAATAGCCATTTACGTGAATCAGGCATCTTCATTAGCCCTTAACTACTAATAATTAAGCTTAATTTTACTTTGATTAAAAAAAACATTTTTTATTGTAGTGGAATTGCTTTAACACTGTTGTGTTGGTTTCTGCTGTACAATGAAGTGAGTCAGCTATCTGTATACATATATCTCCCCCCTTGGCCCTCCCTCCCCTGCCCATCCTCCATCCGACCCCTCTGGGTCATCACAGGGACGGAGCTGAGCTCCCTGTGCTGCAGCAGTGTCCCGCGAGCTGTCTGTTTTGCACAGGGTGGTGCATATACGATGCTGGTGTGTATGTCAGTGATGCTCTCCTGTCCTGCTCTCCCCTCCCCCGCACCATGTCCACTTGTCCACTCTCTACAGCAGCTGTGGACTTTTGAATAGACACTATAAATACATCAAAAGATCTACTGGAAAAGAGGAATAACACATGTAAACAGAGGTAGAATTTCAGCATAAAAAGGGAAATGTTGAAAGTAACCAAATGGAAATGCTAAATAATGTCTATCAGAATTGACTTTTTAAATTGAGTTGGTACACCTAACAGCAGGGAAGGATCAGTGGACATGGAGACAGGTTAATAGAGATTACACAAGCTGAAAACAAAGAAGAAAGAAGAATGCCAAACCAAAAGGGACAGCTGAGACCTATGATCTAATATAGATATAATGGAGTCCTGAAATGAGAGGAGAGAGGGAACAGGGCAGAAAAAATATTTGAAGAAATATGCCCACATATTCCCCACGTTGATGAAATATAATTACCACAAGTCCAAGAATTTCAGTGAATTCCAAGCAAGATAAATTCAAAGTAAACCATAGTCAAAGAGAGTCAACTTCCAAAAAAATGGAAATACAGAGGAAACTGTGAAGTTAGCTAAAAGAAAAGGTTTATTACTTACAGCATAAGGGCAGATCTCTCACCAGAAACAATGTATATATATCTGTTCACACATATATACATTCTTTACAAGATTACTGGTTATTTAAAAGAGTAATAAAGATGTATTGTGGGATTATAACATATGTAGAAGTAATCAATAGAACAACTACATTCTATGGAGCCCCCTCTAGTCTGTTGGGGCCAGTTGGGCCCTGACAACCTGAGGTTGTTGGGTGGTAGCCACTGGTGCCATCAGGGAGCTGGTGATGGCTAGCAAGCTTCAGCCTAGGCCACACCAAAAATGCTGTGTGGGGCTGAGGGTGAGGTGTGAGGACCAGTCCAGACCTTGGTGGTGCTACCCACTACCTGGGAGATGGTGGTACAGGCTTTCCTGTAGACAAAAGCCAACCTTTAAATGCAAGGAGAAAGAGTTTGGTATCATGGTTTCTGCCCTTGATAAAGAACAAGTAAAGTCTCCAAGCTCAGAAATTATGAAGCCCTGGAGTCCTTTTGGAAGGAGGATAGCCATGAAATGCTCAGAAATGCTGAGCCTGGAGGCAAATGATAAAACAAACAAACAAGCAAACAAAAAACCCATAAAGTTTCATTCTTGAGGTTAACACAGAATTGCCAGTAAAGGAATGAAGGGAAGAGACTCCTTCCTGCAAGTCCAGGATAGTGCCGGAGAGGGCTCGTCACAGGATGCCCTGTCACTGGAAGGTGCTTGTCAGGAGCCATTGAGCTCCAAGTGACCTGCAGTTCCATCAGGGAAGCGAGAGCAGCTATATACTCAGCGGCACCAAGGAAACGTGTGGACCATCTTCAGAAAAGTGTAATGCTACCTCAACAAGAGCTAAAGGGCGCAAAGAGCAGGGAACTCCATAAACTTGAACAGAAAAAAATAAAAATTTGATGACTTGAAAGCAACAGCTTTCAAAGTTTTTGGTGTCAGGACACTTTTGCTTTCTTAAAAATTATTGAGGATCCTCAAGGGCTTTGGGTTTCCATTGTGGCTCAGCTGGTAAAGAATCTGCCTGCAGTGCAGGAGACCTGGGTTCAGTCCCTGAGTTGGGAAGACCCCCTGGAGAAGGGAAAGGCTACCCACTCCAGTACTCTGGCCTGAGAATTCGATGGACTGTATAGTCTGTGAGGTCACAAAGAGTCAGACACGACTGAGCAACTTTCACTCAAGGGCTTTTGGCCATGTGGGCTATATCCATTGGTTTTTTTTTTNAGATAAAAAATGTCTGACACTTGCAGCTTATTTCCTCCATCTGGAGACCCCTGGCCTTCTTGACTATTACCCTCTCATTATTTGGGTATCTGGTCCCCCGAAAGGGCTCTGACCCCAGGTTAATATCAGTCAAGGAAGGCTTTTCACACACCACACTCTGTTTGCTTTTCCTCTTTCTCGTGCTCCCATCGGGAGCAGGGAAGTGGAGAAGGAAGAAAAAATATAAACATCTCCCCTCACCTCCACTGCCTCCCAATCTACACTGCAGGTTTCTAAACTCAGAGTACATCAAGAGTTTTAAATTAAATGGGACTGAAGTTTTAATTCTGATTTTATTAAACATTTTAATACCCTAAAATGAGACTGTTATTTATTCTTAATACTTTAAAGTGATTGAAAGGGCTGTTGGATTGGCTTCAAATATCATCTAGTTGAGAAACTAAAATGTTAAGGAAAAGGCTATTTCAATATTTTACTTCCACTTGGTTTGGATTGTTAAATATACTTATTATAATAGNTTATTAAACATTTTAATACCCTAAAATGAGACTGTTATTTATTCTTAATACTTTAAAGTGATTGAAAGGGCTGTTGGATTGGCTTCAAATATCATCTAGTTGAGAAACTAAAATGTTAAGGAAAAGGCTATTTCAATATTTTACTTCCACTTGGTTTGGATTGTTAAATATACTTATTATAATAGTAGTGAACATCTTTGGGCATGGACCTTGATTCTTCTTTGAAGCAAGTTCCTTAAGATAAATGCCCAGATGTGGGGTAATTGGTCACATCTTATGAACATCATTATGGCTTCAGATCAGCAATACTAAACTGATAACCCATGCTGCTGCTACTAAGTCACTTCAGTTGTGTCTGACTCTGTGCGACCCCATAGACGGCAGCCCACCAGGCTCCCCCGATCCCTGGGATTCTCTAGGCAAGAACACTGGAGTGGGTTGCCATTTCCTTCTCCAGTGCAGGAAAGTGAAAAGTGAAAGTAAAGTTGCTCAGTCGTGTCCGACTCTTAGCGATCCCATGGACTGCAGCCTACCAGGCTCCTCCGTCCATGAGATTTTCCAGGCGAGAGTACTGGAATGGGCTGCCATTGCCTTCTCCTGATAACCCATAAATTTACCGAAATAAACTGCTATTGGCAATGTAGGAAAACATAAGTTTTATGCCAGATTTCACTGCACCATTGTCACCCTTGTGAGATGAGGTCCCAAGTCAGGGTCATAATAATAGAGTGGAAAAAGTAGAACAGTACGCAGAACTCAGTTTCTCTTTGCACCTATGACCATATATATAGGGGGAAATTGCAAATATTTATACAGATTTTGTTTTGCAAAGGCAGAAGTGTGATTACATAGTACATATTTATATTCACTTGGTTGTTAGTATTTTCCCATATCAATATACAAAGTTCTGTCTTGTTCTGTTGATGGATATCCCAATTTCTTTTAACAAAACAATAATATGTGTTAAAAAGAAAAGGTTAGGGGAAAGCCACATTACATTTCTCATAACTAACTGATTAGTTTTTACAAACACTACAGTCTTTTTTTGTTGCTGCCTCTTGTCTTTATTGTTGCATTCTATTATACACATTATTTTCAAGGTGTTGTGTCGTACACTGTAGCATTTGCTCATTTCATAAACAAATACTGTATATATAGTCACGAGTGAAACAAACATAGCATCTGCCTTCTGGAGGAGTTTCCAACCTAATGGAAACTTTCAGTTTCTACTTTGCCTTCTAAGGATAAGGTTAATACTTAAACCCCAAATGCATATTATATCCCATATAGTTTGCTAGAACTTTGGCTACTAATTAATAGTGATCTTCCTAGTAGCTAAACACAAAGTGAGACATTTATTACAGGGTGAAGTAAGCCCATTCAGTCAACTCTTTGGGACCGCATGGACTGGAGCATGCCAGGCCTCTCTGTCCATCACCAACTCCCGGAGGCTACTCAAACTCATGTCCATAGCATCAGTGATGCCATCCAGCCCCCTCATCCTCTATCGTCCCCTTCTCCTCCCGTCTTCAATCTTTCCCAGCATTGCCTTTTCCAGTCAGTCAGTTCTTCGCATCAGGTGGCCAAAGTATTGGAGCTTCAGCTGGACATCAGTCCTTCCAATGAATTTTCAGGACAGATTTCCTTTAGGATGGACTGGCTGGATCTCTTTGCAGTCCAAGGGACTCTCAAGAGTCTTCTCCAACATCACAGTTCAAAAGCATCAATTCTTTGGTGCTCAGCTTTCTTTATAGTCCAACTCTCACATCCATACATGACCACTGGAAAAATGATAGCTTTGACTAGAGGGACCTTTGTCGGCAAAGTCATGTCTCTGCTTTTCAATATGGTGTCTAGGTCGGTCATAGTGTTTCTTCCAAGGAGTAAGCATCTTTTAATTTCATGGCTGCAGTCACCATCTGCAGTGATTTTGGAGCCCCCTAAAATAAAGTCTGACACTGTTTCTGTTATTTCCCAATCTATTTGCCAAGAAGTGATGGGACCGGATGCCAGGATCTTAGTTTTTTGAATGTTGAGTTTTAAGCCAAATTTTTTACTCCTCTTTTACTTTCATCAAGAGGCTCTTTAGTTCCTCTTCGCTTTCTGCCATAAGGGTGGTGTCATCTGTATATCTGAGGTTATTGGTATTTCTCCTGGCAATCTTGATTCCAGCTTGTGCTTCATCCAGCCCAGCATTTCACATGATGTATTCTGCATATAAATTAAGCAGGGCGACAATATTCAGCCTTGACGTACTGCTTTCCTGATTTGGAGTACTGTTGTTCCACGTCAAGTTCTAACTGTTGCTTTTTGACCTGCATACTAATTTCTCAGGAGGCAGGTCAGGTGGTCTGATATTCTTATCTCTTGAAGAATTTTCTACAGTTTGTTTTAATCCACACAGTCAAAGTCTTTGGTGTAGTCAGCAAAGCAGAAATAGATGTTTTTCTGGAACTCTCTTGCTTTTTCAGTGATCCAACAGATGTTGGCAATTTGATCTCTGGTTCCTCTGCCTTTTCTAAATCCAGTTTGCACATATGGAACTTCATTGTTCATGTACCATTGAAGCCTGGCATGGAGAATTTTGAATATTACTTTACTAGTGTGTGAGATGAGTGCAATTGTGCAGTAGCTTGAACATTCTTTGGCCTTGCCTTTCTTTGGGGTTGGAATGAAAGACCTTGTCCAGTCCTGTGGCCATTGCTGAGTTTTCCAAATTTGCTGGCATGTTGAGTGCAGCACTTTCACAGCATCATCTTTTAGGATTTGAAATAGATCAACTATCAAATATTTCAAATATTTCAAATAGTTGCATAGAGGAGATGCAACTCTATGCAGAGTTTGGGGGATGGAGAGCATTTTTCCTCTAAGTTCTCATTAAAGAAATACTTCATAATGTAGAGAACTATGTTCTCAACATTATCTGATTAGTCAGCACAAATGGAATTTCAAAGCACTGTTTTCTATCATGTGTTTCAATATAAGTGATGATGTAATACCAAATGCAATTCAGGAACATAAGTTCTCTAAGGAGAGCACAGCTCATGGGCAAGGCACACAGCTTTCTGACTTGACCCACTGCCATAATTTAGAGGGTCTAGAGTCTACACTCCAGAATGTATATGTGTATATATATACACATATATATTATACATACATATACATATGTGTGTATATTATATATATAATATATATATATATTACCATTATGGTTTATCCCAGGAGATTGGATATAGTTCCCTGTGCTGTACAGTAGGACTTTGTTTTTTCATCCATCCCTGGTAGTTCAGAGGCTAAAGCATCTGCCTGCAATGTGGGAGACCCAGGTTTGATCCCTAGGTTGGGAAGATCCCCTGGAAAAGGAAATGGCAACCCACTCCAGTATTCTTGCCTGGAGAATCCCATGGACGGTGGAGCCTGGTGGGCTACAGTCCATGGGGTCGCAAAGAGTCAGACACGACTGAGCGACTTCACTTTCACTTTCACTGTATATAACAGTTTGCACCCACTGATCCCTAACTCCCACCCTGCCCCTCCCCCA
>SJYA01002725.1:346580-430135 GCA_006410615.1 Neotragus moschatus | reverse complement strand
ACATATATATTGTTTTTCAAATTCTTTTCCATTATGCTTTATCACAGGATATTGAACATAGTTCCCTGTGCTGTACAGTAGGACCTTGTTGTTTATCAATTCTATATACAATAGCTTGCGTCTGCTAATCTCAAACTCCCAGTCCATCTCCTCCTACCCCACCCCCCTTGGCAACTGCACGTCCGTTCTCTATGTCTGTGAGTCTGTTTCATAGATAAGTTCACTTGTATCATATTTTTAAATTTTGTGTTTATTTCTTTTGGCTGCTGCTGGGTCTTTGTGGCTTTGCACGGGCTTTCTGTAGTTGCAGCGAATGGGGGCTCCTCTTCACTGCAGTGTGTGGGCCTCTCACTGCGGTGGCGTCTCCTGTTGGAGAGTGCCGGCTCGAGGAGCGTGGCTTCAGGAGGTGCGGCCACAGGCTTAGTTGTGCCACAGCATGTGGAGCCTTCCTGGACCAGGGATCCAACAGCCCCTGCATTGGCAGGTGGATTCTTATCCACTGTGCCACCAGGGAAGACCTGTGTAATATTTTATGTCCCACATATAAGCAATACCATGATGCTTGCCTTTTTCTGCCTTACTCACTTAGTATGATCATCTCTATCCATGTTGCTGCCAATGAGATGCGTATTATTAATATTCTTATTTTTAGGTGAGGAAACTGAACTAGGGAAGGTAAGTCACTTTACTTCAAACAGTGAATTAGTAGCTGGGCTTGGGTTGGATCCAGGAATAATCTAAAATTTGTGTTATTAACCACAATATTAAAGGATTTAATGACAGGCTGAGAAATCTCAGGATACAGACTCTTGTGGTTTCACAATAACAGGTAGCCAGAAAACCATCACAGAATCCAGTGTCCAAACTCAGAGCTATGTCTATGAATTTCTTCCCTTCGCTTTATGGGGTTTCTTTGACTTCTATCAAGGCTTTCCTGATAGCTAAGTTGGTAAAGAATCCACCTGTAATGCAGGAGACCCTGGTTAGATTCTGAGATAGGAAAGATCCACTGGAGAAAGGATAGGCTATCCACTCCAGTATTCTTAGGCTTCCCTTGTGGCTCACCTGGTAAAGAATCCACCTACAATGTGGGAGACCTGGGCCCTGTGTTGCAAAGATTCCCTGAATATGGGAAAGGCTACCCACTCCAGTGTTCTTGCATGGAGAATTCCATGGACTAGGGTCACAAAGACATGACTGAGCAACTTTCACTTTTTTCCAGGTTTCCCTTAAAGAGTCTGTAGCTCAGTTAGTAAATAATCCACCTGCAATGCAGGAGACCCTGGTTTGATTCCTGGGTCAGGAAGATCCACTGGAGAAGGGAAAGGCTACCCACTCCAGTATTCTTGGACTCCCCTGGTAGCTCAGCTGATAAAGAATCCACCTGCAATGCAGGAGACCTGGATTCGATCCCTGGGTTGGGAAGATCCCCTGGAGAAAGGAATGGTTATGCAATCCAGTATTCTGGCCTGGAGAATTCCATGAACTGTATAGTCCATGGGATTGCAAAGAGTCACATTAGACTAACTGACTGTCACTCTTTTTTTTTTTTTTTTTTTTCTGATTTCTAGGATGTAAGGATTAAGGACTTGGTGGGCTGTTTTCCAGGCGTATGTTTGGGCCAAAGTATGTGTGCTGGGCAGCCTCCTAGGTCCTCCTATGGGCTCTATTCTCCCAGGTTCCTGGATTTGAATGCCTCCCACCACTGGTCTCCCTCCCTGGTGATCTGGCAGTGATAACTCCCACCCTGGTCCCCCTCCCTGGTGGTCTGGCAGTGGTAACTCCCACCCTTGGTCCCCCTCCCTGGTGGTCCGGCAGTGGTAACTTCCACCCTTGGTCCCCCTGCCTGGTGGTCCGGCAGTGGTAACTTCCATCCTTGGTCCCCCTGCCTGGTGGTCCAGCAGTGGTAATCCCACCTGTGCTTTCTCTAGTTCCTGTTCTGATTCACTGAAGTGCAGATACTGTTTTGGGTTCTCTTGTTTAGTTTCTTTCATTCATATCCTTTCCTCACTGACCTGACTTCCCTATTTTCCTTTTCCCCNGAAGAGGTTGCTGCGTCTGCTCTAAGATCAGAGAAGGTCACTCATCTCCAGGAGGAGATGGGACTAACATTTCCCTGGCAGTCCTTGACTTTGGGAAACGATTGAGGGGTGTCTCTGTAAAACTGCAGGTGGTTCCCCCCAAATAAGAGAAACTGGGTAAGCTCCCTTGAGGACTGAGACAACTGCACGATATTTGGATAGATGTGAATGACAAGGCCTGAGAAGATAAAATTCTCAAGGCGTTGAGTCATGACTTGGAAACGGGTTCTGTTATCAGTTCTCACAGGTGGGAAAGTAGAAGTTGCCGGTGCCAGGAGGGATCTTCCTAGGGAAATTTATGGAATTGGGGATTCCCTACAGGGAGAGGCACAGGGCATATAAGACATCCTCCAGAGGAACCAGGCAAGATACAAATCAGGTCAGTCCTGAGTCTGTTATTGATCTGAGGAGGGCATCCCTCCTGAGTGGGTTTGAATAACTCAGGAAAGTGAAGCTAGATAAGATTTGTTTGAAAACTGTATGCCTGGAAAACGATTGACTCCCTAACTTGGTATCAGATACTCTAAGGGACCCAGAGAGACCAACCCAAGAGGAGGAAGTTAGAAAGACAAGTGTCTGGGTCAGAAAAGACAGCGTGAAAGCAAGCAGAAAGTGCGTGCCAGGCCAGCAGCAAGGGATGGGCCTACTCCCCTTAGGGAAGGTGAGGGGCCCTTTAAGGAGCAGGTTAACCTGCCATCATCTCAGCTGTAGCTTCTGAGGGGAACAGCGGGGTGCAGACACCAGAGGCCTGTCACACTCAAGCAGAAAACAGATAGAAGAGAAGGAAATGTTACAGGCCCAGAAATTTCAAAAGCAGAAAAAAGACAGGGTCTTGAGGAGCATACCGTAGAAGATGCTCTTACCAGACCCTTGGACAGGCCACCCCTGCGCAGCATCCTGGGGATGCTCAGAGTGAAACTGGCCAGACTCATTGAGGTTGTGAAAATAAACAAGAGACCACCCAAATGAGAACAAACAGAGACTGTTTCCAGAGTCTGCTATAGCCAGGGGATTGCCCATCATCACCTGTGTTTGCCAGAAACTCAGGGAGGCAGGGGATGGGGGAGCTTTACAGTGAAAAATAGGGAAGATGTCAAGAAGGCAGGAGGAGAAAGGGATGACAGAGGATGAGATGGTTGGATGGCATCACCGACTCAATGGACATGAGTTTGAGCAAGCTCCTGGAGTTGGTGATGCACAGGGAAGCCTGGCGTGCTGCACTCCATGGGATCACAAAGAGTTGGATATGACTGAGTGACTGAACTGAACAAGAGTGCTCTGATTGGAGGTTGTAGGCACAGGGACTCTGGAAGCTAACCAGAAGTGAAGCATTTTATGTTTCTAATCTGGGGAACAGAGTGGGCTTTCTCTGGTCGATCATGAGTTGGAACTGGGAGCAAACATTTAGGAAGCTGGTGGTCGTTGACCAAGCCTTGGTTGTCTGGGATGATTACTGCAGAGGTTTGTGATTTGTCTTCCTAGACTAATTGCTGCAGAAGTTATGGGTCAGAGTTCTATTTTCATCTATTGTCTGGCCATTTGTCTATTTGAGTAAATAGACAAATGGCCTCTTAAGAGTAAAACTCTTCTAGAGAGCAGATTGTATGGACCTGCACATTTCCATAGTAGGAACCCCATGACTTGGATAGTAAATGGCTGACTACAAAAAATGTAGAGGTGATTTCCTGGTTTTCAGCATTTTTCTGGCCTTGTACATGGCCCTGGGCATGTACAGAAACTTGTACATGTGTGTGATCATCTGGACTTACAGAGATGTTTTTTTTTCAGAGATCTTTACAGACTTTGCTTTTCCTTTTAAGTTTCTTTTCAGCTTGTTGTCTGTCCCAACTGTTATTGCCACCTCAGGCAAGTGCAATATTAAACAATTGCTACTGATTGTTTTTGATAAATACCCCTGAGGAAAAGGTTGCTCACTCAGAGTAAGCTCTGAGTCAAGTCCCATAAAATCTTGCTTAATGACAGTGTCCAGGGAACTGCTGCTGCTGCTGCTAAGTCACTTCAGTTGTGTCCGACTCTGTGCGACCCCATAGACAGCAGTCNAGGTTGCTCACTCAGAGTAAGCTCTGAGTCAAGTCCCATAAAATCTTGCTTAATGACAGTGTCCAGGGAACTGCTGCTGCTGCTGCTAAGTCACTTCAGTCATGTCCGACTCTGTGCGACTCCATAGACGGCAGCCCACCAGGCTCCCCCGTCCCTGGGATTCTCCAGGCAAGAATACTGGAGTGGGTTGCCATCAAGAGAGGTCAAATAATAGCAGTTCTCTGGAGTGGTGATTTGGGGAGGTCCAAGCCTGTCTGCTTCCCCCAGTGGCTGCTAGTTTTTACTTTGATGGTGGAACTGTAGTTTTCAAGGCTATTGTGAAACTGGAGAGGGGAAGGGATCAGAAGAAAGCAAATTAAAATGACACAGTCATGCCTATTCTTACCAAGATGTGGTTCTTTTCCTTGNTTTTTACTTTGATGGTGGAACTGTGGTTTTCAAGGCTACTGTGAAACTGGAGAGGGGAAGTGATCAGAAGAAAGCAAATTAAAATGACACAGTCATGCCTATTCTTACCAAGATGTGGTTCTTTTCCTTGGGTTGTTGCAAACCTTTTGTTAATTTCCAGAGTTTTGGAAAAGTTGACTTTCACAATTTTGCCAATTCATTGCTTTTCTGGAGAAGCAGATTTTCAGAGGTCCTTACTTGCACATGTGATAGCTTTGGTTCTGCTTCCACTGAAATTCATATGCTTGCCTTCCTTCCTCAAGCCTGTAGTCATCCATGTTCCAGGCTTCCCCCACCCACACCCCTTTCCAGACTATCTGGGTGAACCATTAGACATTGCCCAAGAATCAAGATTGATCCATCCCTTCACCATCTCTTTGTCCAGGCAAAGTGGATAATCAGATATACTACTTCAAGTTTTGCCCAGGTAAGGATTCCTCGACATTATTTTCACAGATGCTTTAGAGTGAATCAGTAATGTTTCTGTTTGACTTGTGCCACAATATTTTGTAGACCATCTGTGAGCCAGTCCTGAGTATTGTCTTCCTGAAATGGTCACAGGAAAGTTCCACGAGGCTGTAGGTATAGATTAAGAGGGAAAGAGCATTGCAACAAGGGGGATTGCTATGGGAGTCTAAGCCAGTACAATGTACTAGTGCTTTCAGGGCCTGATTAAGCTCAGTCCTGGATAAGCCATCTTCATTTGATGAAGGATTAATGTTATGTGTACCCACCTATGGTTGGTGGGTCAGATAATGATGGAAATTTAGTGATGGGACGTTCAGACAACATGGTCACTTGATACCTCTGGTTAGGTGTTCAGCCTGTACTTGGGCATAGTAGTAAGCCAACAACTATTTCTCAAAATTAGGATAATTATAGGCAGAAGAAGACATGGCATTACTCTGAATTCTATACGTATCTGCCCTTGAACTCTCCAACTAGGGTTTACCAGATGTCTCATTGTTGTTGTTGTTTAGTGGTGAAGTCATGTCCGACTCTTTTGCGACCCTATGAACTATAGCCTGCCAGGCTCCTCTGTCCATGAGATTTCCCAGGCAAGAAGACTAGAGTGGGTCGCCATTTCTTTCTTCAGGGGATCTTCCTGACCCAGGGATCAAACCCATGTCTCCTACATTGACAGGTGGATTGTTTACCACTGAGCCACCTGGGAAGGCTAGATGTCCCATTGAGCATCCCTGTTTGCCACTGCATCTCAGGTACCTGGTGAAATGTTTGCAGAATGTTGGACCCTTAAAGCAAGTAGCGAGCAGTCGTCCAGTGGTTAAGACTTCATCTTCCAGTGCAAGGGCTGCAAGTTTGATCCCTGGTCAGAGAGCTAAGATCCCATACACCTCAGGGCCAAAAAACCAAGCACAAAGCAGAAGCAGTATTGTAAGAAATTCAATAAAGACTTTAAAAAGAATGGTCCACATTAAACTTTAAAAAGATAAAGCAAGTAGCTAGGTGTGTTTCATTAACCCTTGTAGAGATAAACCAAGTAATCAACACCTTGGGTTGGCAAACTGTGGCCTACAAGCCCAATCTGGTCACATCTATTTGTTTAAATATCATCTCTGACTATTTTTATGCTACACACCTGGAGGTTTGAGTGTTTGCGACCAAGACCAGATGGCCCACAAAGCCTAAACTATTACCTGACTCTTTACAGGACTTGTTTGCTGGCCCCTAGCCTCTGGGCCACTGGCTCCTTTGCCCTCTGAATTCCATGCAGGTTCAGTCCTGGGAGCATGGCAGAGGCTGAAGGGAAGGAGGCGAGGGAGCTGGGGGTTTCATTCCTTTAGTTTCTTCCTTTTGCTGCCTCAAGCTCAGGACTGAAAGCCTCAGGTCGTCTTGGGGCCCCCCTCCAATCAGCCATTTCTGCCTCTGGGTTCTGGGAATGTCAGCCCATCCTGCCCCTTCTGGTCCCCGGATGACACCTCCTCCCTGCTGTCCTATCCCTGGGGCCCTGTGCTGCCCCTCGTGGTTTCTGAACCTTTGCCTGTGCTTATGCAATGGCCCTTTGTTAAGCTGTCCTTAATTTAAGGATGCCTTCTGCTCCTGGAACTCTGACTGACGCAGCAGATTTACAGGACTCCCTTTATAGACAAATATGTAACTCTGCCATCCTAATTTTATAGAAGAAAGAAGATACTGAGAATAATTTTACAAAGATGGTACCAGTAGGTATCTATGCTTTGTGAAATCATCAAAGATTTTTATTATATTCTTTTTGCTTTTCCTTGACTTTATATGGTGCCGATAGATTACTTTTGTGCTAAGGAAAATGTTAAATAATATAATCAAGGAAAAAAAATACCCTAAGCTCTTTGGCTTGGACCAAACCCCACTGTGTCCTAAAGCTCAGTGATCTGTGAGGTCTTTTCCGAGAGGTCTGTAGAGGATGGAGCGGCGGCCTTTAGAATCTGCAGCTCACCCTGCACTCAGCCTGCAGTCACAGAGACCGAGGAGCTGCATCGTGCAAAACAGCCTGGAGCTAAAACTCCCCTCCAGTTCCTCCCCACCATTCTATACAGAATGAAGAGCTTTCTTCTCTGAAGAAAGGAAGGGACTTGAAGACTGATTACGTTCAGCTCCTAGCTGATCCCAGTCTCCGGCTGGTATCAGGAATTCCTTACCCCAGTTGTTGAAAGCTAACTAATCAAAAATAATCATGAGGGAAAAAAAAAAATCATGAGGAAAAAGACCCTCTCAAAATGACACATCTCTGCATATATGTTTTCTATACATACCTTCTCTCTTCTTGACTTATCACAGCAGCCCACTAATCGGACTGCTGCCCCTTCTCGCCGCATTAAGGGTGATCTGTTCCTGTAAAGTGCCAGCCTCATTTTTCTTGAACCTCGCCTTCTCTAACTTTCTTACCTTACAATGTGGGTGTGCGTGCACACCCCCACATACATCACCACACACTTACCCCACACACTCTATATGCATACATACCACACACACACACACACACACACACACATACACACCTACACACCACATATATACCACAGCACAAACACTATATGCACACACACCCCACATATGTACTATATATACATACACACCACACACACACTATATAACACACACCCCACATACACACACACATGCACTTAAAGATACACCCCTCCCACACACACCACATACACACCACCCCACATACAAACACCCCACAACCACACACACACAATGTACACACACACCACACTCACACCCACCAGTTTCTCACACAAAGGACAGTTGCGTCGGCCCAGTGTACCTGCACTTCAGGGGCTGCCACGTGTCCTGTCCCGTGTGACTAGTGTCTGGCATGCCTGCAGCTGATGGTCCTGGATTCGTGTTAAGCTGAAGAAGCATGATAATACTGTATTTGCAGGGTCCTTTCTCTGTGTAGCTTCCTCTTTGAGTATTCCACACTGAAAATTCTGTCTCCAGCTCCCTAAACTCTGACATTTGTCTCCTCAACTCAGAGAGCTTTCCCGGTTCCATTTCAGCTCTCTATCCCTACACTGTGGTTTGGAAATTGCCTCAGGGCAGAAAGATGGGGAAATCCTAGATTACGCCTCCTTTGTTTCTTCTAGAGATCACGGCCCTGAACTGCCTGTTTTCCGACATCTGAAAATACCTGTGTCCTATGTTCGCTTCTCCTCCCAAGGTTTCTAGTTGCTTATTACAGGAGGGTCATTCTGGACTTTGTCACTCTCTTACCCTGACTGGCACTCACAAGTTTTGAATACCTGCCTGCCCGAGTGAATGAATAGCATACAGAGAAGTGGACTATGGCTCGTGAGGAGGATCAAAAGACCTGCACCTTGGGGTGTGACTAAGCCCAGCAGACTCGGAATCTTGGGCAGGAGCCGAATTGTGAGATGGCTTAAAGAAAGGCATCTGCTCCTCCAGGAAAGAGAGGTGGCCCAACATAATCTTTCTTAAAAACATTTCCTTTATTTATTTATTTGGTTGTGCCAGGTCTTAGTTGTACCAAATGGGATCTAGTTCCCTGACCAAGGATTGAACATGGCCCTTCTACACTGGGAGTGCAGAGTCACAGCCACTGGACCACCAGGGAAGTCCCAACCCAACATGGTCTCGACTGTGGTTTTGTGTTGCAGAAAATGTTTCTGAATTGGGCCCCGAGGGACCTGCATTCTACTCTTAGCTTTCCTACGAGCCAGCACTTTGAATGGCGCATGGAGCTGTGTGATCTGCTTTAACCAATGAAATGTTAGTGAAACCCATGAGTCACTTCCAGGTGGCATCTTTAAGGCCATGTGACATTTGTCACATTCTTATTTTTACTATATAATCGTGTATCTAGAATCTAGTGACCCAAGTTGGACATGTAGCATGAATAAGAAATGACTTTTCTGCTGGGTTGAAATCTGGGAATTGTTTATCAGCCAAGCATAGCCAGTCACATCTGGACTCAAGTAAACACTGTCCATGCATTATTTAATTATGATTACAATTTAATCCTTTCTACAATCTCTGAGTCGTAATCGTTATTGTGGATGAGGAGACCAAGGCACAAGGGGTTATGTAACTTTTCTCAATTCACAGCGTTGGTAAGTGGAGGAGATGAGTCAAGAATTCAACTTGAGGGAGTGGTCTCCAACACTCATTGCTCAACAGTACAGTCAACGAGGGTGAGGCAGAAGGAGAAAGGTCCCTAGGACCTGGTGGTGGTGGTGGGGGGGGCCTGAGGATCAGCGCCGTGCCAGGTGGTTTTTTACAGTCTGTTACAGTGTTTGGTTTCATCTAATTGCTTTATCCTTTCACTTACAAGCTTAGAGAGAGTCTGGATGTGTCCCTGAATCTGCTTTTGACATTTTGTATTTCATGCCCATGAAGTTGTGGGGATTTTTAATTGTTGGTTGCTTTTTCAGAATAAATGAAGAAATTATATTCAAAGGGATTCCTGCATGCCACATGGAAAGCCTTTGATGATGTCTTGGCATTTGAGGAAATGAGCTTCTAAATGAATAGATAGCCATTGTATGTGATTGGACAGAATTTAAATGGCAACAAGGAAGGACCAAGAATAGCTATTCAAGTCTCTCCTGGCTCTCTTGTAATCCTTTGAATACTTAATTGGATTTTCCTTCAAGTGCCTATTCCCTCCACCTGTTTTTTCTTCTTCTTTTTTTCTTTATTGGAGTATAGTTGACTTACAATGTTGTGTTCATTTCTGGTGTACAACAAAGTGATTCCATTATACATCTCTCTCTCTCTCGTGTAAAGTGAAGTCACTCAGTCGTGTCCAACTCTGTGCAGCCGTATGGACTATAGCCTACCAGGCTCCTCCATCCATGGGATTCTCCAGGCAAGAGTACTGGAGTGGGTTGCCATTTCCTTCTCCAGGGGATCTTCCTGACCCAGGGATAGAACCCAGGTCTCCTGCATTGCAGGCAGATGCTTTATCCTCTGAGCC
Organism: Neotragus moschatus; assembly: GCA_006410615.1. Taxonomy (NCBI): domain Eukaryota; kingdom Metazoa; phylum Chordata; class Mammalia; order Artiodactyla; family Bovidae; genus Neotragus; species Neotragus moschatus. The sequence goes on along the minus strand of SJYA01002725.1, from coordinate 420,103 downwards.
ACTAGGGAAGCTCTCTCTCTCTCATTCTTTCTCTCTCTATATATATGTATATACATACATATTTTCAGATTCTTTTCCACTGTGGTTTATCACAGGATATTGAATATAGTTCTCTGTGCTAGATAGAAGGTCTTTGTTGCTTATCTCTTTTATATACAGTAGTGTGTGTCTGTCAGATGTCTTTCAATATCTCCAGTAGTTTGAATGGAGCAAGCTCATCAAGTCTATTCATGAATCATGATGTCAGTAGAGGGCATGGAGTCAGCTGAGGAGAAGGACCCAGGGAAGTCCTGGGAGCAGAGGGGGAAGGAAGTGGAAGCCATCGGTGTCACTGGCCTCAGGGATGCCCCTCCTCTGAGCCCCGCCGGCACCCAGGTCTGTGCCAGTCATCCTGTGTCAAAGCTGCACTAACTGCTCACGTTGCTAGTCTCTCGGTCCTTTCTCTGTGTCTAAGTTAACCCACAGCCCCGTATGGACATGTTCTATATGTATCTTTGATACATTTCCTAAGGTAGAACCCAATATGTGGAAAACAATGACTGTTTATTAATTATGGTTAACCAGGAAATGGGGCTTTGTTGAGAAGGAGGGTAGGAAATGCTTTATCCATCTCTTTCTGGAGGAGAAACTTGCCAGCGATCACCACCCCAAAGAAAGCCCTAGAAAAGCCTGCTGGTCAAAGAAAGCTGTGTGTTAGACATACCCCAGCCTTGATAGCATCTTAGTAGTACCTCAGAGGGGACCTCAGGGAGGATATTTGTTGCACTTTGGATCTGGGTTCAGTGATTTTAAGGAGAGTCTTACAAGGCAGAGAACTAATTGGTATTAGACAGAACTTATGACATAGTACTTAATGGAATACAGAGGTGAAGGTTTTGAGGTGCATATATTGGTGCATAAGCTGGTAGGTTTTGTTCTATTTGTTTTTAAAATTATTTGTTTGTTTGGTTTTGGCTGTGCTGTATTTTCGTTGCTGCACAGGCTTTTTCTAGTTGCAGTGAGAGGGCTTCCCGCTGCAGTGGCTTCTCTTGTTGTGGAGCACAGGCTCTGGGGTGCATGAGCTTAAGTTCTGTGGCACCTGGGCTTAGTTGCTCCACAGCATGTGGGGTCTTCCCGGATCAGGGATCGAACCCATGTCTCTTGCAGTGGCAGATGGATTGTCTACCACTGAGCCACCAGGGAAGCCCTAAGCAAGGAGTTTTAAAAGTAAAGTGTTTCATTGCTTTAGAGACATCTTCGAAGTGTTCGGTTCAGTTCAGTTCAGTCGCTCAGTCGTGTCCAACTCTTTGCGACCCCATGAATCGCAGCACGCCAGGCCTCCCTGTCCATCACCAACTCCCAGAGTTCACTCAGACTCACGTCCATCAAGTCCGTGATGTCATCCAGCCATCTCATCCTCGGTCGTCCCCTTCTCCTCCTGCCCCCAATCCCTCCCAGCATCAGAGTCTTTTCCAATGAGTCAGCTCTTCACATGAGGTGGCCAAAGTACTGGAGTGTCAGCTTTAGCATCATTCCTTCCAGAGAAATCCCAGGGCTGATCTCCTTCAGAATGGACTAGTTGGTAAGTATTTCTTAGATTAAGTAGCCAAATGTTTTTCTGCCTGATCCCAGTGTTGTTAAGCACTGAGGAAAAGAAAAGAAGTATGTTTGTACATAAATATTCCACAGTGAAGTTGTTAAGGAAGAGTGCTCAGTCCCAGAACTATTTAGCACAAAACCTGGAAAGTTGATTGGTTTTGGTTCTTGGGGTAGAACCAAAAGAACCTGGCCATTATTTTGGAGACTCGAAAACTCAGCTGTTAGCAAACAGCTGATGTCTTTTCTCTAACCTTTCTCAAGTGAGGATTTGCACCCTTCACATGGTACCAATCATCAAAGTTTGACCTGAAGTATTTAAATCCACTGGGGTTGAGGTAAGGTGATACTAGAATCCTCTGGCAAAGAAGGATTAGTTTTCTGCTTTTCACAATTACTGAGGTTTTCACAGTGTCAATGAGTGGAGTATCTTTCAATGGGTGAAGTAGTCAATTTTGTTTCTAGTCCATCAGAAATAAGTTGACATTTGCATTTGTGGTAATTCCTTTTAAAAATGGATTGACCCTGCATGGTTGTATAAATGGTTCTTACCAACACGGTGGTGTGTCCCAAAGGCGTTAATGTGATTGCTCCTTCATCCTGAGTAAATCAGTTTCTGCTCCCTACATGTAGAGAAATAAAGACCTCTTTCCTAGAGAACACAGTGAGGATAGTGGATTATTTTGCTTTTTGACCTATTGGCCATGGCATTGTAGCCCAAAGATGGCATGAAATGAAGCTGAAAATCATCTGCTTAAATGTTAATACTTTTATGCACTAGTGATTTGTGAAATGCAGGAACAATAAGAAAACATTCCTGAGCCTATAGAAAGATAAATTATGCAGTCAGCATCTGGAATTTAAATGATATGTTTTCCTCTTTGGATGCAAATAACAGTTAATGGTGACAAGGGTATCGCAATCCTAATGTAATTTCTCCCCTGGAAATATGTCTTGAAAATCATGAAGCTATTTTCAATTCAAAAGATAACTTGAAAGAATTAAGTTAAAGGATAACCAAACCCAAAACAAAGCAAACTGAGAGAGAATTGTTTTCTTTGAAAAAGCCACATCTTGTTCCCTTCCCTATTTGTTCTTAAGTTTTCTTAGGAATACCAGTGTTTTCTCTCCGTAATAATTGAAATCATCATCATTCTGCCACTTGTTGAGTGAAGACCATGAGATGGGCATGATGCTAGACTCTTTAATTTCATGTCAAAAACTCTATGAGGCAGATAATATTACCCCATTTTACAGGTGATAAATTAGAATGTTAGAGAGATGGCATCATTTTCACAGCACATTGTCTCCCTGAAAGACTCATGAGTCTTTGAATGTTAGAGATAGGATGCAACTCAGAAAACACCCTTGGTTTACAGACAAGGACACCAAGGCATAGAGAGGGGAAATGACCTGAAGTAGAATCTTACTGTGGGTTGTACATCGTGGGGGACCTTGTGATTGGATGTTCACCATCCACTGTAGCTCAACATTGGTAATTCCTCCTCCCTCATCCATTATTGATTCAGGAATGGATGATTATGGCCAGTGAAGTGTGAGGGTGAGTGTGCTGGAGGGCTTTCAGGAAGAATTTCATCAATCCCTAAAGAACTTGGAGGAGAGAAGGCAGTCATCTTTCCATTAGCCCAAGAATGAGGCCAACTCCAGGCTGGTAGAGCAGAGCAATAGCAGGCTCTTGTACTCCTGATGACCTTGTTGGACCTCTGATTCAGTTAAATTTCAAGTTCATCCAACCTCTAGACTCTATAGTTATTTTAAACGTCTACGGACATCCCTGGTGGTCCAGCGGTTAACACTGCATTCTCAATGTAGAGAGCCTGAGTTTGATCCCTGGTCAGGGAACTAGATCCCACATGTTGCAACTAAGACCTGGCACAGTTAAATAAATCAGTCAATCAAATAAAGGTCTATATGGCTATATAGTTATAGTAAGTATATAGTAATAATAAATTCCCTTGTTACTTAATTCAGTTTGAGTCAGAATTTCTACTTGCAGCCAAAAGGATATAAACATTTAACTTGGAGTTACCCAGCTTCCCCTCTAGCTCTGCAATCTCTGTTTTATATACACCCAAGTTCAGTGAATTCAATGAGGAGAAAAGCAAATTATTTTACATGTAAGTTATAACAAAGAATTGGGGAAATGAAGAAGCACAAAGTAGAGATACAGAATAAGATGTACATTGATCCTGAGGCCATGCGTAAAGTAGATGATGTTTCAGACTGGAAGATTGCTTGGAGATGGTTTACCAGATATCTTTTTTTTTGTTTTTAATTGAAGTATAGGTGATTTGGTGGCTCAGAAAGAATCTGCCTGTGATGCAGGAGGGTGAGGTTTGATCCCTGGGTAAGGAAGATCCCTTGGAGAAAGGAATGGCAACCCGCTCCAGTATTCTTGCCTGGAGAATCCCGTGGACAGAGGAGCCTGGCGGGCTACAGTCCATGGTGTTGCAAAAAGTCAGACACGACTGAGCGATCAACACCATAGATGATCTACAGTGTTGTGTTAATTTCTGCTGTACGGCATATTGACTGAGTTATATACATATATACATTCTTTTTAAAATATTCTTCTTCGGTTCAGTTTAGTTCATTGCTCAGTTGTGTCCGACTCTGTGACCCCGTGGACCGCAGCATGCCAGGCCTCTCTGTCCATCACCAACTCCCGGAGTCCACCCAAACCCATGTCCATTGAGTAGGTGATGCCATCCAACCATCTCATTTTCTGTCGTCCCCTTCTCTTCCTGCCTTCAATCTTTCCCAGCATCAGGGACTACATTATGGTTTATCCCAGGAGATTAGATAGTTTCTTGTGCTATGCAGTCAGGCCTTGTTGTTTATCCATCCTATATGTAGTGGTTTGCATCTATGAACCCCAAATTCCCAGTCCATTCATCCTCCTCCCCCTACTTTGGCAGCCACAAGTCTGTTTTCTGTGTCTGTGAGTCTGTTTCTATTTTGCAGGTGAATTACTTTGTGTCATATTTTAGATTCCACATGTAAGTGATAGCATATGGTATTTGTCTTTCTCTTTCTGACTTACTTCACTTGGTATGATAACCTGTAGTTGCATCTAGGTTGCTGCAAATGGCGTTATTTCTTTCTTCTTTGTGGCTGAGTAGTATTCCATTGTATATATGTACCACATCTTTTGCATTCATTCATCTCAAATACTAATTGTGAACAGAATCTCAAACATGTGAGTTGATCTGTATCAACTAGATACAGCTGTACTATTTAGTACACTAGAATTTTAAAATGAAAACTAAGCTTCTAGAGCCATAATCATCTTTGTACTTTGACTCCACTAAGTGAATTACAAAGGATATTTTCCATGGATATTTGTGCATCTGCAGGAAAGATATTATTGAGGTATTTAGACTTAACCTGGAACTTCCCTGGTGGTCCAGTGGTTAAGAATCCCAGTGCAGAGGGCCTGGGTTCAATCCCTAGTCAGGGAACTAGACCCCTCATACCACAACAAAGACCCTGCATGCCTCAACTAAGACCCAGCACAGCTAACTAGATAAATATTAATAAATAAAAATAAATATTAGACTTGACCCACTCACTTATATTTTAGAGATTTGAGACCTGTAGAGACATAAATATTCATTTGCTTCTTTTTGTCTCTACAAACACGGCCTTTTCACACCAAAATATAAAGTGTTTGAGTTTTGTCTGAGAAATAGTGAGTTCTTCTGCCATATGTGCCTCACTTTTACCTGCTTCCCGAGTGATCAGAAGTTTCCAGCTAGAACAAGTATACCCACCCACTCACCTCCACCTAATTAGAAATCCAGGAGCAAGTGAGATTAGGGCTGGGGTTACCCTTTGGTGGGCCACTTAGCAGTGTTTTCTTGCATTGCCCAGTCTAATTTTCCATGTTCTTGAGACCATGTTCTTGAGTCTCAAGAACAAAGAGGCTGTGTAGGTTGTATTTAAGTTCAAACACATCAATTCAGTTCAGTTCAGTCTCTCAGTCATGTCCAACTCTTTGCGACCCTATGAATCGCAGCATGCCAGGCCTCCCTGTCCATCACCAGCTCCCAGAGTTCACTCAGACTCACACCCATCTAGTCAGTGATGCCATCCAGCCACCTCATTCTCTGTCATCCCCTTCTCTTCCTGCCCCCAAATCCCTCCCAGCATCAGAGTCTTTTCCAATGAATCAGCTCTTCGCATGAGGTGGCCAAAGTACTGGAGTTGCAGCTTTAGCATCATTCTTTCCAAAGAAATCCCAGGGCCAATCTCCTTCAGAATGGACTGGTTGAATCTCCTTGCAGTCCAAGGGACTCTCAAGAGTCTTCTCCAACACCACAGTTCAAAAGCATCAATTCTTCAGCACTCAGCCTTCTTCACAGTCCAACTCTCACATCCATACATGACCACAGGTAAAACTATAGCCTTGGCTAGACGGACCTATGTTGGCAGAGTAATGTCTCTCCTTTTTAATATGCTATTTAGGTTGGTCATAAACCTTTACCTACAGCATTTATTGGTGAAAAATTTCTAATGAGGCAGAGGTTCTGAACTCTCTGTGGCCACAGAAAACCAATATGCAAAGAAAAGATCTTGGCATCTATTTCCATTGATTTATCTTAGAAGATTCCTCTTTTCTTCCTAGCCTCTTTTCCCCCTTGTGGTGTGTGGTGGTGGTCCCTAAGTCGTGTCTGACTCTTTGTGACCCCCATGGACTGTAGCCCGCCAGGCTCTTCTGTCCCTGGGATTCTCCAGGCAAGAATACTGGAGTGGGTTGCCATTTTCTTTTCCAGGTTCCCCCTTGTAGGGGAACTTTGGTACTAAATATTTGTACATATGCAAATATTGGGTTCGTGTGTCCCAGTGCTGATTCTTACGTAAAAGGTTTGATTCAATCCTCAGTATTTGGGGTGAATAATTTAAAAAACCCGACCCTCATTCTTAGAGCATCTTCTATAGATTAGAGGCGTCTATAGACTATGATTTATTTCCTAGTAAGTGATTTCACTTTAAGACTCCAGTTCCTTATAGGCAAAATGAGAATCCTATTAACTGTCCCATCACATTATAGTTTTGTTATATAGATGGTATATATATGTTTTGCTTTATAAATGGTAAATTCTACATGCATGATTATTATTTTCCATTGACTACCTTGTGTGTGACTGCTACTGTTACCACCTGTATAATGCCTGCTATTTGCAAAGCTAATTAATCCATGTTATTTATTAAATTTTCTCAGCAAAATGCAATTCCTGTAGTTAAGGGTAGAGATGTGGGGGGAATAATTGCAACTCTCCTCTGTTTTTCCCTCTTCCTTTTCCCTCTCCTCTCTTATAAGGAGGTCTGTGCTTCTCTCGTGATCAGGAGCAATGGAATTTGAAAGCAGATCAAACTCCTTTAAGTGGAAAAGGATGAGATCGGGAGGGGTAGCCTGAGAAGATGAAGAACCCAGCAGGAGTAGGGAGAGTCGAGAGGGGAAGCTTGAGAAAGCGAGGAGGAGAAGGGAGGAGAAGTCGGTGCCATGACGGGGAGCTTGGAGAGAGATGAAAAACGGTTATTTTCCAGAAGTTCTACTGTGCTGTGCTGTGTAAATCCCTAGTCTCTGGCTTCTCAAGACACATTTCAACAGTTTGTCTGGCTCTAAGAAAATGTGCTGTTGGTATTTTTATTCTCACTGTGTTCCATTATGTTAGATACAGAGATTAGCTTTGGGGGAACTGACAGTCCTTCCATACAAAACCAGCCCATGCGTATTCATGACTTCAACTTTTCATACTGATCTCAGTTTGTTTCCTTCAACACAGTTCACCTATTTCTTGTTAATTTGAATCAATTCTGTTGAAATTTATTTCTATTTATTTTATATTTTTGTTGCTTTTGCAAACGGTATCTTTTATTCTACAGTATTTTCTAACAGCTTGGTGTTTTTCTCTTGGTCTATTTTTTGAGTTCTTCTTATACACTCAACCACTATTATTGAAACCATTATTTGGTTGATTCTTTTAGACTTTTTAGATATATAATCATATTATCTGCAAATAATGGTAATTTTATTGCCGCCTAGTTCTTTTTAATGCATTTAATTTTGTTTTCTTAGGCAACTGCTTTGGTTAGTACCTCTGTAACAATGTTAAATAATGTGGAATTAGTGTAGTTATCGACCTGTTCCCTACTTTATTGAAAATACTTTGTAGTGTTTCTCTAATGCTACTTCTTGGATTGAGATGTACTTATCAGTAGCCATGTTTATCTCTATTGTTAAGTATTCATCTGTCTGTTTCTATGGAAATTAGCATAACTAACTTGTCCTTCTTGTCTGGGTCTTTCTTGGTTTTAGCATTGAGAGTACAATGTCTTGGGAAACTCTTTGTTTAGAGACAAATCATGATTGGGCACTTGAACTAAAATCAAGAATGAATGTGAATCTTATCTGATCATTTTCAGCATCTATGTGGATGCTGCTGCTGCTAAGTCGGTTCAGTCGTGTCCGACTCTGTGCGACCCCATGGATGGCAGCCCACCAGGCTCCCCTGTCCCTGGGATTCTCCAGGCAAGAACACTGGAGTGGGTTGCCATTTCCTTCTCCAATGCATGAAAGTGAAAAGTGAAAGTGAAGTCGCTCAGTCGTGTCCAACTGTTAGTGACCCCATGGAGTGCAGCCTACCAGACTCCTCCGTCCATGGGATTTTCCAGGCAAGAGTACTGGAGTGGGGTGCCATTGCCTTCTGGGATCTATGTGGATACCTTATAGTTTTTCAAGGGGACTGATTAATGTAATTGATTGATTGTATTTATATGTTTCTACAGCACAGAGCTGACTTTTTCCTCTTGGTGTGAACTCCAACAACTAATCTTATACTCGTTCTCTAGCCGATTGATGGATTCTCTTTGGTAATATTTTATGTTAGCTATCTTTGTCAATAGTCATAAGCGAGATTGGTCAGGCTGTGGTTGTATGTTTTATCTTTGTTGGATTTAGGTACCAATGTTGTGGTGATTTCATAAAAAGGATTTAGAATCTTCATTTCCTTTTCTAGATTCTGCAACAATTTAAATAGCATTGGCTTTTCTGTCCCTTAAAGTTTTGGTAGGTTTTCCTTGTGAAACCATCTGGACTTGGTATTTTTGTGATGGGTAGCTATTTTTTCTAGTTCCTCCCCAACCAACAGTAACTGGTCTGTTTAAACTATCTATTGCTTTGGGGTTCAATTTAGTAACATGTTTCATTGGACAGTCCTCCAGTGAGGCTTTCAAATTATTTCATAGTCAGGTTTTAAAAACATCTGAATAGAATCGATAAAAATAGTTTCTTATGATTTTTTTAGTTTATACTACATATCTGCATATTTTTCCATTTTCTTTTTTTATGCTTCGTACCCTTATCTCTTAACTTAGCATGTGGTTTTCAATTTGGAGGTTTTTTCCTCCCCCCTGCGACAAATGTCTGTCTGTCTCTTTCCCTTATTTACATGTCTCTCTATGTACTTTTTATATTTTTCTATTAGATAATTAGTTGATTTCTGTTTTTATTTATTAATGATGATTTCCTTCTGCTCTATTTAGTTTTAGTTTTTGCTATTTTTTAACTCCTTGAGAAGATGTGTATAATTTATTTTTCTCATCCATTCTTATTTATAATATAAGTGCTTAAGATTATGAATTTTAGGGACTTCCTTGGCAGTCCAATGGTTAAGACTTCACCTGCCAAGGCAAGGAGCGTGGGTTTGATCCCTGGTCAGGGAGCTAACTTCCTACATGCCTTGTGGCCAAAATACCAAAACATAAAACAGAAACAATATTGTAGCATAATCAGTAAAGACTTTAAAATAGTCTGCATCAAAAAAATCTTTGAAAAAGATTATGAAATTTCTTTAAGAATTCTTTAGCTGTTGCCTGTAGATTCTGTCATAGAGTATTTTCAAAGCCTTTTGAAAGTCACTCATCTCTAGTGTAATTTCATCGTAATCAAAGAATGTTATCCATACAATTTCCACTTTAGGGTCCTGGCACTATTACTTGCATTCCCGTGCAGAATCCAGGCAGCTTCCCAGGCAGCTCACATACCCAGTCCCTGATCCAGAGAAATGACTGTTCATTTTGTCCCTCAGGCTTCACCACTCCATGCTTTCAGCATCTCCCAGAACTCTGTTAAAATTTCTCTGCATTTAGTAACTCTTCCTCATATAGAGTGATTCAGAGTGATTCTGTCAGAAGTGGAGTTTGCATTGGGTCTTTCATTATCCTTGTTGTTTGGGGCAATTTCCAAGGTTAAAGGGGGTGAGAAACTTCTTTATTCTGCCATCTTACAAATGGCATGTTGTTCTAGATGTTCAGCAGAGGACAAAGTCATCTGGGGAAGTCACATGTGTGCCCCCCAGCATCCCATCAGCTAGACCCTGAGGTCTCTGCTGAGCCTGGTAGACAGACTCTTTCAATGTGTGTTCACTCTGAGCTCAGAGAAACCAGACTCTACTCTCTCAGTTGTTTCTCCAAACCAGCTGCTTTCTATTCCTTTCCTGACATTTCTTCTCACTCCTCAGCTTCTGGGGAGGGAGTAATTGAGCTGAATCCTGTGAGAACATTCTAGAAAAGGAGGAAAATGTGCAAAGGGCTGGAGATGAGAGAGAGGTGGGATGTTTGGGGAACCGAAGATGGCGAGAGTGACCAGCTCATAGGAGGTAAGGAGCCTAAGAGGGAAGGGTGGCTGGAAATGCAGGGGCTTATAAGCCATGGTAGGAAGTTGGGATTTTTTTTTAAAATTAGTTTTTATTGGAGTATAGTTGCTTTACAATGTTATGTTAGTTTCTGCTGTACAGCAAAGTGAATCAGCTATATGTGTAACTGTATCCCCTCTTTTTTTGGATTTCCTTCCCACTTAGGTCACCACAGAGCATTGTGTAAAGCTCCCTGTGCTAGATATAATAGGTTCTCATTAGTTATCTGTTTTATGCATGGTAGAGTGCATATGTTAATATCAATCTCCCAATTCATCCCCTCTTCCTTTCCCCCTTGGTGTCCATGCCTTTGTTCTCTATGTCTGTATCTCTATTTCTACTTTGCAAATAAGAGCTTCTGTGAAATTTTTCTAGATTTCACATACCTGTGTTAATATATGATACTTGTTTTTCTCTTTATGACTTCACTCTGTATGAAAGCCTCTAGGTCCATCCACATATCTGCAAATGACCCAGTTACTTTCCTTTTCATGGCCGAGTAATATTCCCTTATATATGTGTACCACACCTTCTTTATCCATTCATCTGCTGATGGACATTTAGGTTGCTTCCATGTTCTAGCTACTGTAAATAATGTTGCAAAGAACATTGGGGTACATGTGTCTTTTTTGAATTATGATTTTCTCGGGATATATGCCCAGGAGTAGGGTTGCTGGATCATAATTTAGTTTTACTTTTATCTTTTAAAGAAACCTCCATACTGTTCTCTATAGTGACTTAATCAATGTACATTCCCACCAACAGTGTAGGAGGATTCACTTTTCTCCACACTGTCTTCAGGAAGTCAGGATTTTATTCTTTTCTTTTAAGTTGAAATAAAGGTGAGCACCAAAGAATTGATGCTTTTGAACTGTGGTGCTGCAGAAGACTCTTGAGAGTCCCTTGGACTGCAAGGAGATCCAACCAGTCCATCCTAAGGGAGACCAGTCCTGGGTGTTCATTGGAAGGACTGATGCTGAGGCTGAAACTCCAGTACTTTGGCCACCTCATGTGAAGCATTACTCATTGGAAAAGACCCTGATGCTGGGAGGGATTGAGGGCAGGAAGAGAAGGGGACGACAGAGGATGAGATGGCTGGATGGCATCACTGATTCGATGGGCGTGAGTCTGAGTGAACTCCGGGAGATGGTGATGGACAGGGAGGCCTGGAGTGCTGTGATTCATGGGATTGCAAAGAGTCAGACATGACTGAGCGACTGAACTGAACTGAACTGATAGGTGATAAGTTATAGGTGTACAATATAGTGATTCACCATTTTTAGAGCTTATGCNGGATGGCATCACTGATTCGATGGGCGTGAGTCTGAGTGAACTCCGGGAGATGGTGATGGACAGGGAGGCCTGGAGTGCTGTGATTCATGGGATTGCAAAGAGTCAGACATGACTGAGCGACTGAACTGAATTGAACTGATAGGTGATAAGTTATAGGTGTACAATATAGTGATTCACCATTTTTAGAGCTTATGCTCCTTTATTATTTATTTTATTATTTTAAGTTATTCATCCTGATTATCTGTACCTGCTATACACCAGGGTCTTCAGTAACTTTATAAAGAACTGGCCCACCAAGGGAATTTAAAATCCCAGAGCAGAGAATGTTTTAGGGTTCAGAAAGAGAGTGCCTCTTGAGATCATAAGAAGTGGATATTATCCCAAAGGGTGGTTCTGCCTGGGGATACCCCTCTTTGCCCACAGACCAAGGGATGTGCACTCTTGTTACGTAAGTCTGGTGTTCAGTCATATGGGCTATCGGGGACCCATGTGCTGTCAGGGAGCCTTCTCCTGCCATTCCTGGTGCCCAGCAGGCATGGTAATGGGTATCATATTCAGATTACACACCCCGTGTAGGGGCAACTAGCTTCTGAGGGTGACGTGCCCTCATTGGCTTCTCCTTGCCCCTTCTGTTTGTTAACACCTTTCAATCAGTAAAGGTCATGGACATAGAAATACGTATTAGCTGCTCGTCACCAGCTCCCTACAACGTGATGGTGGCCTACCCCAGCGTGCCAGGGGTTAGCCTCTAGTCTAAGGGATTCTCTTTCCCTGCTTGCCCCCCACAGTCCCCACAGCAGCAGCTGGTCCCATGGGGCGCATCCTCTGACGACTCTGTCCCTTTGATGCCTCCACCAGCCTCTGCACTCGGCCGACTCCTACCCCTCTTCGGTGTCCCATTCCCCGCCCGCCTCGTGCACGTCTCTCCTTGGCGGGCCTCTGTCCGCTGCTCCCTTTGCTTCTCGGGCTCCACATTCTGCCTGGGTGGCCTGTCCTTGTCCATGGCAGGACACCCCCGGGTTCTGAGGATGTGTCTGTCCTGCCCCTCAGCCCTTTGCTGGACAGCCACCCCAGTGACCCCGCACCCCTCAGCACTTCCCAGTCAACAGGCTGAGAGCAGAACACATTTGCCATCCCCATCAGCTCCACGTGCAGCCACAAGATTGCCCCAAACCTAGGGCTGTCCTCAGGGCCACCCTCTCCTGGACCTCATGCCTCTTCAGCCCCAAACCCCATCAATTCCCCACAAACTCCGCTCCATTCCCTTCCATCGCCTTCCTCCTGCAGTCACCCCCCAACTGACCAAACATTTCAGGCTTCCCGGGACTCATAAAACCCCTGTGAGCCCATCTTCTACTGCAGTCTCTGTCTGCCCCTCCCCTACACCGTCTTCCAGCCAGTGTTGGGTTATCGCCCAGGAATGGCCTCTTGACCCCACTGTCACCCCTGCCCCACCAGAGATTAAAGGCCGAGGATGAGACGGGCAGAGGGATGCCGTGCAGCCATGGTGATTAGATGGAGAGAAGCCTCTGTTTCCCCTCTTTGACTGTGTGTGCGTACTCAGTCGCTACAGTCGTGTCCGATTCCTTGTGACCCCATAGACTGTGGCCTGCTAGGCTCCTCTGTCCACGGGGATTCTCCAGGCAAGAATACTGGAGGGGGTTGCCATGCCTTCCTCCAGGGGATCTTCCCGACCTAGGGATTGAACCTGCATCACCTGTGTCTCCTGCATTGGCAGGCAGCTTCTTTATTTCTAGTGCCGCCTGGGAAGCCCTCTGACGGTGTTAACTTCTGGCAGAGACCCAGCTCTAGGAAGCACAGTGCGGAACAAACCCAGGTCAATCCTTTTTCTGACATTGGGGCAGAATGAGAGCCGGAAGAATGACCTGGAGTTACAAAAGAAAACATAACCCTAGCACACCTGAGATCCCAAGGCCAGCATTGGTTGTTGTCACACCTTTGTCTTCACTAGATGGGGATACCCTCCAAGTCCCTATCTATGTGGCCCTTGGGCCCAACTCAGGCTCTGGACCGTCTTAGGTGGTCAGTGCATTTTACAGAACTTTAATGTGTGCCTCAGACCTCACTGCTCACAGTGTCAGTAAGAGAATCTCTGAGAAAAACCTGCTCTTTCAGAGAAATTTGGGTTAATACTGACAGAGGCAGCTAGGAACAAAAGCAGGAGAGGGAGGGATGTGATGGGGGTTGCAGAGAAAGAGAGAGAGAATATGTATGAGCTGGGCTTCTCTGGGGTAAGGCCTGTGGAATATTATTCAAGCAGCTCAGCCGGGAGCAGAGCCGGGACACTTCTCAGTGGGTTGGCTCTGGGGTTGGCAGGCAAGAATTTGGCTGAGGCCAAGCAGGCTCACTCACATTGTTTATTCCTCTGCATTGTGTGGGGAGGAAGTCACCCTTGGCTGTGAACTGCAGCAGCAGCCCCAGCTGATCCTTACGTGCCTGACCGTCACCCAGGGTGGCCTCACCAGCTGCCAAGGGCCTCCCCGGGCTTGGCAGCCCCCTCCCACCTGGTCCAGCGAGGACAGCTGGCCCCCGCCTTCCTCAGGACCTCACCCTGCCACCCTCTAGGCAGTGGCAGGAGGCAGGAGGGCTGGATGATTGTGTTCATTCTCAGAGAGCCTTCCTGGGTGGCTTCTAGGTTTCCTAGGAGTCATCGTTTTTTTGCTTATAATCCAGAGATTAATGCAGAGAGCCTTGCTCCATAGCTTAATTTTTGTCTTTGCAAGCTGGGGGATTTATTTAAAACTGTGTCACCTTCCCAAACCTGAAAGTAGCATCCCTGGCCTTTCCCATGATTTGTTCTATTTGTTCTTTGGTTGACTTTTAACTACAGTGTAGAAGGTTTGCAACATGTAAGGAACATACTTTTAAAATATCAGGTTCCTGGCTGTCCAATGGTTAAGACTCTGTGTGTCCAATACAGGGGACAAGGTTTGATCCCTGGTCAGAGAACTAAGATCCCATATGCCTCACAGTGTGGTCAAAAAAAGGATAAAAATAGATTCCTGTCTGTGGCAAGGTTCTAGAAGAACATGTGGGCCCTGAAATATAACTATGGTCTTTTCTGGAAAATGTGATCTGTCTCACTCGTCTTCAGTTTCCCACCCACTCTATAAACTCCATACACACGCTCTTTAAACTCTGCTACATGTCTTTTGAAGGCATGCGCTATGGTCTGAGTGTCCGTGTCCACTCCCCACCCCCATTCATGTGTTGAAAACCTGATGCCCAAGGTGAGGGTTTGGAGTTGGATCTTTGGGCAGCAAAGCCCTCATGAACGGGATTAGTGACCTTATGACAGAGACCTCAGAGTAATCCCTGGCCTCTTCCTTTAGGGGTGGGTACAGTGAGAAGGCTGTGACTCAGAAGAGGGACCTCAGCAGACCAGGCCGGCACCCTGATCTCAGATATCCAGCTTCCAGAACCGTGGAAATGCATTTCCATTGCTTTCATGTTAGGCTGGGAATTCCTCGGCTGTGGAATTTAGTTTATAGCAGCCTGAATGGACTGTCAGCGTCTGTAGCCGTACGACAATCCTGTAGGTTAGGGCTCACAATCACCACTGAGAGGGCCGGTAAGTGGCAGGACAAGGATTTCAGAGCATTTTCTTCTTTCCCATCACTGTTCCCAATGTGCTGGTTCAAATCTCACTTCCCCTTTTCAAACCAATGTCCTGAACAGATTCCAAAACTTCACAACCAACAACTGTTGGTAACACAATGGTTATTCTATCTGCAACCCAGCCTTTGTTGTTGTTGTTCAGTCACTCAGTCATGTCTGACTGTCTGTGACCCCATGGACTGCAGCATGCCAGGCTTCCCTGTCCTTCACTATTTCCCGGAGTTTGTTCAAACTCATGTCCGTTGAGTCGATGAAGCCATCCAACCATCTCATCCTCTGTCGTCCCCTTCTCCTCCTGCCCTCGATCTTTCTCAGCATCAGGGTCTTTTCCAATGAGTCAGATCTTCACATCAGGTGGCCAAAGTATTGGAGCTGCAGCGTTAGTCCTTCCAATGAATATTCAATGTTGATTTCCATTAGGGCTGACTGGTTTGATCTCCTTGCAGTCCAAGGGACTCTTGAGAGTCTTCTCCAGCATTACAATTGGAAAGCATAAATCCTTCGGTGCCCAGCTTTCTTTATGGTCCAACTCTCACATCCATACATGACCAATGGAAAAACCATAGCTTTGACTATACAGACCTTTGTCAGCAAAGTGACATCTCTGCTTTTTACTCTGTTTGTCATAGCTTTTTTCCACCTAGTCTCATTTGTAGTTAAAACCCCAATCTCCTACCTACTGATAAGACTTCATCTTATCTCCCTTTCCCCTGCTGCTGCTGNAATGGAAAAACCATAGCTTTGACTATACAGACCTTTGTCAGCAAAGTGACATCTCTGCTTTTTACTCTGTTTGTCATAGCTTTTTTCCACCTAGTCTCATTTGTAGTTAAAACCCCAATCTCCTACCTACTGATAAGACTTCATCTTATCTCCCTTTCCCCTGCTGCTGCTGCCGCTAAGTCGCTTCAGTCTTGTCTGACTCTGTGCGACCCCATAGATGACAGCCCACCAGGCTTCCCCCGTCTCTGGGATTCTCCAGGCAAGAACACTGGAGTGGGTTGCCATTTCCTTCTCCAATGCATGAAAGTGAAAAGTGAAAGTAAAGTCGCTCAGTTACGTCCGACTCTTAGCGACCTCATAGACTGCAGCCTACCAAGCTCCTCCGTCCATGGGATTTTCCAGGCAATAGTACCGGAGTTGGGTGCCATTGCCTTCTCCTCCCTTTCCCCTAGCTCAACTAAAGTTGGGTTGTGAGGCTTCTGCAATAGAGAAGGCATGGTGCTCTCAGGCATCCCTTCCTGATACCATCAAGGGCTCTTGGCCTCCTTAATCAATAAAAATTGATCGGAGGCCAGGCAAGAAATCCAGGCAAGGCTTTACTGGAGCCTTTGCTGCAGCAGGGCTGGGCGACGGGTGAGAAAAGCAACAGGTTCCCTTGATCACTCACTCCCCAAGTTGGGGAAGCTGGGGGGTTGAGCTGGTTTTTTATACAGGGTGAAGGCAGAGGTGTGTCCAGAGGTCTGGCTGGAGGGTGGCTTAGGTGTTTTGCCCACCCCTCTGGTGTTGTCAAGTGCAAGAGGCATACACAGTACCCTGCTTTTGCTCCCAGCTCTTCAAAAGTGGTGGCTGAGCAATTTGGTCTTTTTGTATCTTTTGTCCAGACTTTGCCCCTACTGCATATGCAGGCAGTTATTTTTAGTCCCATGCACTTTCTTTGTATTTTGTTGCTTGAAGAGACATTTGTCCAGGTGCAAGCACTGCAGCCAAGGGTCCCAAGCCCCAGCCTGTCTAGGCTCCCCCTTCCCTTTCAGCTTCGGAGTCTCCGTGAGTTCCACTGGGAGGAGGGACTGGGACGGTGGCCCAGTGTCTCACTGACTGGCTGCCCCTAGTGCGGAGTGGCTCCCAGCCTCCCTCTGGTTCCAGGTGATCTGTGTTGATGGTGAGCCGCTTTCCTTGGGATGCCGTTCACTCTGTCCCACCCGCCTGATAAAAAACCTTTGGAGAGGGCAGTTGCATCTTGTTTTCATCACCTACAGGAGGAGTTTGGACTTGACTCCTTTCCGGGTGGGTGGTGGCCTTGGGCAACTGAAAATGCCTACACAGCCTCTCCTTTTCACACCTCTGTGACGTTCATGTGAAGTCATGAGCTTCCACAGCCTCTTCCACGCCATCCAACGGCCTTGAGGAACAGTGGGGGTGGGATGAACATGGCTCGAACCTTGTCCAGACACACCACACCAGGCCCCTACTTTCCACACTGGCCACCCCCAACCTGAGAACTCCACAGGCAAGAAGCCTGGTCACTCAGCTCATCTGTTGGGGACCCTGCCAACATCACCTGGGAACTCTTCCCTCCCTTTGCCTTGGCAGCAGGGATCCAAGGTAGATGTGTGGGTGTCTACAGCCCAGTGGGCATCCAGCCAAGGAGTGCAGTATGTGCCTGAGGCCCCACTTCACCGCATGGGGGTCTCCAGGGTCCTCATGTGATTTGGGGCACAAGGGGAACCAGTTCAAGGGCCTCTTAATTGAAACTTGCAGAGTTTCCCGCTCTTTGTAGAATTTCGCCAAGGAATGGAGTTCTTACTTTTCTTTCTTTCTAGTTTTATCCTGGATCTCAACTCTGGAGGCATAGGAAGCTTCCTACTCAACACCTGGCTACAGCCATAAAACAGCTGTGCTGGCCTCTCATCCATCCTCCATACTGTACAAAGGAGGGCGCCAAATACTGAGGAAAGGCGGCTTCACGCTAAGTGAACAAACTCAGGCCAGGTGCCCACCTGGAGCCAATCACGGGGCTGCAGAAATGTCATACACTGATGAGCTTAAGCCTATGGGGCTCACTTGGGAGCTGGGATGAGATTATTCTTTTTTTCACATTTTATTGTCATTGTTGTTTAGTTGCTAAGTCATGTTCGACTCTTTTCGACCCCATGGACTGTAGTCCACCAGACTCCTCTGTCCGTGGGATTTCCCAGGCAAGAGCACTGGAGTGGGGTGCCATTTCCTTTTCCAGAGGATCTTCCCAGACCAGGAATCAAACCTGCATCTCCTGCATTGGCGGGTGGTTTTCTTGCCACTGAGCTACCAATTCAGTTCAGTTCAGTCACTCAGTCCTGTCTGACTCTTTGCAACCCCATGGACTGCAACACACCAGGCCTCCCTGTCCATCACCAACTCCCAGAGCTTGCTCAAACTCATGTCGATCAGGTCAGTGGTGCCATCCAGCCATCTCATCCTCTGTCGTCCTCTTCTCCTGCTTTCAATCATTCGCAGCATCAGGGTCTTTCAAAATGAGACTCAGTTCTTCGCATCAGGTGGCCAAAGTATTGGAGTTTCAGCTTCAACATCAGTCCTTCCAATGAATATTCAGGACTGATTTCCTTTAGTATTGATTTGTTTGATCTCCTTGCAGTCCAAGGGACTCTCAAAAGTCTTCTCCAACACCACAGTTTGTATAGCAAAACCAATACAGTATTGTAAATAGCCTCCAATTAAAATAAATAAATTTAAATTAAAAAAATAAAATCTTTTGAGACTTAAAAAACAAACAAACAAAAAGCACCAATTTTTTGGTGTTCAGCTTTCTTTATAGTCCAACTCTCACATCCATACATGACTGCTGGAAAAACCATAGCTTTGACTAGAAGGACCTTTGTTGACAAAGTAATGTCTCTGCTTTTTAACATGCTGTCTAGGTTGGTCATAACCTTCTTTTCAAAGAGTAAATGTCTTTTGATTTCATTGCTGCAGTCACCATCTGCAGTGATTTTGGAGCCCAGAAAAATAAAGTCAGCCACCGTTTCCACTGTTTCCCCATCTATTTGCCATGAAGTGATGGGACCAGATGCCATGATCTTAGTTTTTTGGATATTGAGTTTTAAACCAGGTTTTTCATTCTCCTCTTTCACTTTCATCAAGAAGCTCTATGGTTCCTCTGCTTTCTGCCATAAGGGTGGTATCATCTGCACATCTGAGGTTATTGATATTTCTCCCCACAATCTTGATTCCAGCTTGTGCTTCATCCAGCCTGGCATTTTGCATCATATATTCTGCACATGAGTTAAATAAGCAGAGTGACAATATACAGCCTTGTGTATTGACGTACTCCTTTCCTGATTTGGAAACAGTCCGTTGTTCCATGTTCATTTCTAACTGTTGCTTCTTGACCTGCACACAGATTTCTCAAGGAGCGGGTAAGGTGGTCTGGTATTCCCATCTCTCTCAGAATTTTCCACAGTTTATTGTGATCCACACAGTCAAAGGCTTTGGCATAGTCAATAAAGCAGAAATAGATGTTTTTCTGGAACTCTCTTGCTTTTTCCATGATCCAACAGATGTTGGCAATTTGATCTCTGGTTCCTCTGCCTTTTCTAAAAACAGCTTGCACATCTGGAAGTTCACGGTTCATGTATTGCTAAAGCCTGGCTTGGAGAATTTTCCAGTTTGTTGTGATCCACATAGCCAAATGCTTTGGTGTAGTCAATAAAGCAAAGGTAGATGTTTTTCTGGAATTCTTTTGCTTTTTTGATGATCCAGTGGATGTTGGCAATTTGATCTCTGGCTCTTCTGCCTTTTCTAAATCCAGCTTGAATATCTGGAAGTTCTCAGTTCACTTACTGTTGAATGAAGCCTGGCTTGGAGAATTTTGATCATTACTTTGGTATCATGTGAGATGAGTGCAATTGTGTGGTAGTTTGAACATTCTTTGACATTGCCTTTCTTTGGGATTGGAATGAAAACTGACCTTTTCCAGTCCTGTGGCCATTGCCAAATTCTCCAAATTTGCTGGCATATTGAGTGCAGCACTTTCACAGCATCATCTTTTAGGATTTGAAATATCTCAGCTGAAATTCCATCATCTCCACTAGCTTTGTTCGTAGTGATGCTTCCTAAGGCCCACTTGACTTTGGACTCCAGGATGTCTGGTTCTAGGAGAGTGCTCACACCATCGTGATTATCTGGGTTATGAAGATATTTTTTGTACAGTTCTTCTGTGTATTCTTGCCACCTCTTCTTAATACCTTCTGCTTCTATTTGGTCCATATCATTTCTGTCCTTTATTGAGCCCATCTTTGCATGAAATATTCCCTTGGTATCTCTAATTTTCTTGAAGAGATCTCTAGTCTTTCCCATTCTGTTGTTTTCCTCCATTTCTTTGCACTGATCACTGAGGAAGGCTTTCTTATCTCTCCTTGCTATGCTTTGGAATTCTGCATTCAGATGGGTATATCTTTCCTTTTCTCCTTTGCCTTTAGCTTCTAGAGAAGCCCTTAAATGGAGTATAATTGCTTTAAAATGCTGTGTTAGTGTCTGCTGTACAGCAGCATGAATCAGCTATGTGCATACATGTATCCCCTCCCTCTTGAGTCTTCTACCCTGCCCTCATCCCACCTCTCTAGGTCATCACAGAGCACTGAGTTTAGCTCCCTGTGCTATACAGCAGCTTTCCACTAGTTATCTCTTTCACACATGGTAGCGTATGTATGTCAACCCCAATTTTCCGATACATCCCACCCTCCCCTTCCCTCATTGTGTCCACATATCTGTTCCCTACATCTCTCTCTCTGTTCCTCACCTGAATGACTGGGCTGTGTGCTCCCGGAGGCAGTGTACATAAAGACCTAAGACTTTTACTGAAAAACTCTCTGCTCTGTCTTTGCTATAAGACTGTGAGCTCATTGAGGACAGGGGCTGTTTGGTCCACTGCTGTAAATATTTCCATGCCTCCCTTCGAGGCTGGCAGGGGTTTCAGTGAAAGTTTGGTGAGCTGAATTCAAATAACAGGAAGCAGAGCTTGGAGCACCAGCCATTTAGGGTCTGCTGTCCTCCAAGATAAATGGGCTCCATTTATATGCACAGACAGGGTCTACTTTTCAACCTGCCACATTTGTCTTCTTTATTTGCTCTTTCCTAATAGACCCCTTGGAGAAGGCAATGGCACCCCACTCCAGTACTCTTGCCTGGGAAATCCCATGGACAGAGGAGCCTGGTAGGCTATAGTCCATGAGGTCACTAAGAGTTGGACATGACTAAGCAACTTCACTTTCACTTTTCACACATTGCAGAAGGCAATGGCAGCCCACTGCAGTGTTCTTGCCTGGAGAATCCCAGGGACAGAGGAGCCTGGTGGGCTGCTGTCTATGGGGTCACACAGAGTCGGACACGACTGACACGACTTAGCAGTGCAGCAGCAGCAGCAGTGGACCCCTAGGCTTTCCATCTCACCTTCTTGGTCCTTTGTTCTACAGTCTTTGCTCTGTGTGATGGTTTCTACCCACGTGGGTGGAGCACTGCCCGGGTCTGCCTGAGGATGGTTAGCTCCATAACATCTGTTCCCAGGAATGTATCGCATTTTAATTGCATCTTAAAAGCGGAGGCGTCCTGTACCCAGTTACCTTTGGGGGACTCAGTGCGTAGTACTATTGATTTATTTATAATTCATAGCCTAATCCCTTCTGGAAAAATAAAAACAGCAATTTGAAGCTGTTGATGAACGATGAGACAGAATTCTAGAGAAGAAACTGTTCTGGTCCTGGATTTTAATTCTGGTTGTCTCTGACTTGCTGTGTGACCTTGGGCAACCCATTTGACCTCCGTGGGCCTCGGTTTTTCTCATCTGTGGAATGGAGTACTGAGCATCAGAATGGGGGCGGTATGAGTGGATAGATATTTATGACATGGAGCCCAAGGTTCCCTCTTGAGCCACATTCTGTGATCCTGTGAGTGTGGGTGTGTCAGAAACCTTGCATGGTGTACACAATGACAGGGCCATAAACTATGGAAACGGACTGTGGAAACGCTGTTGGAGAGCTTGCTTATGAGAAGTCATCTTTTTAGCTATTCTGCACTGTGGCATGTTTGTGCTGATTGACGGAATGCTTCAGGAGCCCGCTAAATGCTGTCATTAATCGTATTGCCAGCACGTGTTGGGCTGGGAACCCTTTGAACACGATTCAACTTGTATTATTTTCCTCTCTGCTTTTGTTTTTAATAATGATGACACACCCCAGACAGATAAAGACATTTTAATAACTCTCTTTAGCAAAAATGTGTTCTGGCACCTGCGTCAGTGCTGAGAGCTGAGAGCACCCATACCGTTTCAGAGATCATGCAGAGAGAAAGTGACTTAGCTTCTAAAGCAAAGTTATGACTATAATTTCCCTCAATTACAGTCTCGTCTCATGTGATTTGTGCTCAAGGGTACTTCAATTGGATTGATTTCCACCAGTCGGAATATCTTACTACAGCTGGAAGCCCGAAATGGAACATACTTCACTGATACTATTAGAAACCAAATGTATTTGGTATCCAGAGGAACCAGGGAATCTGTCTCCAGATTTGAGGAGACTCAGGGGACAGAGTGGGTGAACCCCAGTCTGAAATCGAAGGACTGTTACCCCAGCACAAGAAATCTCCAGACACACCCCCAGCTCTTCTCTTTGGCCAAAAATTCACAGCCTTCCCACGCATGATTTTTTATTTTCTTCTGACTGGGAAACCACCAGTGACCGTTATGATGAGCAAAAAGCTGACATGAGCATTTGTCTGTAAGAAATCCCTATAGTTAGGTATGTTAATTAGTCAGCATTCTGCCTTGTTTCTATGTTTATCTGAAGGCCAGCCTCCTCACAAACATCTCTTCCAGAAATTTGTGTGCTCTTTCTTGCCAAAAGTTAGCAAAGTCCATCTTAATCCATGATTAAATCAAAGGGTACCCCCCACATGCTTCCCAGGCCCCTTGCAGCCCTGGCACGTGAAGAAGGTTAGACATCAAATCCAGACATGCCCTTAGTACCAGGCCTCTAGCATGGATCAGCAAGGAAGCTGGTTAACAAACGAGCCGCTCTGAGCTGCTAGGGGCTCCCCTTTCCCTCTTTTTATTTTATAGTCGAGGAAACAGATGCCAAAGTGGATTTGGATTTAGGAATCTTTTGTCAGGGTGTCAGGATTATTTTCCTGTTCACCAGAAGTTGTATAAATTCAGCCAGAACATTAAGTTCTTAAATGTAGTTGTTTTCCCTTGAATCCACTGTAAAGGATTTGCAAAAGAGGGGAAAAAAGGAGACTTATGGTACATAATGGGGAACAATCGATGAAACAAAGAGCCACACAGGGTGTGTGTTTTAAGAAAAGGTTTCCAAAGAGGAATCCAGCAGGGCAGTGCTGTTAGGTGTGAACTCTATCACCAAAGTTCAGACTGTAAACCAAGATACTTATTCTTTTCTCCAGGGACTTCCCTGGTGGTCTGGTGGTTGGAGCTTCACTTTCCAACGCAGGGGGTGTGGGTTTGATCTCTAATCAGGGAGCTAAGATCCATATGCCTGTGCGTGCTTGCTTGTGTCTGACTCTCTGTGACTCCATGGACTGTAGCCCACCAGTCTCTTCTGTCTGTGGAGTCTTCCAGGCAAGAATACTAGACTGGGTTGCCATTTCCTACTCCAGGGGATCTTCCTGACCCAGGGATTGAACCTGTGTCTCCTGTGACTCCCAAATTGGCAGGTGGTGCTATTGCACCACCTGGGAAGCCCTCTCACATGCCTTGTGTCCAAAAAACCAAAACGTAAAGCAGAAGCAATATTTTAACAAATTCAATAGAGATTTTAAAAATGATCCACATCAAAAAAAAGTCTTTAAAAAATGTAGATTCTGGATATAAAATCCTAAGCATTGTTCTTAATATTGCTAGCTGATGAGAAAACTGACAATACAGATTAACAAACATTAACTTTTTGCCTGTGGTAATGGGAGTGGGGAGAAAGGCAGATGGAGAAAACAAATAATTTCTCTAATCCTACGTTAGGATCATCTGGCTTTTTTATATGGATGGAGAAAAGGACCAGTAGAGATGGCCGAAGCTGTGTATTTGTCAGTTTGGGTAGGTTATGCTATGGTAACTAAGAACATAGCATCTCAATGACTTACAACAACCAAGATTTCTTCCTTGTTTGCACTGCATGACCATAGTCGACCGTGGCTCTGTGCCTTGTCATCCTTGACTCAGGACTCAGGTTGATGGAGCAGCTTCCATCTGGGACTCTGCGGTTTGTTGAGGAAGAAGACAAAAAGGAGACGGTGAACCCTATGCTGGGGCTTAAAGCTGCTCTCTGGAACTGATANCACTGTGGCATGTTTGTGCTGATTGACGGAATGCTTCAGGAGCCCGCTAAATGCTGTCATTAATCGTATTGCCAGCACGTGTTGGGCTGGGAACCCTTTGAACACGATTCAACTTGTATTATTTTCCTCTCTGCTTTTGTTTTTAATAATGATGACACACCCCAGACAGATAAAGACATTTTAATAACTCTCTTTAGCAAAAATGTGTTCTGGCACCTGCGTCAGTGCTGAGAGCTGAGAGCACCCATACCGTTTCAGAGATCATGCAGAGAGAAAGTGACTTAGCTTCTAAAGCAAAGTTATGACTATAATTTCCCTCAATTACAGTCTCGTCTCATGTGATTTGTGCTCAAGGGTACTTCAATTGGATTGATTTCCACCAGTCGGAATATCTTACTACAGCTGGAAGCCCGAAATGGAACATACTTCACTGATACTATTAGAAACCAAATGTATTTGGTATCCAGAGGAACCAGGGAATCTGTCTCCAGATTTGAGGAGACTCAGGGGACAGAGTGGGTGAACCCCAGTCTGAAATCGAAGGACTGTTACCCCAGCACAAGAAATCTCCAGACACACCCCCAGCTCTTCTCTTTGGCCAAAAATTCACAGCCTTCCCACGCATGATTTTTTATTTTCTTCTGACTGGGAAACCACCAGTGACCGTTATGATGAGCAAAAAGCTGACATGAGCATTTGTCTGTAAGAAATCCCTATAGTTAGGTATGTTAATTAGTCAGCATTCTGCCTTGTTTCTATGTTTATCTGAAGGCCAGCCTCCTCACAAACATCTCTTCCAGAAATTTGTATGCTCTTTCTTGCCAAAAGTTAGCAAAGTCCATCTTAATCCATGATTAAATCAAAGGGTACCCCCCACATGCTTCCCAGGCCCCTTGCAGCCCTGGCACGTGAAGAAGGTTAGACATCAAATCCAGACATGCCCTTAGTACCAGGCCTCTAGCATGGGTCAGCAAGGAAGCTGGTTAACAAACGAGCCGCTCTGAGCTGCTAGGGGCTCCCCTTTCCCTCTTTTTATTTTATAGTCGAGGAAACAGATGCCAAAGTGGATTTGGATTTAGGAATCTTTTGTCAGGGTGTCAGGATTATTTTCCTGTTCACCAGAAGTTGTATAAATTCAGCCAGAACATTAAGTTCTTAAATGTAGTTGTTTTCCCTTGAATCCACTGTAAAGGATTTGCAAAAGAGGGGAAAAAAGGAGACTTATGGTACATAATGGGGAACAATCGATGAAACAAAGAGCCACACAGGGTGTGTGTTTTAAGAAAAGGTTTCCAAAGAGGAATCCAGCAGGGCAGTGCTGTTAGGTGTGAACTCTATCACCAAAGTTCAGACTGTAAACCAAGATACTTATTCTTTTCTCCAGGGACTTCCCTGGTGGTCTGGTGGTTGGAGCTTCACTTTCCAACGCAGGGGGTGTGGGTTTGATCTCTAATCAGGGAGCTAAGATCCATATGCCTGTGCGTGCTTGCTTGTGTCTGACTCTCTGTGACTCCATGGACTGTAGCCCACCAGTCTCTTCTGTCTGTGGAGTCTTCCAGGCAAGAATACTAGACTGGGTTGCCATTTCCTACTCCAGGGGATCTTCCTGACCCAGGGATTGAACCTGTGTCTCCTGTGACTCCCAAATTGGCAGGTGGTGCTATTGCACCACCTGGGAAGCCCTCTCACATGCCTTGTGTCCAAAAAACCAAAACGTAAAGCAGAAGCAATATTTTAACAAATTCAATAGAGATTTTAAAAATGATCCACATCAAAAAAAAGTCTTTAAAAAATGTAGATTCTGGATATAAAATCCTAAGCATTGTTCTTAATATTGCTAGCTGATGAGAAAACTGACAATACAGATTAACAAACATTAACTTTTTGCCTGTGGTAATGGGAGTGGGGAGAAAGGCAGATGGAGAAAACAAATAATTTCTCTAATCCTACGTTAGGATCATCTGGCTTTTTTATATGGATGGAGAAAAGGACCAGTAGAGATGGCCGAAGCTGTGTATTTGTCAGTTTGGGTAGGTTATGCTATGGTAACTAAGAACATAGCATCTCAATGACTTACAACAACCAAGATTTCTTCCTTGTTTGCACTGCATGACCATAGTCGACCGTGGCTCTGTGCCTTGTCATCCTTGACTCAGGACTCAGGTTGATGGAGCAGCTTCCATCTGGGACTCTGCGGTTTGTTGAGGAAGAAGACAAAAAGGAGACGGTGAACCCTATGCTGGGGCTTAAAGCTGCTCTCTGGAACTGATACTGGAGAAGGAAACAGCAGCCCACTCCAGTACTCTTGTCTGGAGAATCCCATGGACAGAGGAGCCTGGCGGGCTACACAGTCCATGGGGTCACAAAGAGCGGGACACAACTGAGTGACTAAGCACACACAGAATTGACACATTTCACTTCTGTTCACGTTCCATTGGCAAAAGCAAATCATTTGGCCAGCCCAGAGATAGTAAGATGTGGGTACTCCAGCAGAGAGCGTCCCTAACAGGGGGACAATTATATAGTCCATGAGTGGCCGAGTGGGGCAATAATTGATGGCAGCTGTTGCACTTTGAAGTCTGGCTTCGTTTGTGCCAAGGCCTTGTCCCTCTGTGCTGCTCCCCACCAAAGACTTGCGTGGTGGGGACCTAGTCCAGGAGGCAGGGGACTCCTTTGCTATCAGCATGGCTCAAGGATGCCCACAGAGCTTTACCAAACCTTCCTCTGGCTGCACAGGGATCTCGAATGCCTCCATGAAAGCTCCTCTTCTCCTTCCTTCCTTGGGGTCACACTTGTGCCATCATCTGTGGACTCTCCCAGCTGGCTCCAGCTCAGTCCCTATTTCCATTCACACAGCCTGTCAAGTCCTTGGATGTTCAGGCCTTTCTTGGTAGAGTCCATCACAAAGTGCTCTATGGCAACAAGGAATTCAGGAGGAAGCAGAAACAAAGCTGAGAGGCTGATGAGTCTCTGGAGGTGTTTGAGTCACTTGTACTTACAAATGTACGTGGGCATCTGGAACAGTGTGTATGTCCTAGCAGGGGGCCATGGGGCCTGTACTGTCAAGATGCCTAGATATAGACACAGATACTCAGGTTCTGTACTGAACGGTTGGTCAGAGTACCTGCTGACTCAGAGTCTTCCTAAGGAAGACGGTCCCACTCATGGCCTCGTGCGAGGGAGGCAGCTTACAGCCATGCAGTATACCACATGGTTGTTTAGACCCAAGACCTGACCCCAAGAGCAGCCAGTAATAGCTGGTCTGGGCAGTGATGTGGGAAGAGCTCTGTCTCAATACAGTTCTCTTGGAATTTGAACTGGGACCTTTTTTTTAAGTGTAGGTTCTTCCAGGAGAAGATTCTGAGAGGATAATGTGGGTGTAGGACGTTTATTTGGGAAGTGTAATGGTTAACTTTATGTTTCAACTTGACTTGCCTAAGGGATGCCCAGATAGCTAGTAAAGCATTATTTCTAGGCATGTCTGTGAGGGTGTTTCTGGATCCAACACCCGGATCAAATTAGCACAAGATTCGGTTGACTCAGTACAGAGATCCACCCTCACTAGTGTGGGTGGGTATCGTCCAACCGCCTGAACGGAAGAAGTAAAGTCGTTCAGTCATGTCCGACTCTTTGCAACCCCGTGGACTGTAGCCTACCAGACTTCTCCATCCATGGGATTCTCCAGGAAAGAATAGTGGAGTGGGTTACCATTTCCTTCTCCAGGGGATCTTCCTGACCCAGGAATCGAACCCTGGTCTCCCGCGTTGGAGGCAGACGCTTTAACCTCTGAGCCACCAGGGAAAGACCTGAACGGAAGAAACAAGGGCAGATTCTCTCTCTCTTTTAAATTGAATTAATTTGCCGCAAGTTGGCTTTCTCTAGTTGTGGTGAGTGGGGGCGGGGACTACTCCCCTTGGCAGTGCCTGGGCTTCTCGCCATGGGGTCTCCTCTTGTTGCAGAGCTCACAGTCTAGGAGTGCAGGCTTCAGGAGTGGCAGCACAGAAGCTCGGTAGTCGGGGTGTATGTCTTACTTGCTCTGTGGCACGTGGGATTTTCCTGGACCAGGGATCAAATCTGTGTCCCCTGCGTTCGCAGGTGGATTCTTAACCTCTGGACCACCAGGGAAGCCCAGATTTCCTCTCTCTCTTGTCTCTTTTCTCCTTCCCTTTGAGATCAGAGCTCCTAGTTCTCAGGCCTTTGGACTCTGAGGCTTACACTTGTGGGCCCCTGGTTCTCAGGTCTTTGTAATCTGATTGAGTCACACCCTGGCTTTGTTAACTCACCAGCTTGTAGATGGCCAACTGTGGGATTTCTTGGCCTCCATAACTGACTGAACCAATTCTGTAATAAATTTCCTATCAATCCATCTATCCATCCATCCTACTGGTTCTTTCTCTCTGGAGAACTAACATCAGAGGTGATTCCAGGAATTATAAATAGAGACTATGATGGGAAAACGGGATGCGTAGGAGGAAAAAACTATGAAGTGACTGAGGGGTTATTCTGAGCAATAATTGGAGCTCACCTCTACTGGGGACCCTTTCAGAAACTGCGTGGACTCATATGGATTTGTCCCTCTGGAAGACGGGGGAGTAAGACACTGACTCACTCATTCATGGAGTGCCCATCCCAAAAAGTAATACCCCCCCCATGACAACGAGCAATAAGAACTCTACCAGTTGAGGGCTATTACTTCTAGGGCGTTAATTCCTTTCCTTTTCTGGATGGTACTTGCTGCAGCTGAGCAAGGACCCATGGGACCTCTGGTGAAGTCAAAAGGGCAGCTCAACCTGCTGGAAACTCCACCACAGCTGTGGTGGCCTGAGAGGCAGGCAAAGGGGCCTTGAAAGTGTCTGCAGAAACTTATAAGGAGAGAGACAGGATTAGGAATTGAGAAGACATGGAAGAAAAGGAGGCGAAGAATATTGAGAGACTGCGAGTAAGCAGAAGCTGAGAGGTGGAAGGAGAGCTGAAGGAAGAAAACATATATCCTGAGTAGCTGCTTTGGTCTTGGGAAACTTTAATGGGTGACAGGGACAGGCGAATTCTGCTGGTACACTGGCAGTTCTTTCCTTTTCCATCCCCCACCTTGCAAGACAAGCACCTAGTGGACATAAAAGCATGTCCATGCTTTCTAGTGAGTAACATTTCTCTGTGGCTCTTCGACTGCACTGATTAGAGATTAAGTCCTCAGTTTCAGGGACAAGATTGAAACTAGAAGTGGGTTTTTGCCCCTAAATGAGTGTATGTTCATGTAGATTTTCAGGACACTTGGAAAACACAAGCAAGCATTGAGACTGCCTTCTAGGGTTCTGAGACACAATGGGGGAAGAAAAAGGAAGGCTCTGGCTCAGGAAGGGGTTGTGAGAGTCCAGGTTCTCCATGGGCCTGCTCCACTGCTGCTGGGTGTGGCTCGCAGGTACACAGGTGGGGGCTCTTGCACAACTGGGGTCCTGCCTTCGCTAAGAGGGTGGAGCAGCCTTTCCTCCACAGGTCTCAGCAGGTTCAGGGGTAGCCCATGTGTCCTACTGCTTGGCTGCCCCAAGAGCCGACTGTCGGGTCCTCGCTATCTGTGGGGTCAGGTGGATGTAGGTCTCACTCTTATCAAGGTGTTTAGGACTCAAACATCCCAGGTGCACTTAAGTCACTGATCATCCTTTAAAAATGCCTAGTTAAAATCCAGCCACATCCCTACAGTGTAAATGTATTCATAGAATTAGTCCCTAAATGTGAAGCATTACATTTATCAAGGCTGCTATCCTAAAGTCTACAAGCAATAAATGCTGGAGAGGGTGTGGAGAACTCTTACACTGTTGGTGGGAATGCAACCTAGTACAGCCATTATGGAGAACAGTGTGGAGATTCCTTAAAAAACTGGAAATAGAACTGCCTTATGGCCCAGCAGTCCCACTGCTGGGCATACACACTGAGGAAACTGGAATTGAGAGAAACACGTGTACCCCAATGTTCATTACAGCACTGTTTATAATAGCCAGGACATGGAAGCAACCTAGATGTCNTATAACACTGTGTAAATTTAAGGTTTGCAACATGTTGACCTGATGTACTTATATACTATCATTGCCATTGTATCAATAGCAGCTCTATCATGTCAAATCTAAATTTGTATTTTAAAATTAAATCATTTACCCCCCACAAAGTGTTCTTGAGCTTAACATATTTTTTCTCATTAAAGTTTCAAAACCAAATAAACTGTAATCAATATAGTACAATGCCTCATTTTTTATGGTCAGCCTTCTTTGTTTTCTTTAAAATACATTTACCTACTATACCCACTGGTATATCTATATACCTGTATGTCTATATATCTATACCCACTGCTGGGCATACACACTAAGGAAACCAGAATTGAAAGAGACACATGTACCCCAATGTTCATCGCAGCACTGTTTATAATAGCCAGGACGTGGAAACAACCTAGATGTCCATCAGCAGATGAATGGATAAGAAAGCTGTGGTACATATACACAATGGAGTATTACTCAGCCATTAAAAAGAATACATTCGAATCAGTTCTAATGAGGTGGATGAAACTGGAGCCAATTATACAGAGTGAAGTAAGCCAGAAAGAAAAGCACCAATACAGTATACTAACACATATATATGGAATTTAGAAAGATGGTAATGATAACCCTGTATGCGAGACAGCAAAAGAGACACAGATGTATAGAATGGACTTTTGGACTTTGAGGGAGAGGGACAGGGTGGGAAGATTTGGGAGAATGGCACTGAAACATGTATACTATCATGTAAGAAATGAATCGTCAGTGTATGTTCGATACAGGATACAGGATGCTTGGGACTGGTGCACGGAGATGATCCAGAGAGTTGATATGGGGTGGGAGGTGGGGGCGGTTTTCAAGATTGGGAACTCATGTACACCTGAGATGGAAAAAAAAAAAAGAAATAAAAATAAATAAAAAAATTAAAAGCAGGTACAGCTAATATATACAAAAATGAACACAGCTGTATTCCATAAAACTTTATTTCTGCACAGTGAAATTTGAATTTTGTATAATTTTTACTTATAAAAATTTTTTTATTCATTTCAACCATTTAAAAGCTATACTTCTTAGTTCAAGCACTGTACAAAAAGAGATGGTGGGACAGGTTTGGCTCTTGGGCCACAGATTATTGATGGCTATTGTAAGCACCGTCCTACAAGTCAATGTTAATTGTTTTGAGAACTTATAATAATTGCATTTTTCAGTCTCAACTACATGGCAAATCTAATGTAACATGTTTCTAATCCCTTTACCACTGACCTTGTTCTAACAAGTCTCAATAAAACTCATCTTACAGCTTAAAATAAAATAAAATAAAATATCTTTACCTAAACAACTGTAATAAAAAATGCCATAATTGTGTATAAATTCAGCTTTTAAAAATGTTTAGAAATACAGCAGTTTTAAATCACCTTAAAATAGGATGCCAGAGAGAGTGAGATGTAAGAGTACAAAAGGATCACTTTTGGGTTCTGTGCAATTTTATGTTGAGAATAAACCATTGTGAGTTTATCTGCAACACTGATGAGGGAATAGGATAACTAAATTCTTCTTTCCTCTTAGGTAAAACTGCAAGCTCCAGAAATACATGAGCTTTTCTCAGGAGTTTTCAAATAACAAACACACAGGGAAATATATGCCTGACTTTTAAAACCTTTGATTAGTCCCTTTCAATTGTTTTTCTGATCATCCAGGAAACTCAAGAGTAATCCTATTCCCTGAGAAAGTAAATCAAGTTACGCTTCTGCCTGTCTAGCTGTGTGAGTTTCCATTCTCTGCCCTTCAACTAATGGGGTCCTAAAACAGAAATGAACCNCCTGACTTTTAAAACCTTTGATTAGTCCCTTTCAATTGTTTTTCTGATCATCCAGGAAACTCAAGAGTAATCCTATTCCCTGAGAAAGTAAATCAAGTTACGCTTCTGCCTGTCTAGCTGTGTGAGTTTCCATTCTCTGCCCTTCAACTAATGGGGTCCTAAAACAGAAATGAACCACTCCACAAACAACCACAGGTACACCAGCTCTTTGAGTATTAACTTGCAAACAAGTGCCTCAACATAGCATGTAGAAAGTTAAACATTTTGGCAGGGTGAGGAATAAACACAAATGAATTTTATATTGAAAGGAGTCACATAGTGGTGGTGAGTTCTTAGAAAAGTAGATTTCTCTCATTTCCTCTTGCTCTTGCTTTCCTTCCTAAACTTCCATTCAGAGGTAAGATACTTGGGGATTGTTAGACTTCCTTCTAAATGTGGTTATCAAATCTTTGTCTCCCTTTCACTCTCTCTCTCTCTCTCTCTCTCTCTCTATATATATATATATATATATATATATATATATATATACACACACACGCACACACACAGACAAACTCACTGCATACATATGTATATGTTTATACACACAGATATACATATCCGTATATATACAGTTAGTAATGTGCTGGGCTGTGCTTAGTCGCTCAGTCGTATCTGACTCTTTGTGACCCCATGGACTGTCAGGCTCTTCTGTCCATGAGATTCTCCAAGCAAGAATACTGGAGTGGGTTGCCATACTTCTCCTCCAGGGGATCTTCCCTAGTAATAAGGACCTACGAATAGCAACTAAGTTGCTATGGCATGAACATACAAGTTGAACATTGATACCTCTCACTGATACTCCTGCCTTAGGTTTCAGGCTGCCTTGCAATTCACCTGGTGAAAAATTTCATACTTAATATAAATGTGATTTATCCTGATGATGGCACCCACTGGGGCAGTAGAAATTTAAGAGACATATTTGTTCCTTTTGAGTTCTGATATCCACATAGGTGGTTAGCATAACTGTCTCTGTTGTTTACTCTTTTATTTGGACAATATACCTTTAATGTATATTTTTTAATACATTATATAATATATGCTGGGAAAGATTGAAGGCAGGAGGAGAAGGGAATGACAGAGGATAAGATGGTTGGATGGCATCACTGATGCGATGGACATGAGTTTGAGTAGGCTCTGGGAGTCGGTGATGGACAGAGAAGCCTGATGTGTTGCAGTCATGGGGTCGCAGAGTCAGACATAACTGAGTGACTGAACTGAACTGACCTTTAATGTAGCTTAAGGCACTTTGTGTGATGATAGGATCCATTGTGTATGAGTTTTGCTAAGGGCAGAGAAACTCATTTCTTTCATATTGGTGAGTCTTTTCTTGAAAAACAGTAACAATCTTGAATCAACTATATTTTGGATTAAATCAAGAACATCTACCTCACTTTTCACTGTACACAATTCCGACTTTTCTTGACATTCATGTAACATAGATTCCTTTCTCTTATGTTGGTTCTGTATTTCTTGTCACAAGGAGTAGATTTTAAATAAGAATCGCATACTTAATGGAATTGTCTTCTCTTATGAAGGCATCACTGTGTTTTATGAGTATGAGGAGTGGAAGGTGGGGGAGGGATATTATCACTAACAAAGCCAATACTGGAAAATACTTAGATATTTAAGATAGAAATATGCATCAAAATATTAGATGCCAGCCTGTACCCAGTGGATTGTGGTTGTGAGAACACATATGAAGTTTATGTTCTTAGAACCTCCTAAAGGTTAGTCTTTGGGAGACAGTGAAGGATGGGGAAGCCTAGTGTGCTGCAGTCCATGGAGTCGCAAAGAGTCGGACATGACTGAGCAACTGAACAACAACAACAAAGGTTAGTCTAATCTAAAATTTTAAAGACAAGCACACAGCCAGTAGTGTTATGAGGGCTGGTATTTTCTGGATCATATGGGAGGTTATAGGGATTCTGTATGGAGTTTAGATTCCTAAACTGCACTGAGAGTATTTCCTACATAAGCAGGTGGTGTGTGTTAATGAAACAGCAGAACTAATCAGTACTAGCGATGAAATTTCCCTGAAGCTGTAGCTTTGAAACTGCAAAGTCTCTATAGCACAGGATAATTTATTTATTTTTTCTCCCTCCTCTCTCTTACGGTCTCTGTCTCTCCATATTATCTATACCTATATGGCTTTTTAAAGCAGGACAACAGTTTCATATAATTTGCTATCTATTATTGAGAACTTACAAAGCGTTGGGTACTTTGCTAACTACTTTACATTATTTATCTTACTTATTTATTGTGTATGGGTTTTACTAAGATCACTGAGGTAGGTGATCTTATGCCCCATATGAGATTACAGATGAGGCTGACACATTGATTTTCAACTTTGTGAAATCTGAAGCAGAGAACCCNGTGGCGGATTCATGCTGATGTATGGCAGAACCAATACAATATTGTAAAGTAATTAGCCTCCATTTAAAATAAATAAATTTAAATTTAAGAAAAAATGCACAATAAAAAGCAAATAAAAGTAAATTTTTTAAATGCAATATTCATCTTTATATTTAACAACTACAGATTTCAACCACTTTAGGGGAACGTTTGGGATATAAAGAAAGTCTTGTTCCAAAGCGATATTTGTTTGGCAGACGTGGGAGTTACTGAGGACCCCTAAAGAGATTGCCCTGAAAATTAATGCAGTGACAGCATCTTACAAGCTTTGTCAACTGTTCTATCCTTTCTTCGCCACTAAGGCAACATAACCCCATGAAAACATCCCAGGCTTGTCCTACCCATTCCCTGCCTCCATTAAAGTGTGCCTATGCAGGCTTCCACGCCCATCTCATTTAAGGTGTGCACGGCTGGGCGGGGCTCACTGTGTCCCATGACACTGGCCTTTTCATAGAGAACTTCTGAGGATACTGCTGATCACAGGTTGGGCTCTCCGGGAAGCAGATGCTGAGCTGAATTCAGGAGGGTGAAACACTTACTGGGGAGTCACACCCGGGGAAGCAAAAGAGTATGGAGCAGGACTGCACAGTGGGAGACCANCACTGGCCTTTTCATAGAGAACTTCTGAGGATACTGCTGATCACAGGTTGGGCTCTCCGGGAAGCAGATGCTGAGCTGAATTCAGGAGGGTGAAACACTTACTGGGGAGTCACACCCGGGGAAGCAAAAGAGTATGGAGCAGGACTGCACAGTGGGAGACCAGGTGCACGTTGAACAGAGCCTCGGCCAGCTCCAGGGAGAGCCTCAGAGCCAGACGGTCCTTTTTCGGGTCCTGTGCTGGGTGGAGGTGGTTTGTTCCTGTATCACTGCTCTGCTCAGTCATTGGCTGGAAACCTCTTGAGAAGAGCATGAACTTGACTTGAAAGTGGAGGCTGTTGGACGCTCAGACTCCTTTTCTTCTGGTTGCACAGCTCGTCAGGTCTTAGTTCCCCAGCCAGGGACTGGACCTGCACCTCCTGCGCTGGAAGCACAGAGTCTTAACCACTGGACCACCAGGGAAGTCCCTTCCCATGCTCCTTGAGTTCTTCCTTAGAGAGCTGTCTCTGTATCCACCATGTTCACTTAACCCAAGGAAAGACCAACCATGTAACATGGAGTTTTTAAGGCCATATTACTGAGCTGAGCCGTGTTTATAAATGTGTGTTCAGGGACTACTTTGTGCTGGATATGTTCACAGAGCATGTATCTTCTGACATTTTGAGCAAAAGAAGAAAAAAGAGCTTTTTTTTGTTGCTCCCTTCTCCACTTCACATTGTCCTTTGTTTGGCTGTCTTGCTTGGCAGAATATTTAAGTCCTACTTATCTTTCAAGGCTCAGGTCAGGATTATCGTGGTGTCAAAATATTTAAATTGGAACTCTCCCAGAAAATCAAGGATGTGTTTGAAATCCTGTGCCTTCAAATCGCCAGTGCTGGCCAGCTTTGCGGATTTTCTATCAGAGGGAGACCTGGTTTTGTTTTTATTTTTGTTGACCTTGATCTGTTGTATGTTTCCGGACACAATGACTGCTTGACCCTCATCAAGCCCTTAGCTCACTGGGATAAGGAGTGTTCTCAGGGCCCCCATGGGACTGCTGTGAGTTTCTGTCCTGGACTGAGTGTTGTCACAGAGGTCAATCTGCTCTCTCTTTATTTGGCCTGAGTTGCCACACGCCTCTTATCACGTGTACCTCTTGCTACATTGAGTGTGTTTTTGGTGTTTAAAGGTGTGTGTCATTTCTTACAACATGATCTTTAACACAAGCCAGATGCTTCATCTGGCACTTATTTGGGGATATAGTCACGGGTCCCTTTGCTGGGAAAAAACCTGCTTGTGATGAGCTCAGGGAGAGGTAACAGTGTGTTGGTGTGTTGGCTTCTGATCTGGAGCGTATAGACATGGCTGCAACAAATTTAACTGTCAAGATGCAAGTAACAAGGACTTCCCTGGTGGTCCAGTGGTTAAGACTCTGCACTTCCAATGCAGGGGGCGCTGGTTCCATTCTTGGTCGGGGAACTAAGAACCCACATGTAGGAAGGTGTGACCCAAAAAATAAATAAATAATTTTTTAAAGACGCATGGGCCATTTGATGGATTTTCAGGGGTAATGTTGACTTTGTGAATTTCACCATATGGAAAGAATAACTACAGCCAAACCGTTGGTCTGCTGTAGTCGAACGGGCCTTTCACTGATGCTTATTGAGCCTCTGTGATATGCTGTTCTCAGTAGGCCTCCTCCTCACCCAGCTCCCACTTGGCAGACCCTGTGGCTCTTCCTGCTGCCGGCGGGAGGATCCCCACCCGCATCACCTGCTGAGTTATCTCTGTTTCCTGCCATCCCTTTTCCTCGGAACTTTTCCTAAATTCAGACTCAGCATCTCCTGTCTCCCTCGCTCCGAACCCTACTCCATACCTGCTGCATGACTGCTGGTCATTTTGATGAAGAATTTGCCCCTTGGATGCTAACCCATGAATCTCTACAGAAGGCCTTGTGTTGAAAGCACATGGCCTGGATGGTCAGAATGTCCTCTTCCAAGAAAAGACTTTGAGGGCAATAATGAGATTGGACAGCTCTCATAATGGTTTCCAAATCACCCCTGGAATGAGATAAGAGGGATCATACAACTGGGTCTTTCTGGTTGGTGCATGTATGCAGTAAAGTTAAGGTCTTGTTGGCAATTCCACTTTGTTATTAAAGAAACTCTCTAAAGTTGGTTTTCTCATGTATTCCTTGAACTTTCTGCCAATTTTCCCTCAGAATGTGGCTTTGTAGACAGGAGTTGCCTTGGAAAAAGATCCTTCACCTTTTAATGATATTTATTTTCAAAGGCACTAAAACAATAATTTGTGGTGTCTTTACAATAGAGTTTAAATGAATGCATAAATTTAGCTTTTATGTTATGAAGTTTTTATTTTCAGCTGTAAAGTAGGATTTTTATAGTTTTGTGGACTTAGGCAAGAAGAGATGTGTATCAAAGCTAGTATAGATTTCAGCTTTTATGTGTTAAAATGTATAATATATTCATCAGTGCAGGAAATTAATATTGTGCCTTTTTCCTTATAAAAATTGAAAATCAGTCATGATACTTTTTAATAGAGGTTGAATGAAAAAAAATCACCTTTTAACATAACAATCCGACATTTTCATTGTATCTTCCCAAGTGTGGTGCATGGCATGATGGTAAAACATTAACTTTGGTTAGTTATTAAGTCTGATTGTGAGAACTTTTGTTTCCCCCTAGAGTCTATGTGCTCCAGGTCAACTCTCAGTCTCTGTATTCTTGGCACCCAGCACATAGTAGACCTACAGTATACATACATAGGAGCCAACACATAATTTTGAGTTTGTCAGGCCCCAAGAGCTGTGATTTGTGGAAATAAAAAGACTTGGTGATAAGATTCTGTGAGCTTCCCAGGTGGCGCTAGTGGTAAAGGACCCGCCTGCCAATGCAGGAGATGTAGGTTTGACCTCTGGGTCAGGAAATTCCCCTGGAGGAGGGTATGGCAACCCACTCCAGTATTCTTGCCTGCAGAACCCCATGAACAGAGGAGCCTAGCAGGCTATAATCTGGGGTACGCAAACAGTCAGACACAACTAAAGTGACTTAGCACATATGCACGATATGATTTTGTAAATCTGTGTGCAAGGGCAGAGGAGGGGCCTGATGGCTGGTGAGTGCCTACTATATGCTACGTATCCTGATTGTCATACCATGCAGCATCTATGGTACTAGCTGGAGTTCTGTGGAATTATCTGTATGGATAGCGCACCCTTAGCCCTTTAAGGGAGAAGGCAATGGCACCCCACTCCAGTACTCTTGCCTGGAGAATCCCAAGGATGGAGGAGCTTGGTAGGCTGCAGTCTGTGGGGTCGCACAGTCGGACACGATTGACTGACTTCACTTTCACTTTTCACTTTCATGCATTGGAGAAGGAAATGGCAACCCACTCCAGTGTTCTTGCCTGGAGAATCCCAGGGATGGGGGAGCCTGGTGGGCTGCCATCTATGGGGTCACACAGAGTCGGACATGACTGGGGCGACTTAGCAGCAGCAGCAGCAGCAGCAGTCCTTTAAGAATAGGGGACAGACCCAATCCTGTCATAGCCAAGTCTCTTGCCAGAAGAAACCACGAAGTGTTCCTGGTGCTTGTTGGTGGTTCCCTGATTTCAAGAACTTTCGAGGGCAGGGAATGACCTTGCATTGTTCCCAGGGTCCATTCTGATGGGATTAGCCTTGGAAGAGTTTCTCAGTCTTTGCCCAAGTCTTCCTGGTTCATTTTAGAGTCACTGAGGGTGCAGATGAGGTGAGGAAATGCTCCATCCCGGAAGTGCCAGTCAGGGTCATGAACCCACTTCTTTCTAATTATGTTCCAGGGTCAGGTTATCTGGAGGATGTCTTCCATGGGGAGAAAACTACTATCAAATCCAGCGTGAGCAATCCTAGACGGCTTACCTCATCTTTCCATGCAAATGAAAATTCTCATAACTGCCTTGCAGGCTAAGAATGAGATGAGATTATTTATATGCAACCTGCTGGCAGGCTATACCAGTTATCTGTTGTCCCAGGGATTTCTGGTAACGGATGACCACAAAACCGCAGAAGGTATAACAATAAGTGTTTATTGCTCTTGTGTTTGGTTCTGCTGGGGGTTGGCTAGATGGTTCTGCAGATCTAGGCTGGGCTTGCTCACATGTCTGTGGCTCGTCTACCTGTCGGTGGGCTGATCTAGGCTGAGACAAACCACATACCTCTCATTCTCTGTCAGGGCAGCCTAGGCAAAGGTTCAAGAGAACTTACATATAAACAGCTGATTCACTTTGCTGTATAGCAGAAACTAACGCAACAGTGTAAAGCAACTATATTCACTGCTCCCCACCCCCCCCCCCCCAACACACACACAAAGAAAAGAGACACTCTATTCCCCTAATCCTTAGAGCAGGCTTGTCCTGTGACTTACTTTGGCCAATCAGGTGATAGTGTTGCCAGTTCTGAGTCTCAAGAGACATCCCGGGCCTTTGTAATTCCTCTGCCCCTCTGCCATTGCCATGTGGGTGTGCCTGGTCTGGACGTGTGGGCAGGGCCGGGCCACCCCAGGTGACGCCAGCCTAGAACAGCTAATAACAGCCAAGCTGGGGTCTCATGAGGGGTCCAGTCAAGACTCCAAAGCTGCCTCCTAGCCTCTGAGTGACCCAAACACACAAGCTAAAAACACTTGTCATTTCTCACCACGTGTTTGTCGCTATTGATGAGACAGCGTTATTGCAGAAACAAGTAATGGATGCTTGTGTCCACTGCCAGAGAGTGTGCTGGGATTTTGCGTGATCCTGGATGCCCAGCATCTCTTTGCTCCTGTTCATTTTCAGAGCCCAGTCCTCCCGACTTCTTGGCAATTAACGCAAGTGAGCCAGTATCTTTTCAGCAAATGCCCTTTGTGCTTACATCAGCCAGAGCCAATTTCTATTTCCCACACTGAAGAATTCTGTCTAGTACTATGAAAAGATCATGCTGACTCTTATTATTATTCTTCCATTTCTGCCTCTGTTTGAACTGGCACTTATCTTCTTGAACTTGTTTCCTTCCTGAATAATACAGCGTCTGACACACTGTCTTCCCCAGGAAACCTCCCCTGACTAATTGGGAGGTGCCAGTCTGTCCTTGTACCTTCTCTTCTTTGAGAGCCAGCATCTTCTCAGCCTCACTTATCACTGTCCCCCACTATGCTCAAAGCAGCCGTGAAGAAAGTGCCGTTGTTCTCAGAGAAGTGATTCATCTGTTGGATGTTTACAGAATTATCTTTGCTCATGTCATCATTGCCCATTATAGAGAGTAACTATGCAGTGGACGCAGATGGTGTTGATTTAACCAATGTTTTGTACACCATGTAGATATTCTCTTGATTCAGGTGAGTGGATCAGCCCTTTGGTGATGATGAATAATTAGATGCTAGACAGAGACAGGAAGCTGATGACCAGACTAATTTGCTTCCAAGGAGGTTGCCTGAACTGAGTTGTGACATTAGAGTTGAAGAAGTAGATTGGGACCTTTGGCGTGTTGAAAAGAGTGAGGACCTTGGCACCAAAATGCTGAGTTTTCATCCTGGATGTATGCCTTAGAAAAACGATTCAACCATTCCAGAAACCAGTTTCCTGAACTTTAAAATGGGGGCATTGGCCAAAGTTGTTGTGACAGTCAAAAGACATACAGCTCACAAATCTGCTTTGTAAAAAATAATAAAAAAAGAAAACTGTTGAAGAGCAAACGAATGATGATGAGTGCTAACTGTTGGGCTCCCTTGACCCCAGGCTCACTTCTCTAGAAAGGCCACAAGGAGATGAGAAGTCAGCACAGGCCAGGAGTCTGGAGTCAGTGTCCAGGTGGTGACCGGTCAATTCCGAGTCCTGGTATGGAACCAGGAGCCGCAGATCTGACCGTGCTAGGCTGGCAGACAGGAATGAAGAGCTTTCATCGTGGCATGTGTCAGGGCACAGGGCAGGGTAACGCCAGAGAAGTGATTCATCAGAGCACGGTGCTCTGATTCTTCCTAAACAAGAAGACTGGGAGAGAGTGAGTCCTCTAAGTTTAGAAGGGGAGTGAGTGTGAGAGGGGCTTGTATCAGAGAAGAATCAGTTTTGATCATGACTAATAGGGACCTAGAATGTAGTGGCTAACACCATTATTTAAGATTTTATTTCCTTACCTAAAGAAAAGTCCTAATGTGGGCAACTGAGGACAGACGTAGTAGCTCCGTGAACAGACTGAGGCTTCTAGAAATCTACTCTCTACTTATGGTGTGATCCCTCTTTTTGCATTTTATTTCTTACTTAAACTTAAAAAATTGAAGTATAGTTGATTTACAACATTGCATTGGTTTCTAGTGCACAGCAAAGTGATTCAGTTGCATGTGTGTGTGTGTGTATATATATATATATAAATAATATTTTTCAGATTATTTTTCATTATAATTTATTACAAGGCATTTAGTATAGTTTCCTGTGCTATACAGTAGGTTCTTGTTGTTTATCTGTTTTATGTGTATTCATGTGTATAGGTTAATCCCAATTTAATCTACTAATTTATCCCTCCCCCACCTTCCCTGGTGGCTCAGAGGTTAAAGTGTCTGCCTGGAATCCGGAAGACCCGGGTTTGATCCCGGGGTCAGGAAGATCCCCTGGAGAAGGAAATACCCACTCCAGTATTCTTGCCTGGAGAATCCCATGGGCAGAGGAGCCTGGTGGGCTACAGTCCACGGGGTCGCAAAGAGTCGACATGACTGAGTGACTTCACTTTCACTTTCACCTTTCCCATTTGGTAACTAACCATGAATTTATTTTCTATGTCTGTGAGTCTCTTTTAGTTTTGTAACTAAGTTCATTTGTATATATTTTTAAAGATTCTTCTTATATGATTTTGTCTTTCTCTTTCTGACTTACCTCACTTAGTATGATCATCTCTAGGTCCATCCCTGGACTTAGACTTCATGACTTCGTTATTATTTATGGCTGAGTAGTATAGTGTGATCCTTTTCTTCCTAATCACTCAAAGTAGCTGCCAAGGCACCAGCCATTATGTCTGTATCTCAGGCAGGAGAGGGTATTCACCAGCTGAATGATTCCCCTTTAAAGACGTTCTCAGAAAATACTTCCTAGAGACTTCTGCTTGCATCTCATTTCTTAATGGAGGGGGCTAAAACT
Source organism: Neotragus moschatus (assembly GCA_006410615.1). Classification (NCBI taxonomy): domain Eukaryota; kingdom Metazoa; phylum Chordata; class Mammalia; order Artiodactyla; family Bovidae; genus Neotragus; species Neotragus moschatus. Next base: position 377,790 of record SJYA01002725.1, on the reverse strand, counting down.
GCCTTTCTACCTGAGCATATTGTCACCCCAAACAGAATGGGGGTCCTATTAGTAGGGAAGGGTGGGGGAAATTTGCTGTCTCTTCCACAGATTCTTCTGCTCTAACATGCCAATATCATGAGGCACAGTCCTCAGAGGGAAATGTGACATTTGGAAATAGTATAACATTGGAAACTCAGGCTGAGTCTGAATTTGGAGGACAGATCATCCTGGTTTCAAATTATACCACTTGTACCATTGGTACATTTATACCAAGGAATGGTATTTAAATAAAGTGAAATGCAGCATACCCAGACTCACAAAGTGGAGAAAATGAGCCATCATTTCTAGCTCTGATTTAAAGAAGCCTGTAATTCACTGATTCATCCATCCATTTATGTACATTATTAAAGTATATTAATTTATTTGGGGGAGAGAGTCACTTCCCTCCCTGTCCACCCCCATTCCAGTTTTATTGAGATACAATTGACATATAACATGATGTAAGTTTAATGTGTACAGTGTGCTGCTTTAATGCACGTATGTATTGAGAAATGATCACCGTACCTATTACTTTCTGGTGTGTTGAGAAGACTTAAGATCTACTTTCTCAAATTATGGTGTGCCTCAGGAATTTGTGTATTATCCTTGCGCAAGGGCCGTGCTGTCTTCTCCACGTTGTTCTAGCTTTAGTACACGTGGCAGTGAAACAAGCGCTTTCTAGTGCTCCTTGGGAATCTGTCATGTACCAGGTACCATGTTAGTTTCTGATGAAACTTGGTGGGCTCACGTTCTAATGAGGGAAGGGGGCCAAGGGGAGAGGCAGGTAAATGATTAATTATAACAAAAGTCAAACGTTTCATGACACACTGTTGTAAAGCCACACACCATCTATTGTTGGTGAGAACTGAAATTAGGGAAGGACATTTGGCAAGATTTATCAAAATTGTAGGGCTTCTCCTGGTGGCTCAATGGTAAAGTGTCTGCCTGACAATGCAGGAGACTTAGGTTTGATCCCTGGGTAGGGAAGATCCCCTGGAGAAGAGAATGGCAACCCACTGCAGAATTCTTGCCTGGAGAATCCCAGGGACAGAGGAGCCTGGCGGACTACAGTTCATGGAGTCACAAAGAATTGGACACGACTGAGTGAACAACAAAAACAATCAAAATTGCAAATGTACATACCTGTGGACCCAGTGATACACTTCAGAGAGTCTATCTGAAGGACATAATGGTAGAAAATAGCATAAGCAGGAGATTAGTTATAGTAGCATTATTTATACAATAAAAGATTGGAGGTAACCATAATGTTCCTAGATTATGGCCCCTCCATGTAATGAAATGCCACAGAACTCTCTACAAGAATGAAGCTTGAAACAGAAAAATCTCCAGAATAAAGTATAAATGTAGACCAGTGTGAAAAGATTTGTGTAAAAAGGAGGGAAGAAAATGACATAGTTAAGTGTATAGACATAGAATATCTCAGGAAGGACACTGAAAGCATTGTTGTTAGTTGCCTCTATGGAGAACTAGGTGTCTATAGGGTTAGGGTTTTATACTCTTTTACTTTTCAAATAACCAATTGTGTGAAATATTACTTTTCAAAAAGTAAAATTTAAACTTTTGAAAAAGAACTAGTTACATTGAATGAGCAAAGTATGAACGGAAGTGTGTATTGTATAAAGTGCTGTTGGGGTGCTAAGTAGATTTGTGTATTCTAATTATCAGTTCAGTCAGTCAGCATCTCACAGGGAGAGTTGGTGTCAGAATAGGTAACGTTTACTTATGTGTTTATTTTTGGCTGTGCGAGGTCTGCATTGGTGCGTGCGGGCTTTCTCTAGCTGCAGTCAGTGGGGGCTCCTCTCCAGTCCCCATGCTCGGGCTTCTCCTGTTGCAGAGCACAGGCTCTGGAGAATGTGGGCTTCAGTAGTTGCCCTGAGGCATATAGGATCTTCCCAGAGCAGGGCTCCAACCTGTGTCCTCTCCCTTGACAGGCAGATTCTTAACCACTGGATCACCAGGGAAGTCCAGAATAGATAACTTTTAATATCCTTAGAATCTTGTGCTTCTGTGACAATTAAAGGTGACACTCGAAGATGCCTGAATTCCTTTCAAATGCCAGAACTGTGTGATTCAATGGTTTTAAGAAATCAAAGGAGCAGAGGTTTGCATCTATGTGAGTGGTGGAGGGAGAGCTTTAATAATTAAATGCTAGGAGCACTCAGAGAAGGCAATGGCACCCCACTCCAGTACTCTTGCCTGGAAAATCCCATGGAAAGAGGAGCCTGGTGGGCTGCAGTCCATGGGGTCGCCAAGATTTGGACAGGACTGAGCGACTTCCCTTTCACTTTTCCCTTTCGTACATTGGAGAAGGAAATGGCACCCCACTCCAGTGTTGTTGCCTGGAGAATCCCAGGGACGGGGGAGCCTGGAGGGCTGCCGTCTATGGGGTCGCACAGAGTCGGACACGACTGAAGCGACTTAGCAGCAGCAGCAGCAGCAGGAGCACTCCCAGGAACCATCAGGGAAAGACAGTTAATTTATGCAGGTCTTCATGCTGCAGAGGGAGGCAGGCTGCTTCCTCTGCTAATGGGCGTGGCACTGCCTGCTTGCTGCTCAGGTACAGCTCTGCATCTTTAAATCAAACCCTGGCGAGTAAATTTAGTACCAGAAGTGGGAGGCTTCTGAATAATTAAAGATTTTCCCTTTGTTTTCTTGATCTATACATTTTTCTGAGCACACCAGCTATTTTGTTAGCCTCCCACTGCGGGAAAGATGCAACTTTGTGACTTTGCCAATTGTCGAGGAGGTTTGGAAAAAAAAAAAAAAAGGCTTAGCCAAGATTTATTAGGTGATTTATCTCAGTTCTTAATAAACCAGGGAAGAAATGTTAGGAGCCAAGGAGAGGCACTGGGAAAAACAAGACAAGGCCAGAGACAAAAATAACAGAGAAAAAAGATGCTTGCCTGCAGCAAAACAGGATGCTAGGTGACCGCCGGCCCAGACTCTTTCGGGAGGCTGGGCCTCCCCCAAAAGGAGCTCCCAAACTGTCTAGGAAGTCTCCCCTCTTGCACGAGACCAGACTCGGGGCAGACCCAGTGAATATGCAAAGCACACGCTGACCTCATTCACCAGAGTTCCGCTGCAGCGGGGCTTCTGGGTACCACAGTCTCTTCTAGTTTCTTGCACAGAGTTCTGTGACCTCCATGTGGTCAGATTTGCTGGGGTTTTCATCCCAATCTGAAAGTCGGAGCTTACACACAAGTCACCCTTCACACCTTTCCAGTTTAATCCCTCAGCCTTCCCAGAGAGGCCTAAGGAAGGGGAGGGGAGGCTCATTCACTGCCAGACCCCTGGGCTGCCTCCTGGGCCAGCAGGAATCAGAAATGTCTGCTGTACATTTGAGATGATTCCCAGTGAAGGATTCCACCTCCCCTCAGCCAGGTGGAAAGACCCCAGGTTCCCAAGTTCAGATGCTATTGGGAGGGGCATTTCCTGGAGAGGCCCAGTGGTCCAGCTGCCCATGCCCCCGACTCGACCTCCACGCCTGAATTTCAGAGGAACAGTGAATCTGCTTCTTACCAGACTAGGTCTTCCACACAAAACTAAACTAACCTCAGCCCCATGCCTTGAACATTTTTTTATCATGAATATATATATCTATATATAACAAAAGGAACCATTTAAACCACTTTTAAATACATAGTCCATTAAAGGCATTGACATAATTGCACAACCATCACCACCATCCAGAGCTTTTCACCTTCCACACTGAAGCTCTGTATCCATAAAGCAGCTAACTCCCCAGCCCCACCCCTAGCCTTGGAAAACACGTTCTGCTTTCTGCCTCTGTGAACTTGGCTCCCCTGCGTACCTCGAATGAGTAGGGCCGCACAGACGATCCTTTCAGAGCTGGCTCACGTCACTTTCCAAGGTTCAGCCGTGCTGTCCCGGCTCCTGTCTGCCTTTAGATTTTGTTCCCTCCCCACAGGCTCTGTGCTGTCTCCTCCCCTCACCACTTCCTCACTCCCCCATGCCCTGGTCCCTGTGTTCTCTTGGGCCCCCCTTCTGATCCTTAAATGAGTCACAGAAGAGGGCCTCCATCTTCCACCAGGCACTTCACCTACAGCAGGGCCCCAGATCACATTCTGTGAAAGTGGCACTGTTGCTGCCGAGAAAAGGGAGCCCTCTTACACTCCAGGTGGGAATGTGAATTGGTACAGTCTTTATGTGTGATATGGAGGTTCCTCAGAAAACTAATAGTTTGGGGGTTCCTCAGAAATAGCATGTAAATTCCTCAGAAAACTAAAAGTAGAATTGCCATATGCTCCAGTGATCTCACTGTGGGGCATATATCTGGAGAAAACTATAATTTGAAATGACACCCCCCCCATGCTCAAAGCAGCACTATTTACAATAACCGAGACATGGAGGCAACCTAAATGTCCATTAGCGGATGGATAAAGAAGATATGGTATACGTATATACAATAAAATATGACTCAGCCATCCAAAGGGAATAAAATCACGCCATTTGCAGAAATATGAATGGACCTAGAGATTATTCCACTAAGTGAAGTCAGTCAGACAGAGAGAGACAAATGTCATATGATATCACAGATAGGTGNTGAAAACAGAAATAGTGCTTTGTCTCCCAGCTCTATTTGTTAAATGAGCTCTGAATCTTCTAAAGAAGGATCTGATTAATTAGTGCCCTCAAATTCCAAAAATATTGGCTGTTAGCAAACTCAAGAGCTAGGACTTCCCTGGTGGTCCAGTAGTTAAGAATCACCTTTTAATGCAGGGGATACGGGTTCAATCCCTGGTCCGGGAATCTCACATGCTATGGGGCAACTAAGACTGCATGCCAGAACCACTGAGCCCTCCCTCTAGAGCCTGTGAGCTGCAGCTACTGAAGACTGCCTGTGCTAAAGCCAGTGTCCTGTAACCAGGGGAGCCACCGCAACTAGAGAGTAACCCCCGCTCTTTGAGACTTGAGAAAGCCTGTGAACGGCAATAAGGCACTCATGCCCCACATCTAAGACCCAGTGCAGCCAAAAGTAAATAAGTAGATAAATTAAAAAAAAAAAGATTAAAAAAAAGAAAGCTCAGCAGCAAATGTGCAGAACTCTAAGAATGCATTTTTGTAATAATCTCATTCCTGAATCATTTCTATGGCCCTCCTCTAGCTCTTCCTTTTATTTTCCTCTTTGTTTGAATTTATGTCCTCTTTCTGTAATCTTGTTCTATTTTCTCTATCCTTATAAGCCTCTTTAAATCATTTTTAGAATAAGGTAGGCACATAGACTCGTAAATAAAGATGCAAATATGAAGGCAAGTAGATACCCAAGTCTTAGAGATGGATGCTGAATCAGACAGATGCTGAATCACATCACCCAACCACAGGGACTTCTACCCTCGTTGTTTGTGGGGATCATGGTCTTGGAGCGCAATGACAGACCAGGAGGGGAGAGGGGAATCAGGCCACTGGGGTCAGTGATCCAGTGCTCCCGAAACACGTAGTCTCTGTGGATCAGTTGGCAATGTGTTTCTGAAAAAGTTTCTGGTAACCAAGGGCATTTGAGGGTAGGCTTTTCATTTGTAAAACTGTCCTCAAAAACATTCTAAAAATAGTCTTTGCTCTCAAGGATACACGTGGTTGAGTGCAGGTGGCCTCCCTGCTCATTCAGCTGGAATGTGCAGTGATTTGAAAGCCAGGACCTGAAGCACGGGGGCAGGCGGGGCTGGGCATCTCTGCTGAATGGGTCCAAATGCTTCCCACTGAGCGAGAACTCTCTGGTCTCAGGTGCTGTGAGATCCAGCTTCCCCTGCCGGTTACACCTGCCTCCCTGGGGGGATGCTCCTCTGTGCTGTGATACAGGTATGGTGCTAGTTACTAGGCTGTACTTATCCAGTTGTCCACTTCATGTGTGGATTATTGCATTCTCCAAAGAACAGATGAGGACAGAGGAGATGAAGGCAAATGGTCAAATAATACATGTTAAAGATTTTCCAGGCTCTCAGACTGATCCTGGGTTCCTTGAACAGGCNACAGGTATGGTGCTAGTTACTAGGCTGTACTTATCCAGTTGTCCACTTCATGTGTGGATTATTGCATTCTCCAAAGAACAGATGAGGACAGAGGAGATGAAGGCAAATGGTCAAATAATACATGTTAAAGATTTTCCAGGCTCTCAGACTGATCCTGGGTTCCTTGAACAGGCCACACTCCTTCCATCCTCAAGGGTCTCTGCTCATTCTTTTCCCTTCACCTGGAATCCTTTCCCTGCTTCTATGCCAGGGGCCATAGTTATCTTTAGGACTTGACCCAAATGTTATTCCCTCTAGAAGCCTTTGCTGATGTTTAACCGCATTGGGTCAAGTCCCCCAGAACATGCCATCAGTTCTTTAGTGCCATTTTCCCTACTGGACCACAGGCTCCTTGGAACACAGGCTGCTCCCATCTTGTTTACGACCATTTTGTTGCCAGTTAGGCTGCCAGTCGCCTGACACAGAGCAGGGCTCAGTGAGTAATTTGCCGGATGAATGAATGGAAAGGTGGGAAACAGATTTACAGGCATAGCTAAAGCATTGGAAAGTATATTTTGTAAAGCAAAATATAAACATGAAAAGAAGTATATTCATATCATTTAAAAAAAAAGATGAAAAAAAATTTTTTTTAATGGAGGAAAATGAGTTCCTCTCATTTTTTAGGCATCTGGAAAGGCCACTGTATATGAGGTGAACCAGCCATGGGGCTCACTGTGGGAAATGGGCAGCTCTGCTCCTATTTTCAGGAAATCCCTAGCCACAGAGAATAGGTTAAAACTGTAGCAACAGAAGAAAATGTAGATATCAAGAAATTTCTGAATCTCAGGGAAAATGATATTTGAACCAAAAAGACAATATATCCTAGTGATGAGGAGCCGGACTCTGGGTTCAATTCTGACTTTACTACTTATTAGCTCTGTGCCCTTGGGAAAACAACCCAACTTATCTGTGTGTTGGTAAAACAAACAAACAAAAGATGAGAATAATGTGACTCACGTCATGGGCAGGATGGCTATGCAATTTACCCTTTAAACCCAGGCATTTTAAAGAGGGGGTGGGGTGCTGTGAATAATTTTGTTTGGGTGAGAGGAATAAACTGGGCCCCCATCCAGAATCTAGAAAAGTGTGGTCATTGTACTCATAAAGCGTTACAAGAGTTAAAGACATTGTTCTTCAGTTGCTGATTCGTGTCCAACTCTGAAGGCCCTTGGACTGCAGCACGCCAGGCTCCCTGTGCTCCACTCTCTCCTGGAGTTTGCTCAGATTCACGTCCATTGAGTTGGATGCTATTGAACCATCTCATCTTCTCCCATCACATTCTCCTTTTGCCTTCATCTTTCCCAGCACCAGGGTCTTTTCCAATAAGTCAGTTCTTCGCATCAGGTGGCCAGAGTATTGGAGCTGCAGCTTCAGCCTCAGTCCTTCCAATGAACATTAAAGACATGAAGGCATGAAACTCCCTGAGAAGCATGCTGACACAGAGTTAGTGCTCAGTGATGGCCAGCTATTCCTGATAAGATGCACCCTTTCTAAAGACTCTGAGAAAGGATGGACAGTTGATTATATGGGATGGAGTTTATAACCTGGGGTGCACCCGGATTTAATGGCCTGATTTTTTTTTTACAATTCTTTTCTTTTTAACCTTTAAAAAAAATTGACATATAACATCCTTAGAAAAACACACATATAACCAGTGTATAGGGCTTCCCTGGAGATTCAGCAGTAAAGAACCCACCTGCAATGCAGGAGCCACAAGAGATACAGGTTCAATCCCTGGGTCAGGAAGATCCCCTGGAGGAGGAAATGACAACCCACTCCAGTATTCTTGCTTGGAGAATCCATGGACAGAGGAGCCTGGTGTTGCAAAGAGTTGGACACAGTTGAAGTAACTTAGCTCACATGCACGCATGCAACTGCTATATAGCTTATTGAATTATCATGAAGTAAACACACCCAGAGATCACCTAGGAACCACCACTGCAGATCAAGAAATGGAACCTTCCAGAACTCCAGAGATGTCTGGCCTGCCCATCCTCATCACCAGCCCATTGTGTCAGCCCCAGGAGTGACAGCTTTCCTGACTCCTAACCTCCAAGTGAGTTTTGTCCATTTTCTTGAAAGACACATATAAGTGGACACTGGAGATGTGCCCCTTCATGTGTGTGCTGCTTTAGCTCAACCCTTGGCTAAGGTGGTTCATTAATGGTGCTGAGTCAAATCGGAATCTAACCTCACAACCGGGCAATAGTCCGTTGTGGGTGTACACCACTATTTACGTATCTGTTCTGCAGATGCTGCGTATGTGGTTAATTTCCAGTTTCTGGCTGCTATGAAAGATGCTACAATGGCCATCTTATCTCTCAGGATGCGTACTCTGTTTTGTGTTGGGTGTATAGACACTTAGGGGTGGAAGTGCTGAGTTCTACCCTTGGTAGATTCTGGTGACCAGCTTCCCAGGGTCATGGGACCACTTCACTTTCCCACCAGGTCATCTAACAGTTCTGGATCCTCCCCATCCTTCCCACCTTTTGATGTTGCTGATCACTTCTGGAGGTTATCTCATTCTGGCTTAAAAAAAAATTGCTCGTGAATTCTACCTAACTCTAAAATCAATAAACAGAGTATCTAGTAAGTGCCAGACCCTGAGTCAAGTAGAGAATATTTCATTCAGTCCACAAATGAACTTGGGTCCAGGCGTGTCCTCACCGCTGGGGGGAAGACCAGAGAGACTGGGTGTGGTGGAGGCTGTGGAGGGAAGTCCTAAGTGGCGAGACCCTGGTCCCCTCGGATCCATTCCGTGTGATACCAAGATGCAGGCGCTCCTTTCCCTGCCTTGTGGTACTGATCCCGCAGGGTCAGGATGAAGCAGGGATGTGGGATCCTGAGCAGAACAGGAAGGGTGTTCTGAATCCAGCCGTGCCCTTCTGGTGGCCTCTGGGGGATGGGAGTGCCCACTGTCTCCCCACACAGGACTGTGTGTACCTCCCTCCCCCAGCCATCAGCTCCAGGGTTCTGAGCCAGAGAGCCAGAGAGCCAGAGCGGACGCCCTGTCCCAGCCGCAAAAGAAGATCAGATGGGGTGGCTCTCGTCTCCTGCTTCCCTTTGGAAAGAGGGCCAGCCCTGGGTTGGGGAGGTGCCCCCGGGTCATGCTGAAGTGGGGAGAGTGGGCAGGGGCTGAGTTCTCCCGTGGCTCAGAATTCCCTGCCCCTGAGCACAGGGCCCCATCATTGTCACCTGAGCTTCGGGGGGCTGTGATGCTGGCTCGGACAGACCCACTTTCCCTGGGTCTCCTTAGGCTCCCCACGGGCCCCTCCCTCCTCTGTCTCAAGTCTGGGTGTCTTTATGGCCCCCTCCCCCCTCTCCACCTCAGTGCCTTTCTGAGGACCATGTGCACGTGTGACTGGGGCGTGGCCAAGCCCACCAAGGCTTGCCCTCACCTCCCCTGCACCCACATTCCATCCTGAGGCCACGAGAAGGGAGACATGTCTTTAATTCAGGTGTCTGTCATCTTTCACACTGTAAAATAAACATAAACATGGAAGCTACCAAACAGCCTAATAAGGACAAACACCCCTGCCCAGGACAAGCAACAGGAGAGGCTGACCACCCCAGGGGCTCCCACGCCCCCTCATCCACCACTGCCCCTCGTGCCACCAAAGCGTCCTCTCTCCCCCTTATATACATCACGTCCTCAAGTGACTTTATATGGATTTGTCGCCAAAGGGCGCCTCCCTGGGCCGGTAACAGATTTCCCTTCTGGAGGACGGTGCTGGGATTCACCCAGACCCCCAGGGACACATCCTGCAGCCCTGCCTCCTTTCTCTGTCCTCACCTGCCCCTTGCTTGGCCTCTTTATGCCTTCATGCTCTATGCTGCCCTGTTATTCCCCTTCTCCCGCAGCCTCCTGGCTGGCATTCTCTGCTTTCCCATTCCTGACTGCCTTGTTCCTTCTAGGTAGCAGCCCTTGAACATTCTGGTGAGTCAATTTCTCCACCTCCTTCCCCTGTACACACCTGGAGTNGCTCTATGCTGCCCTGTTATTCCCCTTCTCCCGCAGCCTCCTGGCTGGCATTCTCTGCTTTCCCATTCCTGACTGCCTTGTTCCTTCTAGGTAGCAGCCCTTGAACATTCTGGTGAGTCAATTTCTCCACCTCCTTCCCCTGTACACACCTGGAGTAACTTGTTTCTTCTTTGATTTCTGGAAAATTCATTGCCTCCTTTAAGACCTAAGTCCAAAGTCACTTTTTTTTTTTTAACATTTATTTTTTATTAATTTGGCTGTACCAAGCCTCAGTTTTGGCATGTGGGATCTTCAGTCTTCGTTACAGCACACAGGATCTTTAGCTGTGACGGGTGGAATCTAGTTCCCTGGCCAGGGATTGAAACCCGGGCCCCCTGCATAGAGTCTTTGCCCTTGGGCCACCAGGAAAGTCCCAGAGGTCACTTCTTCTATTTGCCCTGCCCTGCCTCTCTCCACAGACTCACTTTCCTTTCTTCTTTGTCCTCTAAGCATATTTTAACTGATTAATTTAGCTGAGCTGAGCTTAGCTTGCCTCTGTATTCTCCTGATGCCATGGTAGCACTTTGCTCAAGGATCAGACTTCTTGGTTGGCAGGGTCACAGCTGCTCAGCATACAGAAAGTGACCAGTAAGTGTCTCTTGAGTTAACAAGGACTATAAAGCCCTACGCTAAGTCTTCATAATGAGAGATGGTATGGAGTAAGAGCTCACAAAAATAATAAATTGGGAGTGGGCAGAAGCAAGCATATTTTTAGCTGTAATTGTCAAGTAACAAACCCACAGGATACATGAAAAATAGAGAAAATGGGGTGCGAGGACTCTGGATAGAGAGAAGATAAAATAATGCTCTAATGGGGGCACACATTCTGAGCAAGGAGAATAATTTAATTTTTTCTGTTTAATTAAAAGATATTTGATAGTTCAGGAAAATCCTTAAAAATATGTCAACCACTTCTCATTTTTCAGACAGTGACAGTAATAAATGCATAATGGTTAACAAGTATTCAAACAGCAAAAAGGGTATGAAATGCAAAGAAAAAGGTTTTCTGTTCCACTTCACCCTTTAACCACTTGTGTAGTTTTCTGGCATCTTTTAAAGAAAATTCCCAAGTACTTTCTTAGAACGTTATAAAGCACTTCAAATATTTACCTTCCGGTAGGGAGAGGGTGGTTCAGAGAGGACTTTGGCATCAGTCAGATCTGGGTTCTAACCCACTGCTTATTCCCTGTTTGACCCTACCAGAGGCAAATTTCCTCTAAAATCTTGAGCTAAACTTTGGTTTCATTCCTTTGGAATCTTGAGGATGTTCCCCTTCTCTTCCTCAGGCTCATTGTTCTTGATGTTGTTGAAGTTTAATTTCTTGGATCATTGGATTGAAAGTCGGAAAACTGGGTCTTATCCTTTTCAGTCATGAAGCGTTTCTATGATCTTGGGCGGGACCTCCAACCTCTTCTCTGTGTGACCTCGGGCAGCCCCCAGGACCCTTGAGTCTGAGCCTCTTCATCTGAAAATAGTAGCCTTTGGTGCTCACTCCAGCTCACATATACTGAAACCGGAACGATGGAGATTAGTATGGCCCCTGAGCAAGGCTGAACGTAGTTGTTTCTATTCGATGCTCCTTCGGGCTCCTAAGTCTCCTGGCTCCGTAGGTCAGTGCTGATGGATTTTAGGAAGCCAGTCTCCATCTGTGTTTTGTTTGTTTGTTTGTTTGTTTGCTTGTTTGTTTGTTTTTCCTCTAGAACCTGGAACATACATACACCCAGACCCTAAAATCCTTCTCAAAACCTGGGAGAGCAAATTTTTCCTTACCTTGGAAGGTGCTGGGGAGTGAACGAATTAAGCTAGAACCTCTTTGAACTCTCCACTGTGGGAGAAAGGTGATATGAAAGAGAAACCACGGCTTATTATTTTTAGAGATAGCCTAAAGGGAGATCAGACAGCACTGTCTGCAGACGGCCTGCAGCAAGCTACTGCAGCCGGGGCTTTCTTCTCTCAGCCAGCCTGCCCCTTGATTTCACCTCTAGGGAGCACCCAGGAAGGAATGGTTCTTTGGCTGAGGGTGACAGCGGAAGAGAAAATGAGTGGCCCTTCTGGAAGCTTTATGTCACTTTATGTTCCCTGGAGTGTGCAGGGGGCAGGTTGCAAAAAGACATGTTTAAATCAATACCTGGGTTATCTTTTGCAGGCCTCACAGTGATTTAGGGTTTTTAAATATATGTAATGCCGTATTTCTAGCATGCTGGGAGATAGAGCGTGTGCTGGGCTCTTTCCTGATGAAATACGGTAAATCACAGAGCTGTAATAGAGATGTGAAGTGGGCACCGCGCAGAAAACAAGCAGGCAGAGATGAACACTTCCAAAGTGTCATCATCTCTTTCAGTTTTCTAAATGAAATTGGGTTTTCCCATTGAGCTTAAAATACAGTTTCCCATCTCTAGCTAACACAAGCTCTCCACGGTGGGTGGGTGGGGAGGGGGAGCAAGTGTGGAGGAGAAAGCGGTAGAGGGGTGGGGACTGGAGCGAGGGGAAGGGCTGGGGAGAAGAAAGTGTTTTTTAGTAAATCTTTTTGNCATCTCAAGCAAACACAAGCCCTCCAGGGTGGGTGGGTGGGGAGGGGGAGCAAGTGTGGAGGAGAAAGCGGTAGAGGGGTGGGGACTGGAGCGAGGGGAAGGGCTGGGGAGAAGAAAGTGTTTTTTAGTAAATCTTTTTGTTAAAACATTAGATTTTACAAAATTATTCATGTATTTATCTGACTGCAGCACGTGGGATCTTTGATCTTCAGTGGGGCTTGCAAACTCTTAATTGTTGCATGTAGGATCTAGTTCCCTGGCTGAGATCAAACCTGAGCCCCTTGCATTGGGAGCGTGAAGTCTTAGCCACTGGACCACCAAAGAAGCCCTCCTTTTTGTAAATCTTATGCAGTGTGCAGTTGGAAATCAAGTTGGCCCGTCACAAGCTGCATCAAACTCATTTCCAAAGACTCCTGCAGGCACTACACAAGAAAGGAACTCCAAATAATAAGATTATGAAAAGGTGCCTACCATAATTAGACCCCTGGGAAATGGAAATTTAAATGTCAAAAGCTACTCTTTCATCCCTATTGTTGCTGTTTGGATGCTGAGTTATGTCCAACTCTTGTGTGACCCCATGGACTACAGCCCACCAGGTTCCTCTGTCCGTGGGATTTCCCTGGCAAGAACACTGCAGTGGCTGCCATTTCCTTCCCCATTAGTGTGGCTAAAATGAAGAGAACTAACCATGCCAAATGTGGATGAGGATGTGGAGCCATGGGAACTCTCCTTCAGAGTTGAGAGGAGTCCACACTGGTTAAAAGTGACTTTGTACAGATATCCTTGGAATATTGCATTTAGGTGTATTAAAGTTAAACACAGGCTTAGCCTATGGCCTAAGGAATTCCACTAAAAGCATGTGTAAGGCTGTTCGTATCATCTTTATTCGGCCCGAACAGGAAATAACCCAAATGCTCATTCACAGTATAAGCGTTCAATGAATTGCGATACATTTACACACCACATAACGATAGGAATAAACAAAGCACCGCCATATGCAACAGTATGGAGGACCCTATCAAATGGAATGTTGAGTAAAGCCGGCCAGACTCAAGAGAGCTTGTATTGTGCGACTTCATTATATGAAGTTCAGAAATAAGCAAAGTGAATCTGTGCTGCTAGAAATAAGGCCAGTGGTTGCTTTAGGGAATGGTACTGACTGGGAGGGGCATGAGGGAGCCTTCTGGGGTGTTGGAAAGGATCTGCATCTCAACTGAAGTGGTGGTTACAAATGGGTAAGCATATGTAAGAGTTATTAAGTTTTATACTTTACATTTGTGCTTCAGTTCAGTTCAGTTCAGTCGCTCAGTCGTGTCTGACTCTTTGTGGCCCCGTGAATCGCAGCACGCCAGGCCTCCCTGTCCATCACCAACTCCTGGAATTCACTCAGACTCACGCCCATCGAGTCAGTGATGCCATCCAGCCATCTCATCCTCTGTCGTCCCCTTCTCCTGCCCCCAATCCCTCCCAGCTGTCAATCAAAAAAAAAAAAAAACAAACAAACCCATCTGGCTTCAGATGACTGCAAATTGAGTCTACTGGAGTTTTCTGGGAAAAGGAGACTTCCCTGTGTGGTCCCATTGTGCTATGAGCATTTGAGGCTGGGAGTATTCAATTTCATGTCTGAATCCTCAGTATCTTAACATGTGATGTGCCCACTGAAGACCTTAGCTAAATATTAGGCCCTGACTTCTGCTTTTGTTGGGTACCTGGGCTGAAGAGAAGTTGACTTTTGCCATGTTCCTTCTTTTTAGAAAATGAATAGTTTTATTTCTCAAATCGCGTTCTTCTTACAGCATCAAGGAAAGGATGGGGCTGCCCAAAACGCTCTTGGTCTGACCATGTATAAAGTAAGATGGAGGGTGAAACCCCTCGCCCCTTTCACTGACGGCAGTGTTTTACATTAGAGGAATGTGGACTTCCAGAATTATACAGTTTAGAGATTGCGGTCTGCCACTCCCAGCTTTGTAGCTCAGGTCGTTGTTTCGCCTCTGGGTCTAAGTGAGGTCAGTGCTATTTACTTTGTCGTCTTGTGACATGGATTAAAATTCTAATGTTGGAGAGGCAGTTGGCATAGTGAGCCTAGTATCCAGTAGGTGCTCAATCAGTGCAGAGTCTCTCACCTATTTTGTTTCCATAACCAGCATCAACATGNGTGCTATTTACTTTGTCGTCTTGTGACATGGATTAAAATTCTAATGTTGGAGAGGCAGTTGGCATAGTGAGCCTAGTATCCAGTAGGTGCTCAATCAGTGCAGAGTCTCTCACCTATTTTGTTTCCATAACCAGCATCAACATGCTTGGTGACGGGACTGAATTTCCAGGAAGTGGCGCTTCCTGCAGCTTCATAGGCCACCTCCCAATTGTGTGGACACTTCTAGTCTGAAATGAGGCTCATTATCTTGCCTGTGTAATGCAGAAAACAACTCCCAGCTGCTCTCTGAGAATTATCAGCATTCGTCATGAAGGATAAAGAATCCTTTCAAGATGATGATAAGAGGAAAGAAATCTGAAGGCAAAATTCCATCTTTCCATACCTCTGCACACACTTCTTCAGCGATGTTGTATCTGTCCACCTTATGTCACCCCAAATCATTTACTGGACACTTTGGGGGGCAGTCCACTCCAGTATTCTTGCCTGGAGACTCCCAGGGATGGGAGCCTGGTGGGCTGCCTTCTATGGGGTTGCACAGAGTCGGACACGACTGACATGACTTAGCAGCAGCAGCAGCCATGAACTCAAATCACATGCATAAAACATGCCCCCAGGGCTTCCCAGGTGGCTCAGTGGTAAAGAATCCACCTGCGATTGCAGGAGACACGAGTTTGATCCCTGATCTAGGAAGATTCCACAAACCACAGAGCAACCAAGCCCGTGAGCCACAACTCTTGAGCCTGTGCTCTAGAGACCGGGAGCCACAACCAGTGAGCCCACAGGCCTCAGCTACCGAAGTCCACGCACCCTAGAGCCCGTGCTCTGCTAGGAGAGAACCCACCNATACCTCTGCACACACTTCTTCAGCGATGTTGTATCTGTCCACCTTATGTCACCCCAAATCATTTACTGGACACTTTGGGGGGCAGTCCACTCCAGTATTCTTGCCTGGAGACTCCCAGGGATGGGAGCCTGGTGGGCTGCCTTCTATGGGGTTGCACAGAGTCGGACACGACTGACATGACTTAGCAGCAGCAGCAGCCATGAACTCAAATCACATGCATAAAACATGCCCCCAGGGCTTCCCAGGTGGCTCAGTGGTAAAGAATCCACCTGCGATTGCAGGAGACACGAGTTTGATCCCTGATCTAGGAAGATTCCACAAACCACAGAGCAACCAAGCCCGTGAGCCACAACTCTTGAGCCTGTGCTCTAGAGACCGGGAGCCACAACCAGTGAGCCCACAGGCCTCAGCTACCGAAGTCCACGCACCCTAGAGCCCGTGCTCTGCTAGGAGAGAACCCACCACAGTGCGAAGGCAGTGCACGGCAACTGGAGAGTGGACAGCATTCCCCGCAACTAGAGAAACGTCAATGCAGTAACGAAGACCTAGCACAGCCAAAAATAAATACATTAATTAAGATTATATATGTTAAAAAAAAACCCTGCCCCCAAACCATCATGATGAACAGATTTAAATCTACCCTTCTGCCAACTAAGCTCCAAAATCCTTTCCTCATGATTTCCTCGGACCTCCCCAAAGATCAATAGGAAGTTGTTAAAATGAAATCAGGTAGAAGAAATGGCCTGCTACTTTAATCTGAGAGGAAAAGGAAGCATTAAGCCATGTGTAATTGCAAGGTCAATCATCCTGAGTTTGAATGCTTTTCATTCTAATGAAGGTCAAGGAAGTAAAGTCACAGACGTGGAAGGAAATGGGAATTTCATGTTAATGGCTGTTGAGGATGATGCAGGTCCTCTCAGGCCCGAAGGTGGAAGAATAAAGTAAGGTAATGATTTGTGAAGGTTATTGAACAGTGAAATGTTTCAACTTTCATATTGTCAACTCCCTCCAAACTTTTTTCTTAGCCCATAACTGTGTATAGAGAAATACTTCCCAAATTTTTCCTTATAGAAAACATGCCCTGCTATGTGTTCAGTGAAACAAGCTTCCCATGGACAAGGACATTTGGTCATCCTAGCCTACTTTGCCTCTTTCTTGGTGAGTAAGAAATTCCCTGTGCTGTTAAACTGGTGTTTCTTCAAATGGTTTGAATCCTGGAGTCTATTTTAAGAGGAAAGGTCCATGAAGTACAATTTGGAAAATGTTGGTGTAGATATATGCTATCAGTGACTAAAATTTAACACTAAAAGTGTCTTTTCCCACAAATGGCACTCTCATATAGTACTTGGATTTCTAGAGCATTGATGAAGATCCAACCAGTCCATTCTGAAGATCAGCCCTGGGATTTCTTTGGAAGGAATGATGCTAAAGCTGAAACTCCAGTACTTTGGCCACCTCATGCGAAGAGTTGACTCATTGGAAAATACTCTGATACTGGGAGGGATTGGGGGCAGGAGAAGAAGGGGACGACAGAGGATGAGATGGCTGGATGGCATCACCGACTTGATGGGTGTGAGTCTGTGTGAACTCCAAGAGTTGGTGATGGAAAGGGAGGCCTGGCGTGCTGCGATTCATGGGGTCGCAAAGAGTCAGACACGACTGAGTGACTGAACTGACTGACTGACTGATGGAACCTATTCCATTAAAATTAGGAACTAGTTCAATTTCTATGCAATTATATTATCTCTACAACATGAAGTCTATTGTCAATTCCATATGAAATCTACCATTTCCTCTCTCTATTCACTTTGATTAATTCTATTATTCAAAATTCAGTTATATAAATAAAAAAAGGTGGTATTTGCCAATGTTGTTTCCCTTTGGAAGTATCTTCCTTGTGAACACGGGCTCTTATGCCTTTTTCATGTGTTATATCCATGTCAGTATACACATATCTGCTCCAGAATGTATACTTTTCATCTGGATTTCTTTTTAAAATTTATTGTTAATTGGAGAATAATTGCTTTCCAATATTGTGTTGGCTTCTGCCATACAACATCATGAATCAGCCACAAGGTCACATACGTCTCCTCCCTCTTGAACCTCTCTCCCACCCTCTACCCCATCCCACCCTTTCTAGGTCATCACAGAACACCAGGTTGAACTCCCCAAGCCCACTGAGATTTCTGCTGTGGATTCCTGACATAGTAATAGGCTTATGGCTTTAGAGTCAGAGTAATAGGGGTTTGAATTTAAGCTCTGAGCCAAGTTATCCTAATTCTTAGTATCATTTTTCCCATATCAAAACTTACCTTACACAATGGCTGTAAGAATTCCCTGAGATTCTCTCCATCAGACAGTTTGACATCATCCTCCAGGGCACATAAGTAACTGCTTTATAAATGGTTTCACTGTCCTTTCCATAGTTGGAGTTGATGACCTTTGAAAATGCATCCCTCTCATCCTAATTATCTAATATCTAACTCACACTTTGAATTGAGGTTGTTTTCTGTGCAAACAGCCGTGACTGAGTACATTACGCTGTGGTATGTAACTGACAAAGGGTAGCTTAGGTTTGGGAATTCCCTGGCAGTCCAGGGGTTAGGACTCCATACTGCTGTGGGTGTGGGTCCAGTCTCTGGTTGGGAAACTAAGATGCCACAAGCTCCAAGGCCAAAAAAAAAAAAAAAGGTAGCTTAGATTTGTTTCCTGCTCTTAATATTTTTGACCATTCTGTGGGTATACTTTTAAAAAGTGATCTTGGTCCTAAGTCATAGGTCAATATTGGTTTTTTTCGTGCTGCTCCTTCTGTTTATTTGTTTCCATTTTATTTCTTTCTTTATTCTGGCTGTGCTGGATCTTTGTTGCCGCGTGTGTGTGTTCTCTAGTTACAGCCAGCACGAGCTATTCTTTGTTGTGGTCCATGGGCTTCTCAGTAAGGTGGCTTCTCTTGTTGCAAAGCACAGGTTCTAGTCTCGAGGGCTTCAGCAGTTGCAACACATGGGCTCAGTAGTTGGCACTTACAGGCTTACTTGCCCTGAGTCATGTGGGATCCTTCTGGACCAGGAATCGAGCCCATGTCCCTTAATCACTAGACCACCAGGGAAGTCACCATGGGTGAATATTGACTGTCATGTTTATCTGCAGCAGGATGCTAGGTCGCTTTCATCTGCAGCCTTGGTTTCTTCCATCTAATACGCTGAAGGTGCAGCTGATAAATATTGGTTTCAGTTTTCTGATGGAAAAATGCAAATCTGAAGGAAGTAAAAGAACACAGACTTCACACGTCAGACTGGAACCTGCTGCCTAAAAGAGCAATCCTGATGCTTATCAGAGGTTTATTCCACCCACTCATCTTTCCAGGGCAGAGCTCTAAACTGTAACAGTGGCTTGGTTACCAAGTCAATTGGCTTGAAATAGGTTTTCAATAGTGAATTTGAATCGAACTGGGTTCCTCGCTGCCCCTTTAACTTAGGGAAGACTGAAAATATATCTGTTCTGTAGAATGTTTGACTCAAAGACTTTAAAGACTGGAAATGTATGTGGACTGTGCATGTGTGTGTGCCTGTGTGTGTCTCTAAGTGTGGTTGAGATGGGGAGGGATGTTTGCAGGTGTGAATGAATGTATTTGTGCACTTTGAGAAAGGCAGGCAAACTTATTTTGGGTGGAGATTGAGTTTACTGGTTTGGCTGAAAGATTATTGTACCACAAATAAACACTTTCAACTTTCCTGATTCTCCCAGTTAGAACTGTCTTTCAAAAGGCTAGGAAAGGCCATATTTCTTTCCTTTTTGTCAGAATTGGAAAGATAGGAATTTGTCGATACATACATGACATTTTCTTGAAGAAATAGCCAGAGTACTGTCCGCTGACCAAGACACCATACTATTATTAGTAGTATGATTAATCTGTGGAAAGATTATCAGTAGAGTTTTCTGAAAGTTCTTGGAGTTCTCTTTGTAATTATTTTTCCTTGAAGGATGATGGAAGGAGAACAAATGTTGTCTTCATGAGAACCATTAGAACTGTTACATGAAAGCTGCCCCAAAGAGGTCACCCTTGACTTGAACACAAAAATGTTTCAGGAGAATGTAGGAGAAAGTCTCAGTGGTTGAGAAAACTGCATATTATAAGAAAGGGACGACAAGATGGTGAGAGAACTTGTATACTACAAATTTGAACTTGACCTTATTCTTCTGTGTCAGCCTCGGAGCAGTGGCACTAGGGTGCTCACACACTGGCAACTGGAAAACTCTTTATTGCTGTCAGTCTCTAAGTCATTTCTGACTCTGTGATCCCATGTCCATGGGGTTCTTGAGCCAAGAATCCTGGAGTGGTTTGACATTCCCTCCTCCAGTGGACCACGTGTTGTCAGAATGCTCCACTATGATCCGCCCATCTTGGGTGGCCCTGCCTGGCTCATAGCTTCACTGAGTTACATAAACCCCCTTGGCCATGACAAGGCTGTGATCCTCGAAGGGGCTAAAACTCTTACACCTTCCAAAAGATCTTGTTCTTTTGCATTTTTTTGTAAATTTTGGATTTTGATTATATGTCTCAAATCAGAGTTTCTCAGCCTCCACACTACTGACATTTGAAATCAAACGTCCATTTGTGGGAAGTGGTCCTGGGTATTGTATGATGTTTAGCAGCATCCTTGACCTCACCCCTCAAGATGCCAGCAGCCCACGGTCACCCTCTCACTTCCGCCTCACTCCCACCCCCCAGATCTGCTCCCACTTAGCTGTGACAACCAAACATGTGTCCAGACAATACCATTGTATCCCTTGGCAGGAAACTCAGCCCTGGCTAAAAATGTCACTGTCTTAGCGTGCAGTGTGTGGTGCTCTGTGATGGGGAAGTGGGGTGAAACGGAAGATTGGGATTGACATATATACACTACAATGTGTAAAACAAATAGTGGGAAGACAGAAGAGGCAAGAACTACAATTCCACAGCCTCCAGAATGAAAACCACAGTCACAGGAAGCTAATCAAAGTGATAACATGGATCACAATCTTGTGTAATTCAGCGAAGCTATGAGCCACGCCATGCAGAACTGCCCAAGAGGGAGAGATTGTAGTGGAGAGTTTGACAAAACGTGGTCCACTGGAGAAGGGAACGGCAAACCACTACAGTATTCTTGCCCCAAGAACCCCATGAACAGTATGAAAGGCAAAAAGATAGGACACCAGAAGATGAGCTCCNCATGGATCACAATCTTGTCTAATTCAGTGAAGCTATGAGCCACGCCATGCAGAACTGCCCAAGAGGGAGAGATTGTAGTGGAGAGTTTGACAAAACGTGGTCCACTGGAGAAGGGAACGGCAAACCACTACAGTATTCTTGCCCCAAGAACCCCATGAACAGTATGAAAGGCAAAAAGATAGGACACCAGAAGATGAGCTCCCGAAGTTGGTAGCTAGTGAGAACCTGCTGTATAACACAGTGCTCAGCTCAGTGCTCTGTGATGACCTGGAGGGGGGATGGGAGTGGGTGGGAAGGAGGTCCAAGATGGAGGGGATATGCTTCCCTGGGGGCTCAGACAGCAAAGAATCCGCCTGCAATGCGGGAGATCTGGGTTCCATCCTTGGGTTGGGAAGATCCCCGGAGAAGGGAATGGCCGTCTCCTCCAGTATCCTTGACTGGAGAATCCCCATGGACAGAGGAGCCTGGTGGGCTGCAGTCCATGGGGGTTGCAAAGAGTCAGACACGACTGAGCGACTTTCACTTTAAGTGGCTAATTCACTTTGCTGTACAGCAGAAACTAACAACGTTGTAAAGCAACTATAGCCCTATTTTTTTTAACATAGTATTTGGAGGATTAATTCAGATTCATACATATAGCAGTTTATTCTTTCTAATTATTGAGTAATATTTTACTATATGAATACACCACAATTTGCTATTCCATTTTCTTATTGATGGACAGTGTTTTTGGTTTTGGGCTGTCATAAATAAAACTGCTGTGGACATGGTTATTCAAGTCTTATTGTGAGCCTAGTTTTATTTTCTTGGCTAAATAATTAGGAGTGTGAATTTCTGAGTCACATTGTGGGTGTGGGTTTAACTCTATGAGAAATCCCAACTAAATTTCCAAAATGGTGGAAATATATTTTCAACATCACAAACAATCCTGGTCAATATTTCATAATGATAGGGCAATGAGAATGGTTGGCTGTTAAGTCGAGACTTAAAGAAACTCTCATGTTGGGAGAGGACTCTTAACCTCAGAAATGAAAAGCATAGGTGTAAGTTTCCCATAAGTGAAAATGGGGAAAATGTATCTGGCCTGATCATCAGAGGACTGCCAGACAAATCCTATGTTCTGGCTGAAAGCTACCAGGTTATCAGTCCAACACCTGCCTTCCAAGCTTATTTGAGATGGAGTTCATTTCTTTCTGGGTTCAGTAAAATCATGAAAACTCTAGGAAACTTTTGAAATGGTATCTGTTAGGATTACTGAAGCCCTAGGAAGCTATGGAATTTGAAACCCCTGAAAAGGATAGTATTTGCAAGGGGAAAAAAAAGATTAAATTCATGATTTTTGCACTTGGGAGCTTTTTTTTTTTTTTTGATGAAAGAGTTTTAAATAGTTTTGAAATCATTGTACTTTGTTTTGTCTGTTCTTCAATGCATTAAAAGCTTTTAGAAGAATCATCCATACAACATTGGTAATTGCAGTTTAAACTGTATGAGGGAATTAAATTCATCAAACTTGTAATCAATGAGTAAATGCTTAAGAATAAAAGACTTTCAAAATGTCCTTTATTAGGTATATGAGTTGAATGAATTGAACATTAAACAAAATACAAATACAAGTGCCTTTTCCTTTCTATACACAAAAGCCCCATGGGCATCAAAGAGAGAGGCTGATACCCTTTTAATTCCTGGAGTTATTACACTGTGTCTCCCTGAGTAAGATAAGCCAGTTTGCTGCTGCTGCTGCTAAGTTGCCTCAGTTGTGTCTGACTCTGTGCGACTCCATAGACGGCAGCCCAACAGTCTCCTCTGTCCCTGGGATTCTCCAGGCAAGAATACTGGAGTGGGTTGCCATTTCCTTCTCCGATGCATGAAAGTGAAAAGTGAAAGTGAAGTTGCTCAGTCACGTCCAACTCTTAGCGACCCCATGGACTGCAGCCCACCAGGCTCCTCCGTCCCTGGGATTCTCCAGGCAAGAGTACTGGAGTAAGACAGTTGAGCCAACAGTAATTAGGCATTTGCTTCCAAAGAGTGGGTCTTAGGAGCTAATTAGTCAATGAGATATAAGTCTCTCATTCTGGTACAACAGCCTTTGGGGAAGTGGACCAGTGTGACGCTTTTGTGAACCATGAATTGCTAGCATAACCTCCTAAGGGGGCCAACACCATGGTCATTGCCCAAGATGCTCACTAAATGTGTCTCCAAGGTCCACTACCTTGGACCCAAATGGTGAGAGTCTCTCCCCTGTGGCCAGTGGTGCAAATGAGAGATGAATAGGGGTGAGTAGTTTTAGTTCTTTCTCCCTTGTTCTCTGCATCCAGTGAACACGACTGACTTATGCCTTTCATAAAGGGCTGGGGCCCAGAAGGTGGCATTCGTGTCCCTGGTTGCAGGATTAAGGGTAACCAGGGAAGTTGTTTCCCGTGCCCTGAATGTCTCTGGATAACTTCGAGGCCATCTGCATCACAGATTCCCAGCCGGCCAGGAAAAGTGACCCTCTGTGAAATAAATAAGTGACGTTTAAAAATCTTGGAGGAGTTACCCAGCTCCAAAAGTAATTCAGGACACTACTTGCAAAACTTTTTGCTGAGAAGTTCTGGGGATGTTTCGATTGAGCTGAGGTGATGGCTGATAGTTCCTCTTTAGGAAGCAGGACTAGACTGGGACTGTACTTAAGGGAGCTTAAACAGGATCCTGTGTCTTGTCCTTCTTAAGAAGCAAACAGTCCCAGGAAGAGGGTTAGTGTGAGCCCCTCAGCCCCTCCTGCTTCCCTATCAAGTGGCGCCTTTCAGACTTGCAAACAGAGCAAGTTGGGGTTTTTTAAAGGATGTATTTTCACTTCAGGAATCCCCAGATGCTTCTGGTTATCCTTCACTCTCCCCGCACCCTCCATCCAAGTGAACAGTATCCTTTGCTTTAGGAAGGCGGCTGGATACAGGATAGAACAAAGAGATCATTGTTATTTCTGACTTTTAAGGGTTTTGCGAGTCCACGCCTGCAACAATACTCCGAAAGCCTAGTTGATTTTGATTGCTGTGAACCAGGCACTTGAGATAAAAAGGACTTTTATTCTGTGTCTCCAAAAAGGCACAGCTTGAAATATGCTTAGTTTGAGCCAGAGGACTCAGATCTGAGAATTAACACTGGGGTATGAAAGGATACGGGGTAGGGCATCAGAGAATCTTGCCTTCGTGAAATGAGATCCAAATGCTGGCTCTTGGTAGGGAGGAGGAGATGGGGAGGGGAGCACGAAGGTAGGGTGCAGGCAGAGTTTCTCACGGGATGTTGGAGCCCTGAGAGCGAGGCTGGTGCGATGACCATCCCCCACCCAGCTGATGCTGGCCTCTGAGTGCTGCAGCACCACAAGCGGGCTTGCCAGCCTTCCAGCACCTCGGTAAACAAATCCTTCATTTAAAGTTCCTCACCCAGGTTTTGAACAGCGTTTCCCACCCCAGGTCTGATGGCTGCAAGGTGTAATTAGAGCTCTAGGGAGAAACTAAATCCAAGAGCATAAATGGAAGGCTGCTGCCTGTGATGTGCAGAGTGGCCACTGCACATGTCTAGGTCTACAGAAGTGTGTCTGTGAGGGTGGTGTCTCCCCAGCGGTCTCTGAAATGGTACAGTGGCCAGCCTGCATAATCGTCCATAGCAGCCTTGGCCCAGTAGAAGTCACAGTTGAGGAGAGCCTCTAAGATCAATGCTGGAAAAGATCCCAAACAGACTGATTTTTCTCCAACGTGCAAATCTGACTGTGTCACCCCTACCCCTTAAATATCATAGTATTTCCTAGTGTTACTTGGAGTGAAGAAAACTCCCAAAGATGTTCCAAGGGGCTCTGCTTGCTCTGACCCTATGTGACTCCCCAGTCTCACGTTGCATCCTGTCTCTGCAGTAGCCCTGAGTGCCTTCCTGGAGGCCTTTGAACTCGTCATGTATTTTCCCATGTCAGCACCTTTGCACCATCTATTGTCTCGGGGCCTTTCCTCCCCTCTCTGTGCTCACCATTTTCCACTCTTCCTTCTGATCTTAGCTTACAGGTCACTTTCTCTAAACAGTCTACTCTGATCTCCCTAAGCAGCTTACCTCCCCTGGTACACACCCTTCTAGCATGGTGTAGAACCACTTAGAATTTTACCTTTGCTTCTATGATGCCTTGATAAACCTCTGTCCTTATAGACAACAATCAGAACAATCACAATGAGAGCTAACATGTATTAGACACTTTCTTTGTGCCGGGCCCTCTTTTAAGGCCAAATTAACTCATTTGATCATCTCAGGGACTGGGTGAGGTTGATATAATTGTCTTCTACCCCTGTTTTACAGATGAGGAAATGGAGGCTCAGAAAGAGGTTATGGGGGCCACATCTATTTTGCTTGCCCTTGAATACTGTCTAGTTGAACACTTAATATAGCAAACGATCGCTGTTTCTTGGTTACTTGAATAAAAGATGTTTGAGGTGAATCTCAGAGTGAATCACAGCGCTGGGCGTTAGTGTCCGAGGGGTAGGAGGTTTGGGAGCAGGAGGAGGTTGAGAGGCTGATTGGGAAGAACAGGACAGAGGAATCCAGAAGAGAGGCTGTGGATAAAGCAAGACAGCACATTGTCCTCTTGTTGGCCTTAAAGCAGGTGGCAGGCCTGTGAGTTTCAAGGTGAAGGACTAAGCTCCATGGAGCACAAAACAGATGCTAGGAGAGAGGGTGGATGGTGGTGACTGCTAGGGTTACTAGGAAATAGACCCCAGAAAGATACCAAAACCTCCACTCTCGTGGAAGAGCCCACTGGGGAAAAAGTTTGGGGTCACAGATGGCCCTCATTTCTCCCAGTTCAGTTTGATATTTCTCCAACCAATAATACTTCACCAGAGTATATCACTGGACTCTTGCTGCCCATGAGGATACTTCATAAGGAAAGAGCTATGGAAGGTCTGTACATTCACCTTGACTCCAGGGGGAAAAAGCCTGAAGGGAATGTAATTAAGATGAATTTTGCTGCGCAACCGGAAGCCAGAACCAAATAATCAGTCACAGCAAGGCAGCCTCTCTTTGGGGTCACCCAGGTGCCTGTAAAGTCTTGGTCTTTCCTGGAGCTCAGAGTTCCTTGCATTGATTCAGGTTGTGAGCTTGAGGGGGGTGGAGATGGGAGATCAGGCTCAGTAACACAGGTCGTTTTCTGTGGGTGTCCAAGGGAAGGCATTGGCTGAGGGGTCCTTGGCCTTGCCCTTTAATCTTCCCTGTGATCTTGCTGGAGGTTTTCACGTTTCCAGACCCCGGTGCCTACATTTGAAAGGAGTGACTGCCCCACTAAATTTTCTGTGACTGGATATAGCACGTGTAACCACCCACGTGGTTACACTGTGGGTGGGAAGAAGGAAATGGCAACCCACTCCAGCGTTCTTGCCTGGAGAATCCCAGGGACGGGGGAGCCTGGTGGGCTGCCATCTATGGGGGTCGCACAGAGTCGGACACGACTGAAGCGACTTAGTAGCAGCAACAGCAGCAGCACTCTGTGGGTGGAGGGGAAGGAGGGAGGGGAGGGGCTGCTAAGGGTTTATAGCCTGCAGGATCCTCAGCCGATCTTATTCAGCAGCTCTGAGGGTCTGTAAATGGAGACAGTGATAGCAGGGAACATAATGGTTTAATCCGTAAACTACGAAGTGCATTTTNGTAGCAGCAGCAGCAGCAGCACTCTGTGGGTGGAGGGGAAGGAGGGAGGGGAGGGGCTGCTAAGGGTTTATAGCCTGCAGGATCCTCAGCCGATCTTATTCAGCAGCTCTGAGGGTCTGTAAATGGAGACAGTGATAGCAGGGAACATAATGGTTTAATCCGTAAACTACGAAGTGCATTTTAGCTCCTTGGCAAATTCAGCAATTCTCCTGGGAGGCTTGGCTGTCACTTCTGGCTGCCGTTCCTGCCTGGGAAATTATGAACAGTAGTAGGCAAGCAGTCCCTCTTCATAAACCCATTTGCTGATCAGCGCCTGATACCAGGAGGGAGAAATGACCTGAAAACCCGGCTCTGTGATAATCCGCAGCCGGCGGCACTTTAGAGGGAGGCTTTCTCATTGTGAAGACGCACCATCAGAAAGGTGCAGATTACCTACCATAGTGAGAGCATTTTCCTTGCAAAGAGAGCTCCTGTCACACAAAGTTCTGTCT
This sequence comes from Neotragus moschatus, assembly GCA_006410615.1. Classification (NCBI taxonomy): domain Eukaryota; kingdom Metazoa; phylum Chordata; class Mammalia; order Artiodactyla; family Bovidae; genus Neotragus; species Neotragus moschatus. Next base: position 350,813 of record SJYA01002725.1, on the reverse strand, counting down.
TGGATCTGCTCCCATCCCTCCTGGGAGAGAAGGAGGGAGAGAATACATTCCCCCCTTTCACAGATGGCAGAACTAACCCAGGGGCTATGACTTTGTCCAAGGTCATATTACTAACTGGCACCAAAGGTGGTCCTCGAAGCCTAGTCCTTTCTGTCATCATCTTCAAGATACTATGTTAAAAATAAGTTTCGTTTGCTCTTCAATTTATTCCCTTTTCATAGCTCTGTCTCTGGACCGAGTTGCTTATTTAGTTGTGCCAGAGTTTCTTTGTTGAAGCCAAGGTCAGCAATGGTATATCTTGATTGAACAGCACCAGTGATAACTAAGGATTATTAGGTGCCTTTCCTTGGGATTCTCTTCTTGATAGTGGTTCTTCTTGCTTTTCCCATCAAATTTATCCACTCTTCCAACTTTCCAATTTTTAAAAAAATTAAAAAAAAATGTTTTTTGCCACACTGTGTGGCATGTGGGATCTTAGCTTCCAATCAGGGCTTGAACCCTCCCCCTCTGCACTGGAAGCACAGAGTCTTAACCACTGGATTGTCAAGGAAGTCCTGATTTTTATCTTCCCTAATTTGATCACTCACCTTCAGTCTCAGTGATGAATCGAATGGGAAATGGAGAGTGGTGGTCAGAGTTGCATTGTACTTTTCTTTCTGCTTCTTACTGCTTTCAATCCCTGTATTTACCTCTTGGTCTTTATATATCCATTTCAATGCTGACTAAACACTTTCAACCTTGAGTACTGTGTGCTTGGCCCTCTGCTAAGTTTATTGCATGTACTGTTCAAATTTACAGACAAACTGAAGCTCAGGGAAGTGAAGCAACTTGGCCAAAGTCACACAGTTCTAGGAGTGATAGGTCTGGTCAACTCTGTAGCCCATGGTCTTAACTCTTACACATCCCTATCTTCCAAGATTGGTGATGTGGTTAAATATTGGGTAGTGTCTCAGGGTGAGATGGGTTAGAAGAGAAAGAAGCGTGCTTTGCAAACTTAAATCCTGCTTTTCACCTTTTCAGCCTTGTCTTGCACCTGTCACCAATTTGGCGGCATACACAGGGAAAAGTCAGGGCTGAAAAATTAAGCATATACTTGCTTGTGAACAAACACACGGTCCCATCAGCGCCCATGATTGGTTCAAATCTGTCTGCTGTGTTCTGGAATTGTGATTTTAGGAAAATATTCATTTCCCAGGGCTGCTGCAACAAATTACCATAAACTTGGTGACTTAAAATAACAGAACTGATTCTCTTGCAACTTTGGAGACCAGAATCTAGTTGTCAGCAGGGCCGTGTTCCGTCCAGCGTTCTCTGGGGAGAATTCTTCCTGGCCTCTTCTGGCTTCTGGTGGCTCCTGCATCCCTTGGCTTGTGGCAGCGCATCTCCAGTCTCTGCCTCTGTCTTCCCACAACTTTCTTCCCGTGTGTTTCTCGGTCAGTCTCCCTTGCCCTTCTCATCTAAGAGCTTGTCATTGGATTTAGTGCCCACTCGAATCCAAGACAGTCTGGTCTTGAAATTCTTACCTGAATTTCATTGGCAAAGACCTTATTCCTAATGAGGACACGTGGGAGGTTTGGGTGGAGGTACGTTTGGAGGTCACCATTCCACACACGACATAGGCTCATGGCGCTAGGCAGGAATCGCAGTTCACAACCCTCAGTTTCTACATCGGGGTGAGGTTCCACTGGCTACTTGCTCTTTCCCACATGTTCTATAAGGATGATATGAGTCACAGGGAGGCTGTGTGCTTCTGGAAGCTCAAACAGACAGTGCTAAGCTGCCTTCGTTCCTTCAGCAATAGCCATCTGTAAGTAAATAAACGTCTAGACGCTTTACAGAACTAACATGTCTTTCAAAGATCTCATTCTCAGAGACAAACTTGAAAAATGGGAAAACTAGGCTCAATATGTGTGAAAGAATATGTGTCTTCAGGGAAAAGCCAGAATATATGTTTCCAGAGAGTAGTATTATTATAGAAAGACACGAACATGTGGGGATAAAGTGAAAAATAATTTCTGCTGATATGTCCATCTGGGGACTTGCTCCATTCCCCAAACAGTTTCATGAAAAACTCTCCCTCTGAATTGCCAGCTGGATAAATCATCAGGGCTACACCTGCACCAACAGGCTAGGAGGACCGCCTGGAGAAGTGGCCATCAAGCCTCATGAATGCTTCCAAGGGCTTGGTCATCTTTTCCTTAACACCCACAATTCCTGCTTCATGGGGCAAATGAGTCCTGAAGTCTCTGTCCTCTGGTCAGGTTGAAACCTGGTCAATTATATGTGAATATGTGCTTAGTCGTGTCTGACTCGTTGCCACCCCATGGTCTGTAGCTTGCCAGGCTGTTCTGTCCATGGGATTTCCCAGTCAAGAATACTAGAGTGGGTTGCCATTTTTGTCTCCAGGGGATCTTCCCAACCCTGGGATGAACAGGGTCTCCTGCTTTGGCAGGAGGATTCTTTACCACTGAGCCATTGAGGAAGCCCTTAACAACTAAGGTCAATTAGAATCAATTACATTTTCTCTTTCCCGGGGAATGGCCTAGATGTCTATTTGCCCAGCGTCCCGTCCTTTGACAATTCAGTGCATTCAGTGAGCTCTGCAAACATGTCCTCACTGACAGCTCAGCATGTGGCACTGTGTCTGCACTGAGCAGAGGGTGGACCTGCCTCCCAGGACCAGGATCCAGAGAGAGCCCACTCAGCAGACAATCAGAGGTGAGTGGGGCATCCGCTCATAGAGGTACAGCAATCCATGGTAACACATCTGGGTGACAATTAATCCTTCTTTACTGAAAAAATTATGTCTGGTAAAAATAAAATAGAGTTAGGAAAAAAGAAAAATAAAGACAGTGTATAATTCCACAACACAGAGGTAACCATTCTTAACATTTGGTCTGTGTCCACATCTATGAATATCTTTGTACCTGACTCCACCTATATCTACACCTTTATATGAACTTGGGTTCATATGCTCATGCCAATCAGTATTTTAATAACAATATCATCCCCTGATATGCCCATACATCTTGTTTTACAGACCACTTGTGTATTCCATAGTGTCCTGAAAACCTATTTCAATGTTATTTAGTTCATCATTTTTAATAGCTATATATTATTCTATTGTATGGGTGGAACTTAATTATTTAACCGGTCTCTCATTACTATGAATTTAATAGTTTTATAGATAAGCCCATGCTACTGCTGCTGCTAAGCTGACTTCAGTCATGTCCGACTCTATGCAACCCTATGGACTATAACCTGCCAAGATCCTCCGTCCATGGGATTCTCCAGGCAAGAATCCTGGAGTGAGTTGCCCTGCCCTCCTCCAGGGATGTTCCCAACCCAAGGGGCAAACCTGAGTCTCTCATGTCTCCTGGACTGGCAGTCGGGTTCTTTACCAGTAGTGCCACCTGGGAAGCCCCCAACCCACGCACAACTCCATAATTTTGTTCTTAGAAAAAAAACCTCTGGTGCTGAGACCCACCCAGGTGGAGCCCTCCGCTCTGCAGAGAGTCAATCAGAGGGGCCAAGACCAAGTAGTGGACTGCTTGAGATGCTGTAAGAAATAGTGGGTGAATCCGGGCACCTTGGAGGCAGGGATGGGGCAAAAAGGAGGGCTGTTTGGTCTGCAGGCATTTTGTTTATGACAAAAATGCTATTTTCTTCTCCAGGGCTCTTACCCATCCAGGGATTGAATCCATGTCTCTTGCATCTCCTGCACTTGCAAATAAGCCAAATAGTTGCTAGCAAATAAGCAAAATATTTGCTTATTTTGTTTTCCATTTGAAACTACAATTTTTTTTTTTTTTGGCTTTTCTTTCCCCCAATCATGTGGAAGGTAAATATGCTGCTTTTGTTCACAGTGTAAGTAGTTTTCATTAAGTTTATCAACAATCTTTGGCATGTATATTTCTCCAAACAATGACAACAACAACAAAAAGAACTGCTGTGTTTCGACTCCTTTAAAATGAAAAAGGTCATACATTTGAACTCCCTCCCACCCTGTATTTTTTCCTTCTTGACTTTTGCTAATATGAGGTTTTCTGTTCCTATGTTTATTATTGGTAGGCCCTGGTTATACTGCTCTTATGTCTCACTTGGCAATTGTTTTTGATATTGTGTAAGCGCATTTATAACACGTATTTGGAGAGAGCCTGGTATTCTACTCTTCAGTGCTTGCTATTGGTGCTTTTATATCAAAGCTTTTTTTTTTTTTTTTTTTGTTGTGTT
>SJYA01002725.1:267745-346452 GCA_006410615.1 Neotragus moschatus | reverse complement strand
TTGGTGCTTTTATATCAAAGCTTTTTTTTTTTTTTTTTTCTGTTGAGTTATTTTGATCACCTCCTGGGATGAATGGTGAAAGCATTAAGTCCAATGATAACTGGTTGTATGTGTGATATACGAAGAAAAGGCACCGTGACCTCCCTGACCCAGCCAGCGTCACAGCAGGACTTAGTGCCCTCTTGTTGGTCGTAGATGATTGTGCAAGGATCAGTATCAGCCCCGGCTACTCAGTGACAGTGATAGCTCATGACAAAGACGAGACCTCTGCATGACCATGTCTGAATGCTGACCGAACATAACCACTGTCCAGACTACAATGACTGGACATCTCCATACCGTGGCTAATACGAATGACCCCTGCTTTTCAAAAACCTTAATTTTATTGGAGTCGAGTGGATTTACAAAGTTGTGTTAGTTTCAGGTGTATAGCAAAGTGATTCAGTCATACATATGCCTGTATCTGGGGCTTCCCAGGTGGCGCTAGCGATAAAGGATCCACCTGCCAGTGCAGCAGATGCAAGACACATAGGTTCAGTCCCTGTGTGGGTAAGATCCCTGGAGAAGAAAAGGCAACCCACTCCAATGTTCTTGCCTAGAAAATTCCATGAGCAGAGGAGTGTCATGGGCTATAATCCATGGGGCCACAAAGAGTCAGATCCGACTGAGCAACTGCGCACACATGCATACATCTCTTTTTCAGATTCTTTTTTCATACAGGTCATCACAGAATATTGAGTAGAGTTCCCTGTGCTATGCAGTAGGTCCTTATTGATTATCTGTCTTAAATGTAGCAGTGTGTGTGTCAGGGATGGCTTTAGCCTTTGTCTCGTCTGCCCTCCTTCTAGATAAGATGTATTAAGATGCCCAAGCTTAGTATTACCTCTGCTTTCTGAGAGCATTAATTCCAAGCAAAGCCCTGTATCCCCAGATCACTAACACAAGCTCAAATCCTATCACAACCTCTTTCTGATACTCCTTCACTAAGATACCTCAAGGGTTTCCAGGCTGGGCTCATCCTCATCGAAATGGGTAATAAACCCAACTTGTTCCGTTGTATTCCTGGTGCTCTGTGGCTGGAAGGTGTTGGCTAGAACGGTCACATGATGGCTCCACTAACTGGCCTCCTGTGTCCACCTTTCTTGCCCAGTAACTGGAAGGTCCTCTCCCTCTGGGCTCTGGCTCAGTCACGTGAATCGTGTTGATCCATGCGACAGTGGCAAACTTGATGCCAGCACAGGCTGGCAAGCGCACACGTGTCTGCTCTCTCTTTCGAACCCAGCTATCGCCAACAGATAGAGCTGGCACAATGGAGAGTAAAACGTGTGCAGATCAGTCAGGTGGACCCAGCCACAGACACAGGAGGTAGCCTAGCTCAGATCAGAACTCCACAGTCAACCCATCATCTTGTTTTTTTTTTTNACTGGGCCGTCACAGCCTGGGATCTCAACCGCTGTCTCTGTCCTCCGATGTGGGGTAGCTCCTCTCGGCTACGCTGAGTGCACCGGCTGGCCCGGGCATTGCTGCGGCTTGCGCTGAGTGCGCCGGCCCGCCTGGCCGTCACCGCCACTTGCGCTGAGTGCCTCCATCCTCATTTTAAGTAAATGTTATAAGAAATTTCCTGTGATTCTTAAGCTAATAAAGGTGGGTTTTAAGCTATTTTATCATTGCTGATATTAACTATTACTATTGCTATTATTCATCACATAGAAAGCAGCATTGCACATGTCGCTGTGACCAGAAAGGAAACTGGAACTTTCCAGGCAGCATCTGTTTCCCACACAGGGATGAGCCATGTGTCTGGAACAAGGGTAACAGTTTCTTATTGGAGCAGCTAGCTGGATAGAAGGTAATGTTCAGCCAAATATTTGCTTTCAGCCAGTCTGTTTGACCATATTGCAAAGGGTACATTTGCTATCAATGGTGGAAGATGATAGGAACTGTGAGGAACTTTCCTGGGAACCAGGCAGAAGGCTTTGTATCCTAACTTTGCAACTCACTTAGCTGTGTGATAGCTGAGCAAGTTCTTTCTCCTCTGAGAGTCTCCTTTCCTTTTTAAAAAGTGAGGCTGATGAATTTCCACCCAACAGGGATACTGGAAGGATGATGTGAGATGTCATGGCAATTGACGAAAGACACAGTCAGGAATAGATGCTGGGTTCCAATGTCTAGGTGGGGCTGCCTGGGGAGTCAGTCCCCAGTAGTTCCAAATGTATCTTTAGGTGACAGTGGGAGTCACTTACCGCAGTTGAAATATTTTCTAGTTACATCTTTTACTTCTTTGTTTGTACATTTATTTATGTTGTTGTTCTAGTCACTAAGTTGTATCTGACTCTTTTGCAGCCCCATGGACAGTAGCCCATCAGGCTGCTCTGTCCATGGGATTTCCCAGGCAAGAATACTGGGGTGGGTTGCCATTTTCTTCTCCAGGGGATCTTTGTGACCTAGGAATTGAATCTTCTACACATCTCTCCTGCATTGCAGGCATATTCTTTACCACTGAGCCACCAAGGAAGCCCTAATCTTTTTTTTGATCATTCATTCATTCAAACATTTGTTGGTTGCTGGTCAGGTTCTCTTGGAGCAGACGCTGAGTTGGAGTTTGAGCAGCAAAGTATTTATTAAGACCAATATTTATTGGATAGAGGGAGGAGTCACACCATGACATGGACAAACCGGAAGTCTCTGGGGGGACTTGGAGCAGATGATGTCTGTTGGGGTTGTCCTGTGGGCACATTTGGTCAGAATGGCTGTGCCTCTGTCCTCTCACCTTGCTCATTCATGGAATGAGGGCTGTCCTGGGAAGACCATGACCTCAGGCAAGAGAAGGCACAGCTGAAGCAGTTTCTGAAGGTGTCAATGACTGAAGGCTGTGTGCAGAGGACCGCAGGTTCTTCCTTGCAGGGGGTCTGGGTGACATGTCCTTCTTTAGACTGCTGGTGGCTGCCATGGGCAGACCCTGCACCCAGACCTGGGCTTGCAATGCCAAATAGGAAAGACAAGTCCCCTCACCCAACTAGTTTACAGAATAGGCTGCTTTTGAGAATGTTTAGTTGTCTCCATAGTTCAAGGAAACCATCTTCTTTAGATAGATTGCCCATGAAGCTGGAAGAAGAGTCTAATGTTCCTAGGAAGAAAGCAACAGAAGTCTCTAATTATCGTAACACAGACACTGGGTACTGGAATCCTTTTCCATTCGTTTTCTGCTGATTTTAACAGTTCCATGAATACTGATTTTCTGTCTTGTGCCAGGCACAGTGTCAGGTGTTAGGGTTACAGTGGTGAACAGGATACAGTCTTGTAGGAGACACAGACAGGTAAAGATACCCTCGACATAAAATAAGAAGTTATGGGGACTTACCTGGTGGTCCAGTGGTCAAGAATCCACCTTCTAAAGAACAGGACACGAGTTTGATCCCTGGTCCGAGAATTAAGATTCCATATGCCTCGGGGCAGCTAAGCCCATGGGCCACAACTATAGCGCCCACACGCCTCAGTGAAAGATTCTGCATGATGCAACTAAGACCCAGTGCAGCCAAATAAGTAAATATTTTTAGAAAATAGTAATAAATTAAAAAAATAAGTTATAAGGTAGTGACGTGAGGACACTGCTAAAGACATTCAGAAGTAAGACAACTTCTTCCAGCCAGGTGGAGGGGCGGGTGTGTGCCAGGAGAAGCTTCACCAAGGATGAAATACTTGAGCTGAGACTAGAAGAAAGAATATGAGTCAGCCAGATAAATAAGTTCTCGGCTCTTAAGTAATTTTCCTCTATTTCATGGAAAAAGAGGACACATTAGGAGTCTTAAACATTTATAGAAAGTAATCATGCCGAGAGAATCAGGGACATTTAATGAGACAAATGAACTTTGATGGTCTCTCTCAAGAAGGTTTCCTTCATTTTAAGCTTTGAAAGCTTAAGATTTTCCTGGGGGGCCAGAAAACCGAACATTGGATGATGCTGGTTCTTTGTAACTGATTTCGCTCTTCGTGTTAACGGCCATCACGCCTCTAAAAGGCCATCTAAAAAAGAGAAAATCTGTGTGTTCCTAAATGTTGTGTGATGCACTCATCTGGTTTAATTTGAGTTCTCTCTAGGTTCTGCTGACTGATAGCTCTGTGGAATCCTGAAAGGGGCTGGAGGGCGTCATTAATACACACACATGTGTGAACCTCAAGCTCACGCCTCCAGGCTCCCCCTGAGCCCACAGTCTTCTTCAGTCCCTTGACTCTTGGGTCACACATATTAGGATTCTGAAAATTGGGGGTTTTAATAGAATCATGTTAGGTAGAGGCCATGTTTCTCCTTTTATATTTTAGAAATGCTCTTCAAGACCCATGAGCTGAGGCTTCTTTATTAATGTAAGAGCTGGAAATCCTCTAAGGCAAAAGTCTGTTTGCAAACCTGGTGGTTTCAGACCGCCACTTGGCTTCTCTGAAATTTCCCCGTTGTTGGTGGGGTTTCCACTCCGAAGGCTCCACCATGGGGGAAGAGTAGGTACGTGGTTGGGGTTGAGATGCCAGCCTGTCAGGGCTAATAATAATCCTACCATGTCCTGAATGTGCACCCTGAAACCAGCTGAGTTCACCTTTGTTCTGAGACTCCAGAGAAACTAGACCCCCATCCTTATTTCTCACGGGTTGGAAGGAGGTCTCCAACTCCCGGGCCACAAACTGGTGCTGTTTTGTGGCCTCTNACTCTTGGGTCACACATATTAGGATTCTGAAAATTGGGGGTTTTAATAGAATCATGTTAGGTAGAGGCCATGTTTCTCCTTTTATATTTTAGAAATGCTCTTCAAGACCCATGAGCTGAGGCTTCTTTATTAATGTAAGAGCTGGAAATCCTCTAAGGCAAAAGTCTGTTTGCAAACCTGGTGGTTTCAGACCGCCACTTGGCTTCTCTGAAATTTCCCCGTTGTTGGTGGGGTTTCCACTCCGAAGGCTCCACCATGGGGGAAGAGTAGGTACGTGGTTGGGGTTGAGATGCCAGCCTGTCAGGGCTAATAATAATCCTACCATGTCCTGAATGTGCACCCTGAAACCAGCTGAGTTCACCTTTGTTCTGAGACTCCAGAGAAACTAGACCCCCATCCTTATTTCTCACGGGTTGGAAGGAGGTCTCCAACTCCCGGGCCACAAACTGGTGCTGTTTTGTGGCCTCTGGGAACTGGACTGCACAGCAGGAGACGAGTGGAGGGCACATGAGCGAAGCTTCATCTGTATTGACAGCTCCTCCCCATCGCTGGCATCACCACCCAAGCTCCACCTCCTGTCAGATCAGCAGCAGCATTAGATTCTCACAGGAGCCCGAACCCGACTGTGAACGGTGTGTGCAGGGATCTAGGTTGCATGCTCCTTGTAAGAATCAAATGCCTGATGATTTGAGGTGGAACTGAAATGCTGATGCTAGCCTGGGGAGTGGCTGCAAATACAGATTATGATTAATATAATAAATGCCATGCTTTTGGATCATCCCCAAACCACCCCCTCCCACCATCCATGGAAAAATTCTTCCACCAAACTGGTCCCTGGTTCCAGAAAGACGGGGGACTGCTAGTTCAGGAAGTCCGTGTTCTCCCCACGACTTCTACCATTTCCAACAGCTTTGCATCTCTCTCGATCATCTTTGATTTTGATTTCTGGCTTTTACCGAATCTTTATTGTCTGCTTATATTATTTTTCTATAGCAGCATCCACCCAAATGAGAGTTGATGGCTCTTTCTCTTTGAGAGTCTTTCTCTGTTATTTCCCTAGATATCCCCCAGGTGAACTGTGTGATTGCTTTAAGCAGAGATTTGTCATGGGATAGACACCACCAATAATACTGGATTTCTGTACTCTTGAATAAGATGCCTAATCATTTCTGCTGCTTGAGCTTCAGATATTCTACCATAGTGTGAGATGCTGCTTTCTCTTTCATCAGTCTCCAGATCTCTTTTCTTTCTCTTCTGCTAATCTGTTTTTGCCACTCAATATTATATATTGCACGGTAGTGGTTTAGTCACTTAGTCGTGTCCGATTCTTGCGACCCCATGGACTGTAGTCCACCAGGCTTCTCTTTCTATGGGATTTTCCAGGCAGGAATACTGGAGTGGATTTCCATTTCCTCTCCAAGGGATCTTCCCAACCCAGGAATCAAACTCAGGTCTCCGGCATTGCAGGCATCCACAGGCAGATTCTTTATGGACTGAGCTATGAGGAAAGCCCCATATATTGCATATGGGGCCAAAAAATACACAGAGGCTGTGTAACTTGGCTAAGATCACATGATTAGTAAGAGCAGAGCTACAGTGCAAACTTAGGTGCGCTATGCAAACCCAAATGAGTACAAAAATCACCTGGGAATCTTACCACAACACAGATTCAGAGTCTGCTGCTTCGGGTGAGGGACTGGAAAGCTTGCATCTCTGACAAGCTCCCAGATGACGCCCACACCACACCATGGTCCACACTCTCAGTAACAGAACCTAGAGAATGCTGCTTATGTTTCTGCTTTTCCTATTCAAACCAGCGGGGGCTTTGCCTTGTGGTTCAATGTCTCACACAATCTCTGAATTTTTCTTCTTGAGCCAAATGGACTGGTGGTGAGGGGGCCCTTCCCTTCAAAGATCCAGGACTCCTACCAGGTCAGAGATTCCACTTCACATTAATGAAATTAATTAAAAAGCTACCATTACTCAGATCTAAGAAATAAGGTTCCCTTCAGAATGGGCAGGAAAGATTGATGTAGGCAAGGTGATTTAGGACGTTTGATGTTGAATGGTGACAGTGGATGTTTTAAATTCTGCCCTTCTGGCCCTTCTGTAGTCAACTTAGTGAGAAATCGACTTTGCCCATCCTCAAGCGTCTATGAAATGCAAACTACTAGGGGAGCTTGAAAGAGTTTCCAACAGTTACACATCATTCCACAGATGTTCTCTTACTGAAGGCAATTTCTTCCATAATGTTTTTTATTTTTTTAATTAAAAAAAAATTGCTGTTCTTTATTTTGATGTTCAAATTTGCAGAGGCCCTGTGACTGAAGCAAACGGTGATTAGTGCCTGGGAAAGCCACCTGTCACTGAAGCCTACTGCTGCTGGGGCAGAGGGCAGGGTAGGTGCGGGTATTTCCCTAGCCATGGCAACGCTCTCATTACAGGAATGGCCAGAGTTGTGATCGCCTCATGAAAGCAACCAGTATTGACTGCGTCATACACTACCATGGAATACTTAATTACAGAGGAAAGTTATGGGTTCCAGTTGACGGAACCATCTAATCAATATGGCTTACTCCAAACTCTAATTTACTTGTCTTACAACTCATTAAATTTGAAATATTATTGATTTTCAAGTAGATGGCTTAGAGGATAAATAAGTGCATTTTATCTTGGGGACCTTCATTTGAGTTTGATCAGTGGACCTGCAGGAGAGAAAGCTCAAATGCCTTCATTAGGCAGTATCTGTAAAATCATCACCCCAGACACACTCCACCGATGCAGGTAATCTGCCAGGACCCCACATTTCCCAACAGCTGGTGGGGGATGAGCTACGTCCCTGTTTCTGAGGGGGTCCCTTGACAGCAGGGCCCAGTGCATTGTATGGCTTGGAGACACCCTTCTCAGGAGCATGGACGTCTCTGAAATGTAATTTCTCTGGATTCTACAAATCAAAGGATGCCATGAATCTTCTTTTCCTTTTGCACTAGAAACCATCTTCTTGCTTTTCAGCAACCTATTTTGCCTTTTAACCTCAACACTCTGGAGCAGATTCTGTTCCCACGGTAGACAAGCCATCCTCCAGTGAAAAGTCTCAGAGGCAGGCTTCTGCGTACCCAGGACTACTTTTTTAAAAACGTTTATTTCTTTATTTTGCTACTCCCGGTCTTAGCTGATGCACATAGGATGTTCGATCTTCCCTGTGGCATGCTGGATGTTTTAGTTGTGGCATGCAAACTCTTAATTGTGGCCTGTGGGATCTAGTTCTCTGACCAGGGATTGAATCCTGGCCCCATGCTTTGGGAGTGAGAAGTCTTAGCTGTTGGACCACCAGGGAAGTCACCACCTGGAATCTGACAAGGCTGCAGGCACTGTTTATCAGTGTGCTTTGTTCACGTGCTGAGGGTGATGGGTGGGTTGGTGTGAAGGCAGGGACAGTCAAATGAGTCTTTTGACTGCTGAATTTCACTCTCTGGGGTGGCCTTTTTAAAAGTAGCTTTTTGAATCGATGCCTATTGACATGACTAAAAAACTTAACATTATAAAAAGGCACCCAGTGAGAAATATTCAACCCCTGTTTTGTTTTTTCATATTTGCCCCATCCCCTCCCCAGAGGAAACTACTGTTTTTAGTGTCTTTTGTTTCCTTCTGGAGTTTCCTTATGTGTATGGAAGCAAGAACAGATACCGATTCTTATTTTTTTCCTACTACTATAAAAGGTATCATATTATATACACTGTTATGAATGTTTTTTAAACTTACCGGCTTATTGGGGAGATTTTTCGTATCAACACATAAAAAATACCCCATTAAAAAAAGAGCTGGGCAGCTTTCCATCCTGTGTATACACCATAATTTATCTAAATCAGTCTGCTAGAAATGGACCTTCGGATCCTTTCGAATATTTCGCTATTACAAATGCTACTCCAGTGACTAATCCTGCTCACAGGTACACAAGTGCAAGACAACTTTGTAAGTAGCTTTGCAATTGTGTAAGTATTCATGCGGACTCCCCACTGGTTCAGTGGATAAAGAGTCTGCCTGCAATGCAGGAGACACAGGAGATTCAAGTTCAGTTCCTGAGTTGGGAAGATCCTCTGGAGGAGGAAATGACAACTTACTCCAGTATTCTTGCCTGAAAAATTCCATGATCGCGACTAAGCCTGCGCACACACACGTTGGATAAATTCTCCAAGGTGGAGAGCTGGGTCAAGGAATTCATGACAGCGTTGCCAAGCTGTCCTCCCTGGTATTATTGCCTGTTTGTCCTTCCACCAGCAATGTATGGGATCTGCAACTGGCAGCTTCCATACCCTTGGCAAGCACTTACATTTCCAGGTGAAAAACTATAGCCAGGGTTGCAAATAACAGAAAGAGGGTCTGGTTAACCCGAGGCAGGAAAGTCTATTGGAATTGACTGGAAAACTGGAGCACAGGCTTTGGGAAGATGAGGGAGGTGAAAAAGACTTGCGCTGGGGACAATCTCATGAGGCCTGTTACCACCAGGCACCTCTGCAGAGTCGGGGCCCCCAGGCCTCAGCTTCGCTGTCCCAGTACTATACACTGGCTCTAATTAAGCTTCTTTTGGGGTTCCTAGNCAGGGCTTCTCCCTCACCCTCTGCCCTACCTGGGGCAGCACCCTTGGCACAGCTGTGTCCCCTCAGACCTCTCAGGATGCTCCAGCTCCCGGCTCCGATCGGTCACATCCCTCCTCCCTGGCCCCTCCCCCTGCAGGGCACGACCGCTTCTGGCTGCTGGGAATCTCTGCGTCACTTCACTGTGTCCTTGGCCCCTTCAGCTCTTACAGCTTCTTGAACAACACTTTCTCTGCATTAATCCCCCTTCACCTACACCTCCCCCATCATTTGAATGGCCTAGGCTAGTTTCTGATTTCCTGGCTGGCAGAAACTAGCAAACTTTTTCTATAAAGGGCCAGATAGTAACTATTTTAGGGCTTGTGAGACAAGAGACAACAATCAAGGTACTTGTATGTAGGTATTTATGTAATAACAAATAACAAATTTCTGCAGATGATTGCCATACAAAAGCAGGTGCTGGGTGGATTCAGCCAGAGACACATAGGTTGCCAACCGTGCAGTGTGGTGAGGAGATGGAAACTTATTTTAAGTGATGTGGAAAACCACTGAGCCATTCTCAGGGAGAGAGTGACAAGATGGGATAACTTTTAAGAAAATTACTCTGGGACTTCCCTGATGGTCCAGCAGTTAAGAATCTGCCTGCCAATGCAAGAGACATGGGTTCAATCCCTGGTCAGGGCACTGGATCCCACATGCTGCAAGGCAGCTCAGCTTGCGCACCACAGCTACTGCGCCTGCCCACCCTAAAGCCTGTGCTCAGCAAGAAGAGAAGCCCCCACAATGAGACGCCTGTGCATCACAGCTGGAGAGGAGCCCTTGCTCACCACAACCTGAGAAAGCCCAAGTGCATCAGTGAAGACCCAGAGCAGCCAACAAAGAAAGAAAGAAAGAAAACCCTCGGGCTACTGCGCTGAGAATAACAGCTGGGAGGGAGCAAGAAAAGACGGTGCAGGTGGTGGCCTGGACAAGGGCGGCAGCTGTGGCAAGAGCACAGCAGGTGGGTGGCAGTGCTGGTCTCAGTTCTGAAGGCCATGCTCCTACCCTGAAATACCAACCTGATCACATCACAGAGAGAAGCCGTGCCAAAGCCACAGGTTGTCCACAGTCCAACTGGTGAGCTCCGCGGACTTAGTGACCATCTCTTTCTGACCCCTAAATGGGGACATTGCTAGAAAGCTCAGGAAAGGAAGGCAGAAAGCCGTGTGCTCTGGGTTTCTGTGTGGCAGCCTGGGACGGGTGAATGGCCGTTCGTTGGGATGGATTTGGGGATGGCAGGAGTTGTTGTCACTATCCGATGCCTTTCTTGTCACTTCATTCCAGATAGGGCCAGGGTCTGGGGGATTTTTTATAAGACATTTAAATTAGAAGATGAATGCATGCTTTCTTATAGCACTCACAGTGACTGGAGAGGGTCACGGTCATTTTAAATTCCCACTTTCAGCAGAAGTTCTTAACCTAAGGCACATGGAGAGAATGCAGTGATCTATAAACTTGGGTGAAAAAAACATTTATTTTCACTAACATAGAAATGAAGTTTTGCTCTTCTTTTGGTGATAAATGTAGGTCGGAAAACCACAGTAGAATTAACTGTTCCGCTAGATAGTACACTTTCATATCATCTAGATATTGTTGTAGACATCTTAAAATATTCATTATTCCATAACTCTTAAGTTCTCACACCCACCACTGGATCTTATTTAATGTTTAGTAAAGATGAACAACTGTTACTACTCTGTCACCAATTTGTTTTTTTTTTTTTCAAATACGTTGGTAATGGTATTTCAGCATAAGTGGCTTCTTCTGTAATCCTGCATGTTTATTTTGTGCCCTTAAAAACATTCTTTGGAGAAGGGGTTGTAAGTTTCAGCAGCCTGCCCAAGCCAAAAGCAGAGCCCCGCCCACTCAGTCGGGACTTCTGCTCACAAGCAGCATGAATGGATGGTGCTGGTCCTGGTGTGGGGTCAGGTGCAGAGCAGACGTCCCGAAGCTTCTCTTTTCTTCCACACTTTTATACTTAACAGCGGGCTGCTGCCTGCCTTCCCAGGCTTCTCCACACTTCTAGAAGCACTTAGCTAATTGTGCTGAACTCAGGGCCAGACATCAGGGGGAAAGAAGCAGCCTGTCTGGCCCCTAATGGCAGTCACTTATTCCCCGAAGCAGGAAGACTGATGGCTTCTACACATGTTGATGCGGCTAATAACACTGCCGATGCTGTTTTCCAAAGCACATTCCAAAGCACGCAGCCATCCCCAGTCTTCTTTTTCAGCCTCTTTGCCTCAAATGGGGGTTAGAGCTCCTGGAGACAAAGCAAAGGTGCCTTAAGGAGGTGACTTGAGCCCTAATGCATCCTGTATGTTTCCACAGCTCATCTGCTTTCTGACCACTAATTTGCGTTTCCTCTCATCCTCTGATTACCTTTCTCACATTTCCTTTTTGGGTCACACTTATAATCTCCTTCCCTGCATGCTCTTTATATTTTATTTTTAATGGGAATATAANCAAAGCAAAGGTGCCTTAAGGAGGTGACTTGAGCCCTAATGCATCCTGTATGTTTCCACAGCTCATCTGCTTTCTGACCACTAATTTGCGTTTCCTCTCATCCTCTGATTACCTTTCTCACATTTCCTTTTTGGGTCACACTTATAATCTCCTTCCCTGCATGCTCTTTATATTTTATTTTTAATGGGAATATAATTGCTTTACAATGTTATGTTAGTTTCTTTTGTACAGCAATGTGAATCAGCTGTATGTATATATATATATTTCATCCCTCCTGAGTCTCTATCTCCCTGCATGTTCTGAAATGACCTTTTCTCCTACCCAAACCCCTTGAAATACCTTGTCCTTCTCAGGACCTCAGCAGTGTCTGATGGGGTTGGAGAGGATGAAGACCTGGGGCTCTGAGGAATGAGTTGGGAGTGGGAACACAGGAGCTGTGGACTGTCAATCCCCCCACGAGTTGTTCAGAGACCCTGCATTGAATCCAGGGCCCTGGGAATACCTTTTTAAAAATTAACATTTCTCCCAGAGAACTTCCCTGGTGGCTCGGATGGTAAAGCGTCTACCTACAATGCGGGAGACCCAGGTTCAATCCCTGGGTTGGGAAGATCCTCTGGAGAAGGAAATGGCAACCCACTCCAGTACTCTTGCCTGGAAAATCCCATGGACAGAGGAGGATGGTAGGCTATAGTGCACGGGGTCACAAAGAGTCGGACATTTTTTCCCGTGACATTGCCAATAACTCATTCCTGAGACTGCAACCAGTTTCCAGCCCAAACTGAAAGCTCAGGAGTTGAAATAACAGTTTCTACTGGGTTATCTTATGATTAAAAATGTTGAATTCTCAGGATTTCCCTGGTGGTCCAGTGGTCAAACTTCCCTTGTAACTCAGTTGGTAAAGAATCTGCCTGCAATGCAAGAGACCTGGGTTTGATTCCTGGGTTGAAAAGATCCCTTGGAGAAGGAAATGACAGTGCACTCCAGTATTCTTGCCTGGAGAATCCCATGGACAAAGGAGCTACAGCCCATGGGGTCGCAAGAGTCGGACACGACTTAGTAACTGAACCACCACCAGTGGTTCAGTGTCATGGAGCCACTAAGCTCGCGTGCCACAACTGCTGAGCCCCTCTTGCTCTGGAGCCTGTGCAGCACAGCTAGAGTCTGTGTGCCGGAATGAAGACCCTGTGTGACACAACAAAGATCCCACATGCTGCAACGAAGACCAGATGCAGCCAAATACAAATATATTAAAAATAAATAAATAAAGTGTTGAAATTTCCCACCATGGTTGCTGAGAGTGGAGTTGACTTTCCTTCACTCATCAATGACTTATTCCCTGCTTCTGCCTTCAGTACCTTCAGGATCTGCCCTCCCACTATGGATCAGAGAGTACTACCAACAAGTGGCCCTATTGGAAGTTTCTCTCTGAGGTCATGCCAGGGTCTGGGGACACTGAAAGGCCCACAGAACCATGTGGGTAGTTTTGCTTTTGTCTCTGTTGCAAGCACAGAAAACCCAGCGAGAGCAGGTAAGAGTTTTGACTCTTTCTGAGTATAGCATTCTATTATTCAAGCATTTTTCATGGTTATGCTGTTGTGGTAACCGTCTCTGACATTGACTATGCTTGAGAGTTTCAGCAGCTCGGGACTGTTGTGAATAAAGCTGCAATGAACATGGCAGTATAAAGATATCTGAAAGACCCTATTTTGAATGAGATTTGTACTAATCCAGGAGTGGGATTGCTGGATCACACAGCAGTTGCATGTTTAATTTTGGGAGAAACCGCCATACTGTTTACCACAGAAGCTTTGCGGCATTTTACATTCCTGCCAACAGTGCACAGGGATTCCAATTTTTCTCCGTCCTTGTTATTTTCCACTTTTTTCCTTGAAAATGGCCATCCCACTGGGTGTGAGGTGATATCTCACTGTGGTTTTGACTTTACATCTCTATTGGGTCATGTTTGCCGAGCGTCTTTTCATGTGCTTGTTGGCTTGTCTTCTTTGGAGAAATGTCTGTTCAAGTCCTTTGTTTTTCCGGGGAAGGAAGGGTTTCACTGTTTCATTTTACTTAATTCTTAATATAAAGGAAAATCAGCCAACATTCGGGTCAGAACTCTACCCTTTTGGCAATGGAACGGGGGTGGCTGGGGTGGGGTGGTAAGCAACTTCCTCGCCAAAGGGGATAGAAATCAAGCATTTGTCTGTGGTATGACTTTGTAACACTACCGTGATAGAATGATCAAAACCATACTGAATTTTGCAAGGCTGTACCGAGAGTACAGCTGCATTAAATTTACGATGAACAGTTGTGAGCCGTGGTCCCTACATGCACATCACTGGGCCGGGTGCTAAGCCAGGTCTGCGGTACCTGCGGAACTTGGCTCGGACAGGGCGGGAAGAGACGGCGGGGAGTCATCATTCCCGGGAGCGCCGCTAGGGCGCGCGGGAGCTTCGCGCCCAGTCCGGCTGGGCTGGGGGCGACGGCGTTGAGTTTCTGCAGAAAAAAGGCCTCGCCTCAGCCCGGCTTCCCTTCCTGCCCCGCGCCAGCCCCCACCCCTTTATGAAATCGAGTTGTCTTCTTCTTTGGGGCATGTGGGGTTTCCTTATGTATTCTGGCCGTGAACCTCTTGTCAGAGAGACCACTTGCAAATATTCTGTTATTCCATCGATCGGCTTTTCACTTTGTCGATTTTTCGAGGACAGATGATAACAGGTTTGGTCTAACTTTCCCAAGCCTGAGAATCCTTGGGCTTTTGTTCAAAAATACATATATTCCCAAGACCTTACTGACAATTCTGACTCAGGAGATAAAAATCAGGAACCATGAATCTGTTCTGTTTTTGTTTTTGTCTTGTGGTGCTGCTTGCGGGGTCTTAGTTCCCCTACCGGGGAGGCAACCCTCGCCCGCTTACAGTGGAAGCTCAGAGTCTTAACCACTGGACCGCCGGGGAAGTCCCCGAATCTGTATTTTTACTAGGAACCTCAGGGGATTCTTGAATCTAGCAAGTTTGGAACATTCTAGATTCTGCTCTAATAATGTTTTTCAGCTGGAGCTGAACAGGAGAATCAGAGCTTTAGCAAGATTAAGGCCTCCTTATTGCCAACTGGCAATAATTAGTTCTCAGTAGAGACCTGCTGGGATTTTAAGTATCTCCAGGAGACAATGATGCTGAGCCCTGGGAGGACCACGTCCATCTGCGCCTGGCCCAGGGACCCCAGCTCCTGGCACAGTCTGGCTCAAGGTGGGCCTCCTGTAGCCTCACTGCCTTATTTTGAAAGTGATGCTTCCATTTCTGATATTGGACAGTGGTTCTTTTCCAGGGAGGTCGCGAGCTTTACAGAGAAATCTGACATTTGTGCTCGGAATTGCCTGTGATGACATGGGGAAGTTGGAAAAAACCGGATTGTAGGTTTACTTCATAGGGAACCCAGTCAAGGTCTGCCTTTGGTGGGAGCTCTGAATGCTTCCTTCTGCAGCGAAAAGTGGCACCACAGATGAGAGTATTTGCTGCCACAATTGCTGCAAAGAATGGGATGTTATCACTGTGTGGTCTTTTGTCTACAATGGTCCTAACACAGCCACACTTGCCATTGCCCTGGGCCCTGGGAAGCAGACTCTCTATTCACAAGGAATTTTCTCAAAGGTCCTTAAACCGTTATGTATTTATTTATTTTTAACCTCGCTGGGTGGCTTGCGGGGTCTTAGTTCCCCAACGAGAAATTGAACCTGAACTGCGACAGTGAAAGGGCCGAGCCCTAACCACTGGACCACCAGGGAATTCCCTAGACATGG
This sequence comes from Neotragus moschatus, assembly GCA_006410615.1. NCBI lineage: Eukaryota > Metazoa > Chordata > Mammalia > Artiodactyla > Bovidae > Neotragus > Neotragus moschatus. The sequence continues at coordinate 330,863 of SJYA01002725.1, read as the reverse complement.
TTATTTTTAAGCTCTTTCTAAAGCACCCTGTTTGTGATTTGGATGTGTGTGCTTGTCGGTCTAAAAGCGAATACAGGGCAAGAAAAGCTAACTGGAGAGTTTATAAATTAGTTTCCATTTATCCCTCAAACAAGCTAAGAGAGGGAAGCTGATAAGAGACAAGAGTGTGAGGCTAAGAGTTCAGATCTGATTCTATCCCTTATTTTTCATGGGCTTCTTGGGCATGACATCTAACCTATCTGGGTCTCAGTTGGCGTATCTGTGAAATGGAGTTAATGGTATCCACTCAGGCTGTAAGAAGGTCAAATGAGGTAAGACAGAAAAGCTATTTGGTAACCTTGGTATGTGAATAAATGTTAGCCTTTAAGAAGTGGTCGTTATTACTGTTGCTGTTGTGGTTATGAGCTGTTGTGTCTATCAGTGAGCGTTGGTACTTCGGAGCAGCAAGCATTTTGCCTTCGCCGTGCCTGCCAAAGAGCAGGAGAGCATGCAGCTGTAAGGATGTGGAATATTTTTGTGGACACTTTCCATCCATATGTATTAGCTAAATTATTCCCAAATACCAGCAGCCTCTCACTGGGTGCTATTGGGGTCCACAGTTTTTTTTTTTTTTCTTTAGGTCTTTCAGTTGATTTAGTATCTTCCAGTTTCTCACCAGCTATACCCAAATCAAACAGAGACCTTACCATCATCATTTGTCTGTAACTAGAAATTATTCACGCTAAAGTGCTGACACTCTTGCTCCTAGCTCAATTTTAAACCTATTTCTATGAATGATCTCAAAGCCATTTTTCCTGATTACTTTGGGAGTTTTCTTTCAATAAATAGGAAGTCTTTGGGGGAATTTTAGTGTGAAACCACGTGACTGGGAGATTGAAGGCAGGTGCTTTGGGGAATGGGACCCAGGGCGGAAGAAAATAAGTTGTGGGGAGAAGACTGAGGACCTCTGACATTAATGTCCGTGGCGGTAATGTGGGTATAAGAGATAGGAAGAGGACTTCATTGAGTGCCTACTGCATAGTAACAATGCACTAGAAGTTTCATTCAGTTTCTCATTTGATTCTCATATCCATCCTGCAGGAGGGGCCTCGTTTCCATCTTATACAAGAGTCCAGAGACATAAGGTGCCTTTATCAAGGTCACACAGCCTGCGTACCTGGTTTGGTTCCAAAGCCCACGTGGGTTCTCTTCTGTCATTTAGGCTCAGGGGAAAGAATACAGTGACACCAAGTAGACCTGGGATATTGGAAGACTATTAAACAAAGAAGAAAAACACAAAAGTTATTGTTTAATAGATAAAAGGGTGCTATCAAGAGTCATTCATGTCCCATTTATGCCTAGTATAGCACAATAATGATTCTGATTAAATGTCTGACAGCTGAAGTTGGCTGTACATTTCATTTGATCAGAACAGGAAGCATAGCACATATAGTTTCCTTTTCACTGTTTCTTGCCCACGCAGCATATCACTTGTTCGTGACTTCAGTAAATCACAAGTGACGCTGGTCAGCAGTTTTAGACCAGCCCTGTATCCCAGACGTGAGAACAGAGTCATATCCAGCCTTCGCCTCAGTCTCAACAAAGAACAGACCTTTAATTTGCTAATTATTTCTCCCTGCCAGGTACAGGTAGCATTAGGAAAAATAAATACACTGAAACGTGAGTGACTCAAAGTTCCTGCTTTTCTTGTTGAATTTCCTTAGTATTTTTTTTTTTAAAACATTTTATGATTATGGTGGGTGCCTTTGTCCACAGTAGAGGAGAAAATTAATTTCTCCCTCTTGGGGAGGGAGGAGAGATTGCTTAACAGCAAAGAGGATTGGGTTGGAGGGATGCAGCTGTGGGGAAGAAGAGGGCAGTGAATTAGGATTCGGGGAAGCCCACTCTCACTGCCTGCTGTGTACCTCTAACCTTTGTGTGTTTTCTCATCCTTAAAATGAGGATAATAATAATATTAGCCTTATATGGGATGTCTGAGACGCCAAAGGCAAACGTGGAGACAGGAATTCTGAGTGCATGCAGGTCATTGAATCTGGAGGTGATCTAAGGAAGCACAGCGAGGGAGTTGAGCAGGTTACAGCTGTGGGCATTGGGGTCAATGCTGCTAGGACTGCTGTGTAACAGATTACTCCAAAATTTAATGGCGTAAGCAAGAGCTATTTATTATACTTGCATTTCCTGCAGATGAGGGATTCAGAACTGGCTTATCTGGGCAGCTCTGGCTCAAGACCTCTGGTAAGATTACAGTCAAGGTGGTGGTTGGAGCAGCAGCGTCTGAAGGCTCGAGTGGGGCTGCAGAATCCCTCTCCAAGGTGGCCCCGCCACGTGGCTGGTGCACGGGCGCTGGCTGCTGGTGGGACGCCTTGTCCCTCGCTGGCAGGCGAGCTGCCTGTGTGTCTCACGACATGGCTCTGACTTGCCCTAGAGGCTGCATTTTCACCACCTCAGCTTGGAAATCTCATCATGTTCTAGTCATTACGAGTGTCACTTAATGTCACGTGCGTTTGAGGGCAGGGGAATTAGGCGTCACCTTTTTAAGGACTGAAGTTCAAAGAACTTGTTGACATATTTTAGGACTGCCGCTTACGCCGTGTGACTCTTATGGAATACATTTTAGAATTTTCCTTTTTCCTGAGAATGGAAGAAGCTGGGCTGTTTATGTTCCGACTCCCACCCCTATGAGTTGAAGATCTGGTTGGTGATCTGAGGGCAGGAATGGGTGAGAGTAGGGAGGAAGGTAGTTCTCCTGTTCTGAATGGTGCTTAATAGACATTCCCTGGGGCTCCAGGGGGTGCTGAGGGGTACCACTGACAAGATGTACCACCCCAGACTGAGTGCTGCCCCCAGGCAGAGCCCTTGGTGCCCCCTCAGCACGGGCCAGTGCAGGGACCTGAGCTCAGTGTAAAGCTCAGCCAGAACCTAGCTCTTACCTGATTATTCCCACTTATCGTGCCTAGAAAAACCTGCCTCTTTTGCCGTCATCTTTTTCAGCTGAAAACAAGACTGAGGCTCTTATTCTTTTTCTTAAGCTGCCCTTGCTTGGACTAGCAAAGGATTTCCAAATACCACGGATATTGGAGATTTTTTGTAAAATACGTACACACACTTGCATCCATAGAGACAAACAGCACCTCCCTCTGCTCTGCTATTTCTAGCACTAACCTTCATTTATGATGCCGTATTTATGTAATTACAGTGCTGCAGTGGTGGATCATGATTTCAAAACACAATCATAATCACCATCAGAAGAGATGGGGAAGATGAAAAACATACACAAAGCAATTAAAAAGTCCTTGTGCATGGATTTTCCCAGTGCCTCCTGTTCTCGGGTCATGGGATGCTCTACCTCCAGACGCGTATGTGTATGTGTTTACATTTCTGTTCTTAGTATATTCCTGGGCGAGGGTATATATACCCAGTGAAATGACTTATCCTTTGGAGATTGCCATCCATCTGCTTGATTAGATTTTTCTGTTCATTTATCTGTGGTCTTTTTTTTTTTTTTAAAGAAATTATTTATTTGGCTGTGCCAGGTCTTAGTTGTGGCATGCGAGATCTAGTTCCTTGACCAGGGATTGAACCCTGGCCCCCTGCATTGGGAGTGCGGTGTCTTAGCCACTGGACCACCAGAGACATCCCAGTCATCTGTGGTCTTAACAGTCGGGGGATCTTGGCCACAGTGTAATTTTTATGACACATGTATCCCTGCTTCCCCGGTGGCTCAGTGGTAAAGAATCTGCTTCCCAATGTAGGAGACGCGGGTGTGATCCTTGGGTCAGGAAGATCCCTGGGAGAAGGAAATGGCAATCTACTCCAGTATTCTTGCCTGGGGAATCCCATGGACAGAGGAGCCCGGTAGACTACAGTCCATAGGGTTGCAAAGAGTTGGACATAACTGAGCAATTAAACAAAAACAATCCCTGCTTTATACTCCTTCCTGCTGACTTTTTAATAGGTTCTGTTCTGTTGCTCAGCTGTGTCCGACTCTTTGTGACCCCATGGACTGCAGCACGCTAGGCTTCCCTGTCCATCACCAACTCCCGGAGCTTGCTCAGACTCATGTCCATCAAGTTGGTGATGCCATTCAACCATCTCATACATTAATTCCTTAGTAATATTTTAAAGTTGTTTCTCTATGCTTGAAAAATAATTTCCCAGTTCCAGAATCCATGTGTCCCTCTATCCCTGTTTTCCCAGTCCCCCTCCCCACTTTATCCTTCTGCAAAGGCAATGGCACCCCACTCCAGTACTCTTGCCTGGAAAATCTCATGGACAGAGGAGCCTAGAAGGGTGCAGTCCATAGGGTCGCTGAGGGTCAGACATGACTGAGGGACTTCACTTTCACTTTTCACTTTCATGCATTGGAAAAGGAAATGGCAACCCACTCCAGTGTTCTTGACTGGAGAATCCCAAGGACGGGGGAGCCTGATGGGCTGCTGTCTATGGGGTAACACAGAGTCGGACACGACTGAAGTGACTTAGCCTTAGCCTTAACACCCCTCCATCCATATCGGCGCTGCTGCTGCTAAGTTGCTTTAGTCATGTCCAACTCTGTGCTACCCCGTAGAGGGCAGCCCACCAGGCTCTGCCATCCCTGGGATTCTCCAGGTAAGAACACTGGAGTGGGTTGCCATTTCCTTCTCCAATGCATGAAAGTGAAGTCGCTCAGTTGTGTCTGACTCTTCGCGACCCCACAGACTGCAGCCTACCAGCCTCCCCCGTCCATGCGATTTTCCAGGCAAGAGTACTGGAGTTGGGTGCCATTTCCTTCTCCAGGCCCCACTGGTGAGATGCTGGCTAATTCAAAAGCATCCTATTTTCTCTGCGGGGGCCCCTTGCCAGATGAAAGCTCCGGGCTCCGTGTTGCTTTGTGTTGAGGACACTGCCTGTCCGGCTTGCTGCTTTCTGTGAGCCTACTGAAACACTAGGCAAGTCCCTTTGCAGTGCCTAGAAAACCCAGTTCTTTTCTCTGCCATTTCTGGCTTATGTGTAGCGGCAGCACAGTATGCTCTGCCAAATCTTAAAACCTTAAAGCGGTTTATATATCCCATTCGGGGACTGCCTCTTTCTTCCAGAAAGTTCCCTGTGGCTATATCGCACGAAATCTCACCCTGAATTACATGTTTGGACACATAAAGGAAAGCATTCCTTTAGTGCGTTACAACTTGCGGGATTGGAGAAGACGACTTTGGGGGAAAGTGACTATTTAAATTATTATTAATTTTTAATTGCTGGAACTTCAAACAGTAGTTTCTCACTACTTTGAATCAAAAGCTCTCACCGAGTCCATAAAATGAAGTGTTTTATCCATCTGTCTACCGTCAACACCACCCCCGGCCTGTTTGTCTCTGACGATTGTGCTCTTTTGTGAGGGGCAAGGAGGAGACTTTAAGAAGGAGTGGTGGTGGGGGAGTGAGCCTGTGTGTCCAATCCTTTCTATTTCTTCTTTAAAGTGCTGCTGCGCAAGTCCACAGGCATCGCAACAGATGCGTCCCCTACCCCAGCACTTCCTTTGGGTCAGCACGGAGGGAGGAGGGTATGCCACCTCTAGCCAGCTTTCATTCTGCCAGCTTTAACATTTCATTCTTGATAGCTACTTTGTAGCTCTAGGGTGCCTTTTAATGGTCGCTGGAGGGAGATCTGTTGTTTAAAAGATGGGTTGGGAGAGGGAGTGTCTGGGTGTACCTTTTGGTTTGTGTCATTCTTGACTGCAAACCAGAAAACAAATAATTCTAGGAAATTAATTCAGTCTCTTAATTGAAGTAATAGCCTATTTTCAAGTCATTTAAAAGATGAGACACAAATTTCTTTATGTAGGTGGCTTTTACTGACCTAAGGCAAGGAGATCTGCTTTCCTAGGAATTCCTTTCCTCCTGCTGTACCTTCGTTGGCTTCTGAAAACCTTACTCTTGTTTAACTGCTGGCTGAAGATCTTCGTCTCCTGTTTCCTCCATCACTGATAGAATTTTCTCTCATCTGTGACTGACGGAGCACACTCTAATAAATTAAGTACGCGGGATTGCTGTGTTAAAGGTACAGGTGTGGAATCCAGTGAAGTGTAGCAAATTATTTTTATCTCCTGCTCCCTGTTGAGCAGCGGTTGTTACTCTATTATCTATGTTTTGAATCTAGTTCTTTGAGCTCAAAGCCTAAAAGTAGCTTCTGTGCACAGTTTTATGGTCTTGGGGGGTGCCAGCGACAGCTCTAAATTCTTTGGTTAAGCCATATCTACTTTGCACATCCTGAAAATACGTTCAGCTCTGTTTGCCCCTGCACATGTATATATCGTGGCTGAGAGTGACATTACTTCCGAATCCTTTTCTGTTTCCCTTTTTCACAAACCCACTACAGAACTGACAGCCTGAACGAACAGCAAAGAAAGCATGGCCTCACGCCCACACTGTGCCGACCCTCGTTCTTCTTTAGCTGGTGATGGCTTACTGTTGGCATCCTGGGAAGTTTACAAGAGCCAGCCTCTCTTTTTCCGAGGTTACAGATAGATTCTACAGGGGGCGGGGGGGAGAGTGCCATTGTGGAAAACTTAAGTGTTCAGGTCTCTGTCTGGGTACTTTGAGACCACAAGGAAAGGCCTTGGTGTCATTATGCCTGCATGTGACAAGATGGTCAGCATGTCTTTATGATCTCGTTCTGGACTGGGAGAAACCAGGGAATTGGAACCATGCCTTTCCATCAACCATAAAGACAGNTTACTGGTTGGGGCATAGCCTTGGATTACCGTGATATTGAATGGTTTGCCTTGGAAATGAACAGAGATCATTCTGTCATTTTTGAGACTGCATCCAAGTACTGCATTTTGGACTCTTTTGTTGACTATGATGGCTATTCATAGTATAATTTTTGTATGGAAACATTTATAAATAGTCATTTGTGCCCTTAGAGAATGGATGGAAAATCAAAGATGGAATAAAGGCACAAAGAACCTTTCTTTTCCTTTTTCTGCTTGAGAAAACTCACCCAAGGGCTAGAGATTTTAATTTTCTGTTGTTCTTAGATATGAAGGCCAATGTATGTAACCCAGAAGGTGCAGGAGGCTTGCTTGCCCCTGGAAATCCCTATGTGTTCGTTTTTAGCCCCTAAATTCCATGGTGCATGGAGCTTTAAATTGCAGATTTCTGCTGCTTCATAGGGTGGGGATCCCAAGTGGGATGGGTTTTCTTTGCTACTTAGGTTCTAATTCTTTGCAACTTCCCTTGCCCTGTAGGGTGTCCAGTGGAACATGAAACTGCCTCTTTGTGGAGGGTGTTCAGGGGGCCATGGGAGGGTGTCATCGTAAAGCATGATGTCATTGACATTGCCACCTCTTGGGCCTTCCTCCCTTTCTCCCCACCCTGCTCCTCACTGCTCCCTCCCAGATTGCTTCAAATGGCAGGAGGTCTTCCATTTCTCTTTCTTTCTGTCTTGCAGAATAACTCAACAGTCTGTCGGGATTTCCTCTCTCTGGTTTGTTGCCTCAATCTTATTTTAAAAAATCTAAACAAAATTGAGGGATCTCCACCTGGTTGTCTCTGCTTATAAAAAAAGGCAGTTGGGGTTATAACTATCATACAGGTAACAGATAAGGTATGTTGTGCTTTGTAATTTAAAAAATCCCACCAAAGTGTGAGATTAGACCTGTTATCTCTTTTTTGTCAATGAGAAAATTTGAGCACCGAGGTTAAGAGACTTGAGTTCACGATACAATCAGCTTGGCAGTTTCAATTCCAGCATGAGGGCTGTAAATCCAGTAGATTCATTAAATGTCCTAGGCTTCACACATCTGCATTTCAGCAAGACTGTCTATTTGTTAATGCATCCTTGGTAGAGGTGGATCTCTTTCTGGATGAATAGTCATTGCCAGACACTGCTAATTAGTGAATCATGATCAAATGAAAAAATTAGCATAAACTTTTGACACTTGGTGATATGTAAGTGCTCACATCCCCTCCTGAGAGCACCGTGACTCCATCTGGGATACAGCCTGTCCTCCACTGTGAGCTTCAGTGGAATCTTTCTGTGACAGACGCTGAAGGGGCTTGTCAGCCAGATCCTTCCTCCTACTTTCTGGTCCAGCCAGGAGCCAGTCACAGTGCCTGAGCTCAGCCAAGAGGACCTTTCATTAGTTCTTCACATCTTGAGTAGAGTGACATAGATGAAGAAATGGTGGTTAGAGCCTCCTGGGTAAGATGGCCATGTTCCTGATTTTGGCACTGCCGGCTCCCATTGCTCCCAGACATGATTCTTTGATTTCTTTTTAATCCATGGTGGTGATGGTTGAGTCACCCTCTGACTCTTGCAACCCCACGGACCATATAGCCCATCAGGCTCCTCTGTCCATAGGATTTCCCTGGAAGAAATACAAGAATACTGGAGTGCATTGCCATTTCCTTCTCCAGGTTGTCTTCCCAACCCAAGGATTGAACCCAGGTCTCCTGCATTGCAAGTGATCTCTTTACAAACTGAGCCACCAGGGAACCCATTTTAAAATCCATCTCTTTTGCTTAATTTCCAAGAATGTCTTTCTGTTCACCGAGCCAAACACCAGAGCAGATTTCTCTAGTGTGTGTCACGCTCTGTNGTTGTCTTCCCAACCCAAGGATTGAACCCAGGTCTCCTGCATTGCAAGTGATCTCTTTACAAACTGAGCCACCAGGGAACCCATTTTAAAATCCATCTCTTTTGCTTAATTTCCAAGAATGTCTTTCTGTTCACCGAGCCAAACACCAGAGCAGATTTCTCTAGTGTGTGTCACGCTCTGTCCACATCTCTTTGTCTTCTTTTTATTATTTTTCAATGAGTAGGCTAAAAATACAGATAATACTAGGGTCTAGAATGATCACAACAAATAGAAATGATGAATTAATAGGTGAAGTTTTACTAATAAGGTTGCTTGCAGTTTGGCATTTTAGATGCTAAAATCTAGTTACACACCAGCTTAGGTAAGTGGGAGGCTCATGTGTTAGAGAGATAATAAGAGTCTGTCTTCAAGACCTAGCTATTGAGATGCTCCGAAGCAGGTATTGTTATCCCATAGCGAAGGAAATCAAGGCCGTGGTTCCTCAGCTGACACGTGATGGCTGTAGAATTCAAGTTCAAATTCTGGCTTTTCCTGTTATGTTACAGTTAGTAGCCAAAGCTGTAATCAGAGGGGATTGTGCCAGAGACCAGGACCAGTGAGGGCAGCTCTGGGTCCAAAGGCTGTGGTAGTTTCAGCAGATGTGGGCCTCAGGGATGTTTTAACCCAGGAGCTGAGGCAAAGAATCCCATAGGGGACAATTAAAATCAAAATTGTGTTCCTGCATTGCAAGACTCAACATAGCAAAGATGTCAGTTTTCCCAGAATTGATTTATAGGTTGAATGCAAATATTATCAAAATCCCAGCATGGTTTTTAATAGACACAGACAGGCATATTTAAAAATTTACATGAAAATGCACAGGACTTAGAATAACTAAAATATTTTGGAAAAAAAAGAATACAGCGGGAGTAATCATGCAACCCCCTTCATGTATCACAGCCTTGTCATGGCGAAGGGGCTTGTGTACCTCAATGAAGTTATGAGACATGGTGTGCAGGGCCACCCAAGATGGGTGGGTCATAGTGAAGAGTTCTGACAAAACATGGTCCACTAGAGGAGGAAATGGCAACCCACTGCAGTATCCTTACCTTGAGACCCCCACGAACAGTATGAAAAGGTGAAAAGATATGGTCCCAGAAGATGAGCCCCGCCCCGTGTCGGAAGGTGTCTGGTATGCTAGTGGGGAAGAGCAGAGGGCAATTACTAATAGCTCCAGCATGTGACTGGGCCAAAGCAAAAATGATGCTCAGTTGTGGATGTGACTGGTGGTGAAAATAACATCCGATGCTGTAAAGAACCATATTGCATAGGAACCTGGAATGTTAGGTCCATGAATCAAGATACATTGGAAGTGGTCAAGCAGGCGATGGCAAGAGTGAAGGTCAGTATCTTAGGAGTCAGTGAACTAAAATGGACAGGATTGGGCGAATTTAATTCAGATTACTATTATATCCACCACTGAGGGCAAGAATCCCTTAGAAGAGATGGAGTAGCCATCATAGTCAACAAGAGTCCAAAATACAGTACTTGGGTGCAACCTCCAAAACGACAGAATGATCTCAGTTTCTGTCCAAGGCAAACCACTCAACATCACGGTAATCCAAGTCTGTGTCCCAACCACAGATGCCAAAGAAGCTGAAGTTGAATGGTTCTATGAAGACCTACAACACCTTCTTACTAATGCCCCCAAAAGATATCCTTTTCATCATGGGGGATTGAAATGCAAAATTAGGAAGTCAACAGGCAAAATTGGCCTTGGAGTATAAAATAAAGCAGTAGAAAGGCTAGAAGAGTTTTGTCAAGCAAACACATTGGTCATAGCAAACACCCTTTTCCAACATTGCAAGAGGTGACTTTACATATGAATATCACCAAATAGTCAGTACAGAAATTAGATTGATTCTATTCTTTGTACTCAGATATGGAGAAGCTCTGTACATACAGCAAAAACAAGACCGGAAGCTGACTGTGGCTCAGATCATCAGCTCCTTATTGCAAAATTCAGGCTTAAATTGAAGAAAATAGGGAAAACCACTATGCCATTCAGGTATGACCTAAATCAAATCCCTTATGATTATTCAGTGGAGGTGATGGATATATTCAAGGGATTAGATCTGGTAGACAAAGTCCCTGAAGAACTCTGGACAGAGATTTGTACCATTGTGCAAGAGGCAGTGACCAAAACTATCTTAAATGAAAAGGAAACACAAGAAGTCAAAGTGGTTGTCTGAGGAGGTGTAGGCAGATATACCCCACTGAACGCAGAGTTCCAGAGAACAGCAAGGAGAGATAGGGCCTTCTTAAATGAACAATGCAAAGAAATAGAGGAAAATAATAGAATGGGAAAGACAAGAGATCTCTACAAGAAAATTGGAGATATCAAGGGAGCATTTCACGCAAGGAAGGGCACAATAAAGGACAGAAACAGTCAGGACCTAACAGAAGCGGACAGTATTAAGAAGAGGTGGCAAGAATACACAGGAGAACTATACAAAAACAATCTTCACGACCCAGGTAATCGGGATGGTGTGATCACTCACCTAGAGCCAGACATCCTGGAATGTGAAGTCAAGTGGGCCTTAGAAAGCATTACTATGAACAAAGCTAGTGGAAGTGACGGAATTCCAGTGATACTATTTCAAATCCTAAAAGATGATTCTGTGAAAGTGCTTTACTCAATATGCTAGCAAATTTGGAAAACTCAGCAGTGGCCACAGGACTGGAAAAGGTCAGTTCTAATCCCAAAGAAGGACAATGCCAAAGAATGTTCAAACTACTGTAGATTGCACTCATTTTACACACTAGCAAGGTTGTCCTCAAAATTCTTTAAGCTAGGCTTCAGTCCACTGTGTGAATTGAGAACTTCCAGATGTACAAGCTGGGTTTTGAAGAGGCAGAGGAACCAGGGATCAAATTGCCAACATTTGTTGGATCATGGAAAAAGCAAGGGAGTTGTAGAAGAACATCTACTTCTGCTTCATTGACTCTGCTAAAGCCTTTGACTGTGTGGATCACAGCAAACTGGAAAGAGATGAGAGTACTAGATCACCTTACCTGACTCCTGAGAAACCTGTATGTGGGTTAAGAAGCAACAGTTTGAACTGGACATGAAACAACTGAGTGGTTCCAAATTGGGAAAGAAGTATGACAAGGCTGTATATTGTCTCCGTGCTTATCTGATTTATATGCAGAGTACATCAGATGAAATGCCTGGCTGAATGAATCACAAGCTGAAACAAGATTGTCAGGAGACGTATCAACAACCTCATATATGCAGATGATACCACTCTAATGGCAGAAAGTTAAAAGAACCTAAAGAGCCTCTTGATGAGGGTGAAAAAGCTGGCTTGAAATTCAGCATTCAGAAAACTAAGATCATGGCATCTTGTCCCATCACTTCATGGCAAATAGAGGGGGAAAAGTAGAAGCAGTGATAGATCCTTTTCTCTTGGGCTCCAAAATCACTGTGGTCAGTGTCTGGAGCCATGAAATTAAAAGACTCTTGCTCCTTGGCAGGAAAGCTATGACAAACCCAGATAGCATATTCGAAAGCAGAGACATCACTTTGCCAACAAAAGTCTGTATAGTCAAAGCTATGGTTTTTCCAGTAGTCATGTGGAGATGTGAGAATTGGACCCTAAAGAAGACTGAGTGCCAAAGGATTGATGCTTTCAACTTGTGGTGCTGGAGAAGACTCTTGATCATCTCTTGGACTGCAAGATCAAACCAGTAAATCCTAAATGAAATTAGCCCTGAATATTCATTGGAAGGACGGATGCTGAAGCTGAAACTCAAATCATTTGGCCATCTGATGTGAAGAGCCGACTCATTGGAAAAGACCCTGATGGTGGGAGAGATAAAAGACAAAAGATAAAGGGGGCAGCAAAGGATGACATGCTTAGATAGTAATAGCTTCATTGACTCAATGGACATGAATTTGAGCAAACTCTGGGACATAGTGGAAGAGAGAGGTGCCTGAGGTGTTGCAGTCTATGGGGCTGCCAAGGGTCGGACATGACTTAGCAACTCAACAATAACAACAACAATCACAATCATGCTACCTGATGTTAAAGCTTGTTGCTTAGTTGCTAAGTTGTTTCTGATTCTTTTGAGGTCTCATGGACTGTAGCCCACCAGACTCCCTTGTGTATGGGGTTATCCAGGCAAGAATACTGGAATGGGTTGCCATTTCCTTTTCTAGGGAATTTTCTCATACAGGGATAGAACCTGCATCTCCTAGTTAGTAGGCAGATTGTTTACCACTGAGCCACCTGGGAAGCTGATGTTAAAACTTACTGTATAGCTGTAGTAGTCATCATACAGGGTGGCGTCTGATGGACAGGATTGAATGGACAGTTTAATGAACTGAGCAGAACAGAGAAATCCTAGTTATAGACCCACACAATTATGCCCAGGTGATTTTTGACAAAGTTAGAAAAGCAATCCAATGGGGAAAAATGGTCTTTTCAACAAATGATGCTGTAACAGTTGGACATCCATAGGCAGAATAAACAAAGCCCCAAACTAAATCTCATATCTTCTACAAAAATTAACTCAAAATGTGCATGGTTATTCGCTCAGTTGTGTCCAACTCTTCATGAACCCATGAACTGTAGCCCACCAGGCTCCTCTGTCCCTGGGGATTCTCCAGGTAAGAATACTAGAGTGGGTTGTCATGCCCTCTTCCAAGGGATCTTCCCAACCTAGGGATCAAACCCAGGTCTCCCACATTGCAGGCAGATTCTTTACCACCTGAACCACCAGGAAAGCAACTCAAAGTGTGTCATGATTTGAATGCAAAACTACAAAATCTTTATGAAAAGAACATGGAAAGCATTTAGGACATGGGGCTAGTGGAGAGTTGTCTTGGTGTCATGGGAGGATTGACACCAAAAGCATGATCTATAAAAGTTGATAAACTGGATATCATTAAAATAAAATTTTTTTGCATTGCTCAGCTGTTCAGGATAAAAACACAAGCTACTGACTGAGAGAAAATATTTGCAAGCACATGTTTAGCAAAGACCTTATATCTAAAATATATAAAGAACTCTTAAAACTCCATAGTAAAAATTAAACAAACAATCCAGTTAGAAAGTGAACAACAGATGTGAACAGACATTTCACTGAGAAGAATATGCAGATGGCAAATGAGCATATGAAAAAATAGTAAATATCATTACCTACTGGGGAAGTGCAAATTAAATCTTCCATGAGATATAACTACACACCTATCAGAATGAGCAAAAGAAACAATAGTGATGACATCAAATGCTGGCAAGGGTGTGGAGAAACTGGATCACTTGTGTATTGCTGCGGAAATGTAAAATGGTATAGCCATTCTAGAAAAACACTTGGAAATTTCTTATAAAACTATAGTACAACCCAAAAGTGCACTCCTGGGTATTTATCCCAGAGAAACAAAAACTAATATTCACACAAAACCTATTGGTGAATGTTCATAGCAACTTTATTGGCTATAAAACTGAAAACAACCCAAACATATTTCAGTGGGTACCTGGTTAAACGAATGGTGGCCCATCTACACCATGATGCTACTCAGTAATAAAAAGGAACCTACTGTTGATACAATGGCTCGATTGTTTTGTAAGTTATGCTGAGTGAAAAGAGCTAATCTCAGAAGGCTGTGCTCTGTGACTCTATCTATCTCAGTCCTAGAGATGGAGATCAGATTAGCGGCTGCCAGAGGGTTGGAGGGAGGCAGTTGACTGTGGCTATAAAAGGGTAGCATGAGGGGTCCTCTGTACCTTGACTGCTTTTGGCTGCACAGGTCCACATACATGACAAACTGTACAAAAATACAGGTGTATGTGCACCCACACTGAGTGTGTGTAAAACTGGTAAAAGCTGCATGGTGGGTAGATTGTATCAATACCACTTTCATAGTTGTGATATTTACTATAGTTATACAGGATGTTCCCGCTGGGGAAACTGACTTAAGGCTGTACAGGTCATCTCTTTATTATTTCTTATGTATGGATTATTAAGCACTTCAAAAGATAAAGTTCAAAATTCAGGTGAGCAACCTCTGCAATTCAGAGAGAACCAGAGTCCCCCAGGATAGACCCAGGCCAGCTCAACCTACCTGCAAGGCTCAGGTTCTCACCATGCGATGCTGGCTCCAGCTCACCTCCAGCTCCTCCATGCTCAGGACAGGGCCTCACAGTGTCTGGCACACAGGGTCCATGAAGGCTTCCCAGATGAATGAGATCTCTTTCTGATGTCCATTTTCTCTAAAGTCTCTCCAGTGGATGGCTTTACTCTGTTTTGTCTTTTTCACTGCTATTATTTTAGTATCACTATTACTTTATTGTATCACATGACTAAATTATAAAGACGAATCACAAAGGGAGGGAAAAAAGGGAGTGCGGTTTGCTAGTGAATTAACAGCTGAATTCCTAACTTTTAATTACTGGTTAAAAGATGCAGACTCAGAGTTGACAGGATGCACAGACAGGAATAATGGTGAAGAAAGCAATTAACATAGAACACGGGCTGATGGTGTCCTCAAGCAGAATTCTGAGTATCTCTTCAGAGGAGAAGAAAAAAGTTTTGGTTTATTTACTTTCTGAAACAGAGTGAAGACTTCTGAGGTCAGGACAATATAATTCTCTGAGTCACTACAGTAAAACAAAGCTTGGCAATTGTTTGGTGTAAAAGTTCAAGAATTTCTTTTCCCTTTTGTCATTCAGAATAGAAGTTAATCATCAGAATAACTTTTTGAGAATAGCTCAGCCACACAATCAAGGATTCTTTGGTGTCCTTCCAAGGTCTTAGGTTCCTAGGTAGCAGGCTCGATTTTCTTACCCTGCATCCAAGAGAACAAATCAGTTAATTTTGTCAGCCTTTCTTCCTTGTATGTTGCAAGGGCACAGAGTTTGGAAGTCTTCGCTCCTAGTGAAGGGTTAGGGTTAGGGTTTAGGGTTAGGGTTAGGGTTTAGGGTTAGGGTTAGGGGTTAGAGTTAGGGTTAGGGATTGGGGTTAGGGTTAGGGTATGTAGGTTATGGCTACATAGATATGCACCAAGACCAAAAAAAAAAAGAACTAGTGGAGGGAGGATTAAACCAAAGATTGTGTTCACACTGTGTGTTGCATGGGAGGCCAGAGTTGAATGCTGCTTCTATAAAGTAGCAAGGGTTTTTGCATCCTGAGGAAGTTCTAGAGGAGAAAGATCTCCAGGAAGATTAGGCCAAACCATGAGTAATTTCCTAAATGATCCACCCTACCTTATGGGGTTGTGTTAGTGTTACAGCACAGTCCCCAGCATAGAGAAGGTACTTATTCATTGCTAACTCTGTTGTTGTTATTATAACCATGATTATTACTGTGACCATCTGTGTTTGGGAATGAAGAATGCATCTTTGGCTAGCCTCATTCCCCCTGATTGTTCTGATTCTAGGATGGCAGGGCTGGAATGAGATCTCATGGTGGTGGAGTTTTATCATCATCCCCTGCCCTTTTCTCTTGCTATTGGAAGAACAAACGTAATTTTCATGATCCCTGACCTGGGGACAGATAAAGCATAATCACTTCCCCTCGCAGAATCTGGTGTCTTCAGCAGTCTGTGTCTGTAGCATTAGGACCCCCATGTCTGGCTATATCAGCCAAGCATGCTAGCCTGTACTTGTGCCCTTGATATATTCTGTTGTAGTAAAGTGGCTAATGGCATATCCTGACCCTTTGGCATCTCTCAAAATTATTTTCTTACATAGCTAATATGATGGCTGTTTGACTTACAACAACATGGCTTGCTTTGCTTAACAGTGAACTGTATGTCAACATCTCTGACTCTCCAATCTGCAATGGGTAATGCTGACTTTGGCCCAGTAGCCAAAGAAATTTCTCTAAACAATTTATGCCCAGGCAGAGCAGATGCTACTATTCCATTATTTTGGACCACTCTCAGCTCTACCCAGAACCCAGTGCAGCTACCATCCCTTGCCAGCAACGTCTCCATCTCACAGTGTCAAATTGGAGGCCAGGCATAGCTTTATTGACAGTGCCTTCTGGAAAGTTCCCACTTAACAATATGTTTGCTTCTTGGAAACACGATTTAGTGTATCCCAACAAAAACCTATAGCATTACATGTGAGTTGAGGGCTTAAGATTAGGTTATAAATGGCTTATTTCTATTGCTAAATGGTAATTCTAAAAAACTATTGAAATCCATATAATTTTTTGACAAGACGGTTGGGTTGTTGTACCTACCACACTCCCTGGTCTATCTTATCCAAAACCATTATTTCAAGGACTACACTCAGGCTATGAGTTCCCAAGACTATATCTCAAGCTCAGATTTCAAACTAAACCCAAACCAGAATATTCAGTATATGAACTGGTCAATGAAAGAAGAAGTGTAAATGTCTGATAAATATGAAGATATTCAGCATCTAGTGGTCAGAGAAATACATGTGAACATGAGATGCGATTTAAAAGAATTAATGCAGTGATAAAAATTTGTGAATGGGCCAAGACTGAAGTCTCGTTCGTGTTCCTTAGTTGCTCTGTGGGGTTTGTCCACTCGGCAGCATTGTGCTTGATGGGATTGGGAGGGGGCGGAGTACAAGGGACATTTATCATGCAATCTTTGACTTTCAGGACCTGAACTGAGACTGAACCAGCACCCAAACAGCAGATATTGAAAATGAAATCTGTGTTAAGCTCTAACTTGTAAAATAAAAGTTTTGGAACAGTGGTAACATCAGATAACATAATCAAAGAAATCTTCTCAAGAGGTAGACAACTTGCATTGGATCTTACATAAAGTTTGTGTAAAATTCCAGAAGCGGAGGTGAAGCACTGTTGAATCAGGGGCAGACTGAGCAAGGTACGCTGGGAAACCACGAGAACAAAAAACTTAATAAACGTGGAGATTCTTGAGAGGAAATGGAAAATGAGGTTATTCAGCTGGGGCTTGGTTATGAAAGCTCACAAAAGCCAAGAGAAGTCTGGAATCAATGTAGAAGGCCATGGGCAAACATTTGATTTCGGTGAACATTTATTGAACGTCTTCTGTGTGTTCTCAGGACTCAGGGGAAACAGAGATGAATAGGAGAACTTGGTTCCACCCTGAAGGAGTTTGCAGGTTATCAGTTCAGTTCAGTTCAGTTGCTCAGTCATGTTCGATTCTTTGCAACCCCATGAATCGCACCACGCCAGGCCTCCCTGTCCATCACCAACTCCCGGAGTTCACTCACAGTCACGCCCATCAAGCCAGTGATGCCATCTCATCCTCTGTCATCCCCTTCTCCTCCTGCCCCCAATCCCTCCCAGCATCAGAGTCTTTTCCAATGAGTCAACTCTTTGCATGAGATGGCCAAAGTACTGGAGTTTCAGCTTTAGCATCAGTCCTTTCAAAGAACATCCAGGACTGATCTCCTTCAAAATGGACTGGTTGGATCTCCTTGCAGTCCAAGGGACTCTCAAGAGTCTTCTCCAACACCACAGTTCAAAAGCATCAATTCTTTGGTGCTCAGCCTAAGTGAGGATAAATGTGAAGGGAGTGTGGTCATAGATGAGGAGGGCCACAGTGTCCAGAAGAGAAGAAATAAAGAACTTCAAGCACAAAGGCTGAGGCAGAGTCAACCCAAAGGCAAGGGACTGTTTAGCAGCTCTTTTTAGGGATACTGATGTGTTTATAAATGCAGTGGTTTCAGCTTTGACACTTCAGTTGAATATCTGAGACAAGAAGTGTTAAAGTTGCTACATTTAGCAAATCAATTTTTTTTGATATAAATATGTCCTGTACAGAATTCATTGTTTACCTGAAATTCAGTTCAACTGAGCATCCTGTACTTGGTCTGGCCACCCTAGGAAAAGTCCAATTTAACATCCTGTTACAGCTTTAATAGCTCACTTCCTATGGAAAAGTAAGAACCAGTTGGGAGCTGCAGCTGAGGCTTCTTCAGGGGACGTGGCCATCTTGGGTTTGAGTGTATGTATATAAGTCCTTGAAAAAGGCCCTCCTTACCACAAGAACCCGTCTGCCAATGCAGGAGACATAAGAGATGTGGTCTCTGGGTCAGGAAGACCCCTGGAGGAGGGCATGGGAACCCACTCCAGTATTCTTGCCTGGAGAATCCCATGGACAGAGGAACCTGGCTGGCTACAGTCCATAGGGTCACAAAGAGTCAGACACGACTGAAGTGACTTAGCATGCATGCACACCTCAACAGTTGAATGTCACACAATAAAATATTGACAAATACCCTTACATAGAAGAAGAGTGTACAATGAAGTTTTTGAGTTCTAAATCTTAGGGTTCTTAGCAGTAGGGTTATTTTTTTGACCCAAACATCAAGAACTAAGCATAGTAAAAATAATCTTTGCCACCTTTGCTTCTTATTGTCATTGTTCAGAAGTGTCATTTATCTTCAACAGTTGATGTACTTGATTGTGTACTCTTCTCAGGAAAGCAGATGAGGGAAATGAGTTCTTCATAGTTTTCTTGTTCTGGCATCAGAGATTCCAGCTGGTTACTGTACCCTATCTCCAACATCTAGCTACATCTACTTAGCTCCCCAACTGCTTACCATAGCAAAACACAATAAAACAAAGTCATTAGAAATTCCAGAAGATTAAGAAAGATGTGGATGATAAGGGTTACAGGGTAGTTGTGAGAAGCCTTTGACATCAATTTCATTCTCCCAGTGGGTTCAAGGATTTATTTTTCTGCTTCTTTTACTACAAAGACTTTAGGTCTATTTTGTTACTAACTCTTGAAATCTGAGGATATAATTTCTAGCTCGGTAATTTATATAATAAAATTCCATAATTTTATTTGAAATGAAAAGCCATTTTGATCCTGGAACATTTATAAGAACTTTTGTTTGAAATCCATAATAAGTGCCCAGAGACGTAGTTTAACTCAGGAAAATGCAAACNCAGGTGGTCTGGTATTCCCATCTCTTTCAGAATTTTCCACAGTTTATTGTGATCCACACAGTCAAAGGCTTTGGCATAGTCAATAAAGCAGAAATAGATGTTTTTTTCTGGAACTTTCTTGCTTTTTCCATGATCCAGCGGATATTATCCCAGTGCATCCCAAACACTAGTTTAAAAAGAAGTAATTTTATTTTTTCATCTCCTTCTGTCATGCTCTGGTCCTTTGGTAAAAGGTCCCAGCACCTGTCATGTAACTGCAGTTTCCTATATGCTGAGGTTGACTTCTGTAGACTGGCAGGGCTGAGTTCATGAACTATACCTTGAAGAGCACTTTTCTACACCGTAGGGCCCACCCCCAACTCACAGGCTTGATTCTTGGGGTTCCCCAGTTCGTCATTCCCCAGGCTGTAATGACCAGTGTCAATGTGGTTGTGTTGCAAGGAGCACAGAGGA
Organism: Neotragus moschatus; assembly: GCA_006410615.1. Taxonomy (NCBI): domain Eukaryota; kingdom Metazoa; phylum Chordata; class Mammalia; order Artiodactyla; family Bovidae; genus Neotragus; species Neotragus moschatus. The sequence continues at coordinate 310,930 of SJYA01002725.1, read as the reverse complement.
GGGAGCATGGTGCTGGCCAAGTCAGGCTCAGGGAAGACCTCCCGAGGGAGGCGTGGCTTCAGGGTGGAGCAGGTTTGAAGGCTGAAAACAGGGCGGGGTGCAGAGCAAGGGGGTCTGTAACCTTCTGCATCTGTTTAGTCCGCTGTTTGTCAGTGTATCATGTGAATAGCAGCATTTTATTTCAATGGGACCCAGGGTTCAAAAACACACCCCATGTACCCATGCAAGAAAATAATATTCTGGGCCTCAGCGTGTTCTCTGATTTACACAGACCTTCCAAACTCTCAGAGACAGGGGCCCGGAGGCTGGTGTAAAGAGTCACCCTTAGTTTTTCCTGATACTGTCGTAGAATCAAAATAGCCCAATTAGCTCAGGGCCAGGGCAGCTCTGTGGGAGATTTCATGAAGACTCTAGACAGGCAGGCATTTTCCACTCAATCTCAGTTCCTTTCACAGAATTTGAAAAGCCAGGGGGAAGTGTCCAGGAAGGGCAGGGTCCTTGCCAAGGTGAATTTCAAGCTGACTCGAAGAGGTTTGAGCAATAATGGCCACCTGCTGAGTGGGGAAGGGACAAGCTTATTAAAACCATCAAAGCTAGCCTGGGGCTATTGTGTCAGTCTGGGGCTTGTTCTCCTGCCCTGTGACTCTTACATGCTGGGGAGTGGAGGGCCTGCACTGTCTGGGTGTGGAATCAGTACATCCGAATGTCACATTTCCAAGGGCAGTCATGTTTGTTAAGGGTGACCCAGGTGTTTTCCTGACACCCCAGAGAACTTTTAGCACCTTGGGAGGTCTCAGTTCTGCAGAAAAGCAAAGACAAAAATCATGGACTCTTGGCTTTCCAACACCAGAAAACAAGAGTTCTCTCATTTTATCTTTATTTTTTTAAATGCTGAAAATGAAGCAGAAATTGTTTGGAAGACTTAACCGCTGGAGTGTTCCTCTAGGCAGGGGGATGGAATCGCTCTGGGCCCTCTTTTGAATAGGTACTTTCGGTTTGGCAGACATAAGCTCATTATCCTTCTCTTGGATACCTTTCCTGCCTTGTGATAGGGGGAAAAAAAAACAACTTGGAAATGTAAAGATCTGAAAAGAGCCCAACAGTCAATGAAGGGGATTATATCTTATCATTCAGTTTCAGGCTGTTAGACCTTACAGTCTTTTCCTAGGACCCGTTGCTCCAAAGATCACCGAGACTCGGATTCGATGCAAACAGCAAGAGGATTTATTGGACCGGCGCGCCAGGGTTCAGTCACCTCCAGGGAGGGACGAACCCCGAACAGTCGTTACAGAGCATTTTTAAGCACAAAAACCACAAACGGGTGCAGCTAGGGTGGGAACAGTCTGATTGGTTTGCAGGTCCTGACCTTTACAGGGATAGGCTCGTTTGCTACCAGGTCTAAACGGCTGGTTGGGGCCACATTCTGACGACCTGGAAAAACAACTTCTTGGAAAGTCCCCGAAGGGAAAACAACCCCTGAGAGAGCCTAAAGGCCATATTGCATGAGATAAGAACCTGCTCTCAAGGGTTTAGCAAAAATTTTAACTTTTCCTCTCAAGGCTCCAGGGCACCATAAGTGTTTCCATCAGCTAGAACTGTTTACAAGATGTGTATAAGAGACAGGCTGAGTGGGGAAGGGACAAGCTTATTAAAACCATCAAAGCTAGCCTGGGGCTATTGTGTCAGTCTGGGGCTTGTTCTCCTGCCCTGTGACTCTTACATGCTGGGGAGTGGAGGGCCTGCACTGTCTGGGTGTGGAATCAGTACATCCGAATGTCACATTTCCAAGGGCAGTCATGTTTGTTAAGGGTGACCCAGGTGTTTTCCTGACACCCCAGAGAACTTTTAGCACCTTGGGAGGTCTCAGTTCTGCAGAAAAGCAAAGACAAAAATCATGGACTCTTGGCTTTCCAACACCAGAAAACAAGAGTTCTCTCATTTTATCTTTATTTTTTTAAATGCTGAAAATGAAGCAGAAATTGTTTGGAAGACTTAACCGCTGGAGTGTTCCTCTAGGCAGGGGGATGGAATCGCTCTGGGCCCTCTTTTGAATAGGTACTTTCGGTTTGGCAGACATAAGCTCATTATCCTTCTCTTGGATACCTTTCCTGCCTTGTGATAGGGGGAAAAAAAAACAACTTGGAAATGTAAAGATCTGAAAAGAGCCCAACAGTCAATGAAGGGGATTATATCTTATCATTCAGTTTCAGGCTGTTAGACCTTACAGTCTTTTCCTAGGACCCGTTGCTCCAAAGATCACCGAGACTCGGATTCGATGCAAACAGCAAGAGGATTTATTGGACCGGCGCGCCAGGGTTCAGTCACCTCCAGGGAGGGACGAACCCCGAACAGTCGTTACAGAGCATTTTTAAGCACAAAAACCACAAACGGGTGCAGCTAGGGTGGGAACAGTCTGATTGGTTTGCAGGTCCTGACCTTTACAGGGATAGGCTCGTTTGCTACCAGGTCTAAACGGCTGGTTGGGGCCACATTCTGACGACCTGGAAAAACAACTTCTTGGAAAGTCCCCGAAGGGAAAACAACCCCTGAGAGAGCCTAAAGTCCATATTGCATGAGATAAGAACCTGCTCTCAAGGGTTTAGCAAAAATTTTAACTTTTCCTCTCAAGGCTCCAGGGCACCATAAGTGTTTCCATCAGCTAGAACTGTTTACAGCAGAGGGTTGCCACATTCATGGCAGTTTGAAGCAGAGTGACTCAAGGCTTTGGACTCTAAGGTCATCGAGACCCAGCATTGAATTTTGACCTGGCCACTTCCAAGCTGGCATGTCATCTCATCTCTCTGAATCTCTATTCCTCATGTGTAAAATTTGGTATCAATGGCACTTATGAAAGCGCTTCACCAGGGGCTTGTTCAGCTTCACCAGGACTCCCTCAGCACAGTGCCTGGTGCACAGGATACTTGCAGTTAATGCTGGATGCTAACATCATGCCGCTTATTATTACTTTCTCAGTCGACTCAACATCTGGGGGGACCATTACTGAATCTGTCCTCTGTGGACACCATTGCTGCTTGTGATCACTGGGTCACTTCTCTGCCATTGGTTGCCCCACCAATCAGACCCCCAATATATGGATTTTCTTTTTCTCATTTGTTTGATTCGAGGCAGCAATGAGCTTATAGCACTGTTGTGCCAGCTGCTATGGTGGACATAGACAATAGACTTAAAAATGGCAGAAAGGAATTGATACTTAGTGAAGATTCCCAAAGAGCTTTATCTACTTCGTCCAGGTTAATTATCACAGCAGCTCTGCATGGTAGGGATATGATTGCCACGTCACAAATGAGTCCTGAGAGTTTGAGTGACTTGCCTGTGCTCACTCAGCATGTAAGGGAATGGCTGGGACTTACATCCATGTCTTTGCCCCATGGGATAGTGCTGTGTCCCTGCAGCAGATCACCTTTTGATGGGCTCACCAGCGAGTTCAGTTCAGTTCAGTTGCTCAGTCATGTCCAACTCTTTGCGACCCCATGAATCGCAGCACGCCAGGCCTCCCTGTCCATCACCATCTCCCGGAGTTCACTCAGACTCATGTCCATTGAGTTGGTGATGCCATCCAGCCATCTCATCCTCTGTCGTCCCCGTCTCCTCCTGCCCCCAATCCCTCCCAGCATCAGAGTCTTTTCCAATGAGTCAACTGTTCGCATGAGGTGGCCAAAGTACAGGAGTTTCAGCTTTAGCATCATTACTTCCAAAGAATACCCAGGACTGATCTCCTTCAGAATGGACTGGTTGGATCTCCTTGCAAGTCCAAGGGACTCTCAAGAGTCTTCTCCAACACCACAGTTCAAAAGCATCAATTCTTCAGTGCTCAGCTTTCTTCACAGTCCAACTCTCACATCCATACATGACCACTGGAAAAACCGTAGCCTTGACTAGACTAAGTGAGAGGAAATGCATGTACTGTATGGCATGTCTAGACTGATAGGTTGCTACCGCATCTGAGTGGGAAGGGCAGTAGTGGAACATGGCAGATAGGCTGCCAGCCTCATCCACTTCCTCTTGCTTGAAACGTCCACAGCCACTGCTGTGGGGAAACATGCCTGGCCCTGGTTCCCAGTGGTCTGGGCCAGTGGTGGACGGTGACCCAGCTGGGAACAAGCTGATGCTCTCCACTGTTTTAGGACTTCTGGACTGTATAGTTGGTTAGAGTCAGGTGTTCAAGTTAAGAGGTGGTGCAGTGCGGGGATGGTGTGCTCCTATCCCATGACTGTGTAACAAATGATGGAACATTTGCCAGATTAAAACAGTACCAACTCCAGGCCCTAGTGGCTGGGTTCTTCCACAGCCTACAGTCTCACAAGGCTGGAACTGTTGGAATGTACTTCTAGCTCTCTGGGGGCAGGCGACCAAGTTCAATTTTCCTGTAGCTGTAGGGTTCTTGTTTTCTTGCTGACTGTTGCTGGGTCTCTTAGTTCCTCAGTGCTGACTGCAGTCTTGGCCCTGTGGCCCGCTTTGTCCCCAAGGCCAACACTGGAGAATTTCCCTCATGTTTAATTCCTTTCCTTCTTGTTTAGTCATTAAGTCATGTCTGACTCCTTGCGACCCCATGGACTATAGCCTGCCAGGCTCCTTTGTCCGTGGGATTTCCCAGGCAAGAATACTGGAGTGGGTTCCATTTCCTTCTCCAGGGGATCTTCCCAACTCAGGGATCAAACCCATGTCTCCTTCATTGGCAGGCGGATCCTTTGCCACTGAGCCACCAGGGAAACAATCCCTTTCCTGCTTCTACTCTTTTTCTCAGGAAGAGCTCAGACAGTCAGGCTCGCCCAATACCCCTTTTTCCTTAAAGTCCGCTGTGCCATTTAATGTCACCTGATCGTGGGAGTGAGGTCCATCACACTCAGGATCCTGGAGGTTACGTGGGCATGTCCACTGGGGAGTGGGACCTGGTAGGGGCATCTTAGGATTTTGCCTGATAGGGATGAGGTTGCCCTTTGGGGGCCACGTGCAAACCGAATGAAGAATCCTGGAGGGGGAAGGAGAGAGGGAGGCACTGTGAGGGCAGGACCACGGCTGGGCAGCCCTGGGGGAGGGCTCCGCACGTGCCCGTGTGCAGAGAGGTTAGCTGCCCCTTTTTCCTGGGGGCACTTCTGGTTTCCATCAGGCCCTGGTGCAGTCCAGCCTCCGGCTCGGGTTCTGTGTGAGGGCTTGGTGTATCTGGGGTGAATTTTCCTTTGTGCTGTGCTACCTTGAGAGGATTTGTTTTCTGTGACCTGAGTGGATGTGAATTTCCATCTGTAAAATCAGATGCAGGCAGATTTTATTTTCTTTTGTCTATAAATCAGACTAATTTCTCTCTGGAGCCACTTTCCACTTAGAAACAGCCTCAATCAATTCAGAGCTTCCTTTGGTTTTGCGTATATGCTGTCTATGCCCCCGCCCCATGGCCCTTGGGCTTCCTCATAGCCACTCGCACCCATAGACATTCACACTGCATATCCATCTCTTTGCCTGGGCTCTGCCCTGCCTGCCAGGGGCTTCTCTCTGCCCTCCCCACTCCTTCCTGGACGNTGTCTATGCCCCCGCCCCATGGCCCTTGGGCTTCCTCATAGCCACTCGCACCCATAGACATTCACACTGCATATCCATCTCTTTGCCTGGGCTCTGCCCTGCCTGCCAGGGGCTTCTCTCTGCCCTCCCCACTCCTTCCTGGACGGAGGTGTTCATGCCCCCGGGAGTATCCCTCAACCAGCAGGGCCCTCGATGGGTTTCTTTTGCTGGTGTATTTGCCCCTCATCTCTGCAGTGGGGAAATCCTGGAGGCTAGGCTCTTCATGTGTTTCCAGAGTGACAGGCACAAAGCGGCCACCCCTCCCCTCTGCTGATTAATTGCCCCATCCCTACTGCTGGGACCGTGGATTAGCTCAGCAGTAAAGAATCAGCCTGCAGTACAGGAGATGCGGGTTTGATCCCTGGCTTGGGAAGTTCCGCTGGAGAAGGGCATGACGACCCACTCCAGTATTCTTGCCCAGAGAATCCCGTGAACAGAGGAGCCTGGCGGGCTACAGCCCAGTGGGTCACAAAGAGTTGGGGGCAACCGAGCACACTTGCATAGAAAATGCTTACACCCACAGGACCTGCTTCCAGAGAAAAGCACCCCAAGACACACACACAGCCAAGTCTTTGCAGGGGCTGGGGGCTAGGACCTGCTTCCAGAGAAAAGCACCCCAAGACACACACATAACCAAGTCTTTGCAGGGCCAGGCGGCTAGGACCTGCTTCCAGAGAAAAGCACCCTAAGGCACACACACAGCCAAGTCTTTGCAGGGGCAGGGGGCTAGGACCTGCTTCCAGAGAAAAGCACCCTAAGGCATACACACAGCTAAGTCTTTGCAGGGGCTGGGGGCTGGGGGTGGTCCTTGATGCCCCTGGTCAGAGAAGTACAGCTGAGATGTTTGTCTCCCTGTGCTTTCCTAAGTCAGCTGATTGTTTCACAGGTTAGATCCCCTGCTTCCAGCCAACCTTCTTGCTACTTCTGGCTGCCCATCCTGATCCCATCATACAACTGGGTCAGACCTGAAGGGGCAGATGGAGGCCGTGCAGCTATCTCCCTGCTCTCTCCGCTTCCCACGGACTCTGCAGGAAATGGGCTTGGGCACAGACCTCGGGTACCCTTAGCTCTGGAGCAGCATTGTGCGTGCACGTGTTTGTGTGTATGGAAATTGTTTGGTAACTGCACTAGTTTCCTGTGACTGTTGTAACTAGTGACAACTTCAGTGGCTTAAGGCAAGAGTTTATTCTCTTATACCTGGAGGTAAGAAGTATGTATAGAGTCGTATTTGGCCCACTGCTGCTGCTACTGCTGCTAAGTTGCTTCAGTCGTGTCTGACTCTGTGACCCCATAGACAGCAGCCCACCAGGCTCCCCCGTCCCTGGGATTCTCCAGGCAAGAACACTGGAGTGGGTTGCCATTTCCTTCTCCAATGCATGAAAGTGAAAAGTGAAAGTGAAGCTGCTCAGTCATGCCGACTGTTAGTGACCCCATGGACTCCAGCGGAGGACCAGGCTCCTCCGTTCATGGGACTTTCCAGGCAAGAGTACTGGAGTGGGGTGTCATTACCTTCTCTGACTTGGCCCACTAGGCCAAAGTAAAGAAATCAGTACAACTGGCCCCTTTTGGAGACTCCAGAGGAGAATGTTTTCTTGCCTTTTCTAGCTACTAGAAGCCACCTGCCCTCTTTGGATCCTGGCCTCTTCCTTCATTTTCAGAGTGCATCACTCCAGTCTTTGCTTCCTTCATCATGTTGCCGCCTCCTCTCTGTAGTCAATCCCCCTCTGTCTCTCTCTTCTAAAGACCATTGTGATTACATGTTAAGCCCATTAGGGTAATTCAGGGTAGTCTCCCCATCTCAAGATATTTAATCACACCTGCAAAGTCCCTTTTGCCATGAAAAGTGAAAGTCGTTGTGTCCGATTCTGCGACCCCATGGATCATAGTTCGCCAGGCTCCTCTGTCCATGGGATTCTCCAGGGAAGAATACTAGAGTGGGTAGCCATTCCCTTCTCCAGGGGAATCTTCCTGGCCCAGGGATTGAACCCGGGTCGCCCGAGTTATAGGCAGATTCCTCACTGTCTGAGCCACCATAGAAGGTAACATGCTCACAAATTGCAGGGATTAGGATCTGGAATCTTTATTCAGTTCACCAAAGTAGAAATGGACTCTTTCTAAAATTTAAAAAAAAATTTAATTTAATTAATTTTTTATTCTAGTGTAGTTGATTTATAATGTTTCAGGTATACAGAAAAGCGATTCAATTATATACATACACAAACACATGGATTCTTTTTCAGGTTCTTTTCCCTTACAGTTTATGGCAATATATTAAATATAGTTCCCTGTGCTACACAGTAGGACCTTGCTTATCTATTTTATATGTACTAGTGTGTCTCTGTTAATCTCAAACTACTGATTTCTCACTTCCACTCACCTTTCCCTTTTGGTAACCATAAGTTTGTTTTCTATGTTGGTGAGTCTATTTCTGTTTTGCAAATAAGTTCTTTAGAGTTCCCATGTAAGTGATATCACATGGTGTGTGTCTTTCTATTTCTGACTTACTTCACTTAGTGAGATCACCTGTAGGTCCGTCCACCTTGGTGCAAATGGCATTATTTCATTCTTTTTCAGTGGCTGAGTAATACCCCATTGTATATATGTACCACACCCTCTTTATCCATGCGTCTCTTGACGGGTACTTGCATAGCTCCCTGTCTTGGCTGTTGCAAACAGTGCTTCTGTGAACACTGGACTGCATGTATCTCTTCGAGGAATGGACTCTTGAATCAGTGGCTTGAGTTCACATCTCAACCCTGACATTTATTAGAGTCACGACCTCAGACAAATTACTTAGTCTCTGTGAGCCTCAGTTTCATCATCTGTTGAGTGGGGAAAGCAATAATACACACACTGTGTCCTTATTATAAGGATGGAATGAGGACGCTGAGGATAAGTGCTTATCCCAGGACCCAGGCAGCATTCCGTAAATGCCGATGTCGTTGTCTCTCTGATGCTGTTTAGGGCCTGGTCCATGTATCTGGTGCTTTTGTCTGTGGCATCCATTTTCTTCTTCAGCTAATAGCACTTCAGTGTTTCTTAGGGGACTTCCTCTCTCTGTCCAAAGGGTTTATGTGGGGCTGAATTTATTCCCAGCCCCAGGGATGGGTGTGGGGCCCAGGCCTAAACTCGTCAGTATGATTTCCTTGCTTTGGTCTTGGATTGGTTTAACGATGAGCATGGGAGCCAAACTGTCCCAAGCAGCATGAATCCCTACTTGTCCAGGAGTGCCCAAGGAACAGAGTTGCAGAGGGCAGATGTGTGAAGCTATAACAATGAGCAGAGGTTTTGTCTTGGTTTTTTTTTTTTTTTTTTTCCTCTTTTAAAGTGTTACCTCACTGTTGAGCCACCTGGAGGGGGGGAGCAAGAAANAGGGATGGGTGTGGGGCCCAGGCCTAAACTCACCAGTATGATTTCCTTGCTCTGGTCTTGGATTGGTTTAACGATGAGCATGGGAGCCAAACTGTCCCAAGCAGCGTGAATCCCTACTTGTCCAGGAGTGCCCAAGGAACAGAGTTGCAGAGGGCAGATGTGTGAAGCTGTAACAATGAGCAGAGGTTTTGTCTTGGTTTTTTTTTTTTTTTCTCTTTTAAAGTGTTACCTCACTGTTAAGCCACCTGGAGGGTGGGAGCAAGAATCAAGGTTGAGAGAGAGCCCTGAAATCTGTGATGAAGCCTCAAATCCAGCTCATCCTAAAACCAGTACTTCTGTGGTCTTTCTAGTTACATGAGCCAACACAGTCCCCTTCTTGCTTAAGGCAATTTTAATTGGGGTTTTGGACATTTTGGGGCTTCCCTGGTGGCTTAGATGGTAAAGAATCTGCCTGCAGTGGGGTAAACCCAGGTTCGATCGCTGGGTTGGAAAGATCCCTTGGAGAAGGGAATGGCAACCCATCTAGTATTCTTGCCTGGAGAATCCCACTGACAGAGGAGCCTGGTGGGCTACAGGCCATAGGGTCACAAAGAGTTGGACACAACTGAGTGACTTAACACTTTCTCTTGGTCATTTTTAATCTGAAGGATTTCTCAATGGAGCCATGGGGAATGGGGATCCTTTCTCTTTGAGAGAGCATAGAGATTTCCTGGCCATTCCTTGGCCTGAGGAGAAGCCTCAGCCATGTGTCTGAGGCTGTGGAATACTCCTGGGGAACAGGGAGGCCCCCGACCTTCTTCCTTATGGTTCACAGTGGCAGCGATGACCATGATGGTAACTTAACTGCTCCTGTGTGCCACCTGGGAGGCTAAGTCATTTCTAATTCTTGCAGCAGTGTTTCAAGGAAAGGATTAGTTTACAGACAAGGAAGTGAATGAGAGTGCAGAGAGGTAAAGTAAAATGTCCAAGGTCAAATCACTCACAGCGGACAGAAGTAAGAGGCACACCTGGGTCTTTCTAGGTCCTGTCTCCTCTGCTGCAGTGCGTCCCAGAGGCATTCAGGGACCAGTCCCATGACCAAGCTTTAGATGAGTCTGTCTGCTGTAGGCATACCCAGGTGGCCCACGTCGGAACAGGGGCTCCCCTTCTCTTGGGTGTGCTCTGCTCATTAGAAGGTGCACTGACCCCTGGACTCCGAGACTCTCCCCACTTTGCCTGCATCCATCTCCCCTCCCTCCACATTTCCCCATGTTTTACTTAAATCCCCCGTATATGTTGTGTTTGTACCCAGAGGATTTCCCTCAGTGTTCAAATCAGGCATTGCATGCTGTTGTGACTCTTTCATCCACAGATTTATTCCTTTTAAAGGTGTATATCTAAACTGAGACAAGTATACAATGTAAAGCCATAGAAAATATTTATTGCCTTTTGAGCCTTCGTATCCTAAGGTAGATAATAATAGCAATGGACCAGTGAATAGCAAACATCAAACAAACACGTCCACACATGTCAAGATAGAACAGTGCGTTGTAATGGTGAATCCAGGTATACCTGAATCTCAGCTTTACACCCACCACTTTGTAATCTGGGCAGGTTACTTAATCACCTACCTCTAGAGATACTCAACTAAAAATTGGAAATGGTAATAATATCTCAGAGGGTCGCTGTGGAGATTATAGTTTTTATGTGGGAGGACTGTAAGTGTGGAGTGGCAATTATAAATGTTAAGCATTTAGCCCAGTGCCTGACTCATAATGAGAACTCAATAATATTAACCATTTTTATTAGTATATGTATATAGAAGGAAAAATAAAACAGTCATAATATATACACTTGCTGTGTAATATGCACAAGTGTGGAATCAGATTTGTAAAAGAATAATGGAGGCTGAAATATATATATATATATAAATATGTATATATATAAATATATATATATAAATATATATATATATGGTTATTGCAGTTTGCCCTTGAGACCAGACCACTCTTTAGAGAGGATGCTTTTCATGAGAAAAAGGCAATCTTTTATCCATTCAGACTGTAGTCAGGGACTAAGAGCCACATGTTTTGACACACGGTCTCTGATGTACTCAGACATAGTCTGGGTATGGAAATGTCTCATCGGGACATATCAGGACCAATCACCAACTCTCGGGGGCACCGGTGAGACAATGGATCATTCTTGAAGAGTGATACCCACAAATGATTCAAGAGTTGTTGTTGATTTCGAGGGGCCCCAGGTCTCAGCAGAGAGAGCAAGACAGGAAGTACCGTCAGGTGCTAATAGGGCAGATCTCACATGGCTGTCACACCCACTCCTTTACCACGTTTTATGCCTCCTCGGTCTTCATGTGCTGTTGGCACAGCTTCGATTCTCCTCTGAGAGCTGCCACCGAAGTAGCGCACCCTTGAAGCCCTGTCTCTACTGGTGTGACGCCATCATCTAGCATCACTGATTAAACATCTGGGCCCATCAGTCCCTACTCTAGGAGTCTGGAATTTGCAATGTGTCATTGCTAGTGAGCTTTCTGAACTGAGGGCTTAACACCTCAGGCACTTGGGAGAGTGAGGGCCAGGTGAAGATGGAGAGGAGTAGAAATGAGAGCGAGAGAAAGAGGGGGAAGGAGAGAAGGGACGACGCCTCGGTTCCCGACTGCTCTCCAGGTCTTGGTTCTGCCACCTGCCTCTGTCCACCACCCACCAAAAACCATCACTCTTGCATATTTTTGAGTCCTAATAAATGCCACTCACTTTTTTGGGCTCCCATGGTAGCTCAGCTGATGAAGAATCTGCCTGCAGTGCAGGAGACCCCAGTTCGATTCCTGGGTCAGGAAGATCCCCTGGAGGAGGGCATGGCAACCCACTCTAGTATTCTGGCCTGGAGAATTTCGTGGACTGAATAGCCCATGGGTTTGCAAAGCATCAGATGCGACTGAGTGACTTTCACTTCACTTCACTTTTTTGCAATACTAGCTTGAGACATGTCCTGTGTTAACTTTAAAAAGTGTGTAAACAGATAATATCCAAGTTTCCCAATATTTCTTTTAATCCCTTTTTAAGTTTAAATTTATTAATTTAAGATTTCTTTTTAATTAAGGGTACCATGTACACAGTTAACAGACACATATCGAGAGAAAACATTTGCAGTGTCTAAACTGACACGTTATAATTTCTAGATTATTTGAAAAACTTAAAAAAATTAACAAGAGAAACCCAACACTCCAACAGAAAAACAGACAAAAGATATGAGCAGGTAGAGTATAAAAGATGGACTCCCAAATAGCTAAGAAGCATACAGAGAAGGCAATGGCACCCCACTCCAGTACTCTTGCCTGGAAAATTCCATGGGCGGAGGAGCCTGGTGGGCTGCAGTCCATGGGGTCGCTAAGAGTCAGACACGACTGAGCGACTTTACTTTTACTTTTCACTTTCATGCACTGGAGAAGGAAATGGCAGCCCACTCCAGTGTTCTTGCCTGGAGAATCCCCTGTATAGCAGGCTACACTCCATAGGGTCGCTAAGAGTCAGACACGACTGAGCGACTTCACTTTCACTTTTCACTTTCATGCATTGGAGAAGGAAATGGCAACCCACTCCAGTGTTCTTGCCTGGAGAATCCCATGGGTGGAGGAGCCTGGTAGGCTGCAGTCCATGGGGTCGCTAAGAGTCGGACACGACTGAGCGACTTCACTTTCACTTTTCACTTTCATGCATTGGAGAAGGAAATGGCAACCCACTCCAGTGTTCTTGCCTGGAGAATCCCAGGGACGGGGGAGCCTGGTGGGCTGCCGTCTCTGGGTTCGCACAGAGTCAGACACGACGGAAGCGACTTAGCAGCAACAGCAGCATGCAGAGAATACTCTAACTCATTAATAATCAAGAATTAATAGTAAAGCAATGATGAGTTACTAATATCATTTGACACCCATTCCCAGGTGGCTCAGATGGTAAAGAATCTGCCTGTAATGCAGGAGACCCAGATATGATCCCTGGGTCAGGAAGATCCCCTGGAGAAGGGAATGGCTACCCACTCCAGTATTCTTGCCTGGAGAAGTCCATAGACAGAAAAGCCTAGTGGGCTACATATTCCACGGGGTCACAAAGAGTCAGACACCACGGAGCAACCAACACGTTCACTTTTCAGGCTGGCAAAATATAGACAATCTGGACAGGGGAGGCATGGGGATCATGTAGACCCGCCCAGCCATCCTGGAGAGTTTTGGCATTCTTGCTTGTGTGACATCTCCTTGTAGTCTGCTCTTGGGTGCATAGCTCAAAAAACACCCACCCTGGTCTACAGGAGGCATGTAGAGATCTCATCATCCCAGCTTGCTTGTGGAGGTGAGGAGTTGGAAGTGATTCCACCATCCAGGGAAGGCGTAGGCAAAATGTGGTTTTGCGTACGTGAATAGCAGAAATGGACTTGAGCTGTCGATAACAGGGAGGACATTTAAGAAATTAGTGTTAATATCCAAAGTATATTAAAACCTCCTACAACTCCAAAGTAGAAAACCAAGCAATCTGATCAAAAAATGGACAGAAGATCTGAAAAGACATTTTTCCAAGGAAGACTTACAGATGGCCAACAGGCACGTGAAAAGGTGGTCAGCATAACTAATCATCAGGGAAGTGAAAATCAAAACAACAATGGGGTAGTGTTGCTGTCGTGCTGAGGTGCATGATCTCGCACCTGTCAAAATGACTCTTATCAAAAAGACAAGAAATCACAGGTGTTGGCAAGGACTGGAGAAAAGGGAACCCTCCAACACTGTTTCTGGGAATATAAATTGGTGCAACCACTATAGAAACAGTATGGAGGTTCCTCAAAAAATCAAACCTACAACTGCCATATGATTCAGAAGTCCCACTTCTGGGTGTTTATCTGAGGAAAACAAAAGCACTAATTTGAAAAGAGACACGCACCCCCATTCATTGTAGCATTATTTACAACAGCCAAGATACAGACACAACTAAGTGTCCATTAATGGAAGAATCGATAAAGGAATTGTGATTTATGCACACACACACACACAGTCACACGTACAATGAAAGACTATTCAGACATAGGAGAGGATGAAGTCTTGCCATTCGGGACATCATGACGGGACCTTGAGGGCATTATGCTAAATAAAATAAGTCAGAGAAAGACAAATACTGTATCATCTCCATATGTGTAATCTGGAAAAAAATCAATAAATACAAAAAGTAAAACCAAGCTCACAGATACAGCAAACAGAATGATGGTTGTAAGGTGGGAAATGGGGCAGGGGCAATGGATGAACTGTAGTTTTTTAGTTTAAATAAACAAAAAAAAAATTAAAAAGCTAGTGCTTGGTAGAGGTTGGAAGGAAGCATAATGAGGCGTGTCTCATTACACATAAGAGAAATACTGCAGAGCAAAGAGCAGCATATATTTATAGCATGGACCTAAAAGCAGGAGCGTGGCTGCTGTTGGGGAGGGAAACAGGAAAAAGAAAAGTCATAAGAAGTGTGGGTAAATAAAGCAAGAGTAGGCTCTTGTCCAGACCGGTCATGATAATGTCCCACGGACCAAGGGATGTGATTAACTCCACGCTTTCCATAGAGGCCCACGTTTTGGTCATGTGGGGTGACTCGAGTAGCCCTGGCTTTACCTAAAAGCCTCAGGCAGTGGGAGTGGAGAGGTGGGTGGCGTAAGGACCCTCTGTGTTGTTTACATCCTGTTTTCTACCAGATGAGCGTGGGTGACTCAAATGCATGTGGAGGTTTTGTTTTGTTTCCTGCTTCTCCCATCTACTATTTCTTGCCCTTGAATTGGAAGGATTTATTACAGTTACAAGGCTTTATCTTCTCCTCTTCTCTGTTCTGTTCAGTTCTCTTTAATTTAAAACTTGCTTTCTCCTTCTCCAGATTGCTTTGGATTCAAACTTGCTGCCAAAGCATTGCCAGATCCCTTCCCCTTGCTGATAAGACTTGGCACAGTCACAGCCTCCTTGTGTGGAAATGTTTTCCTGGCAGTATCTCTCAGCTGACTGTGGTGATGTTATAGGTGGCCTCAGCATGCAGGACAGACGTGCCATGTAACGGGTTGTGAAGCTGCCATGAAGATCAGACCGTGTGCACTGGGCAGAGGATACTGGAAGCAGTTGTGTGTGGCGGTATGTACTTGGGGATTCAGCTGGTCCCTAGGACTGTTCATCCTTCTCAAGTAGGCTGGGCCACTCCCTTGGCTGATTACACACCCGAAATTCTATTTTATGCAAAGCTTACATGATTCTCTCCATGATTTTATAAAAGGAACAGCCTCCTTAAATTATGAGCTGGTTTGACCCAGTCTCACTGATGGAAGTAATAAGCAACTATATAGAAATGTGTCCTTTCTGGACTGNTCTCAAGTAGGCTGGGCCACTCCCTTGGCTGATTACACACCCGAAATTCTATTTTATGCAAAGCTTACATGATTCTCTCCATGATTTTATAAAAGGAACAGCCTCCTTAAATTATGAGCTGGTTTGACCCAGTCTCACTGATGGAAGTAATAAGCAACTATATAGAAATGTGTCCTTTCTGGACTGAAATGCTTAATATTTACCAAACAAACATGTTGAGATCAGTTGTCCTTTTTCTGTTGGTTTCTGTTTGCAAATCATGACTCTGATGATTGAATTTTGCAGTCTTCCATGTGGTAGATTTATTTTTTGGGGCTCCCAAATCACTGCAGATGGTGATTGCAGCCATGAAATTAAAAGACGCTTACTCCTTGGAAGGAAAGTTATGACCAACCTAGACAGCATATTATTAAAGCAGAGACATTACTTTGTCAACAAAGGTCCGTCTAGTCAAGGCTATAGTTTTTCCAGTAGTCATGTATGGATGTGAGAGTTGGACTATAAAGAAAGCTGAACACCAAAAAATTTGTGCTTTTGAACTGTGGTGTTGGAGAAGACTCTTGAGAGTCCCTTGGACTGCAAGGAGATCCAACCAGTCCATCCCAAAGGAGATCAGTCCTGGGTGTTCATTGGAAGGACTGATGTTGTAGCTGAAACTCCAGTCCTTTGGCCACCTGATGTGAAGAGCTGACTCGTTTGAAAAGACCCTGATGCTGGGAAAGATTGAGGACAGGAGGAGAAGGGGATGATAGAGAATGAGATGGTTGTATGGCATCACCGACTCAATGGACATTAGTTTGGGTGGACTCCGGGAGTTGGTGACGGACAGGGAGGCCTGATGTGCTGCGGTTCATGGGGTTGCAAAGAGTCGGACACGACTGAGCGACTGAAGTGAAACTGAAATGTGGTAAGATAATTTTTCTGGTCTTGTCCTGTAGTCTTATTTGGATAAGATCCCATCTCATTGAAGTCCCAAAGTTCTGAGTGAACAAGTTGGAGAACCAATAAAGGGGGAAGGACACACACTCACTCTGTGTGTCTGTCTGTTTCCAGGAGAGAGAGTCAGTGAAGCAGACAGATAGACATACAGAGAGGAAGTCAGCATCAGAGTAGCCCGAGAAGCTTGTCCTCTGTGGTCAGGGAAATATGTAATGGTCACCATATTCCCAGAGAAGTAATGATGACTCCGATGCTCTCTGTGGTGGCTGGAGATTTGGGTTCCATCTTGGCCAGTGTGATGAGGGATGTGGAAGTGGAGAACAGATCTCTCTTCTACTTTGATCAGNGATAAAGCCATGTGGATCGTAGGAAGCATGTTAAAAGTGTGTGGAATGCTCCATATGCCCTGTGATTTCCCATCAGACAACTTGTACCCATCATAAAAATCACTGCTTCCTCCCTTCAGCTGGACTTGCTGACCCATCTCTTCCATAGGCACAAGTGGTCAAGAACGCCGGGTCAACGGGCAGTTCTTCTAAGGTGAGGCCATCACACAGCTCTCGGCAGCTTACAAAAGAGGGCTCAAGTGAAAGTCTGTCTCTTATACACATCTGTGAAATTGGAAAAGGAAACTAATTTCCTTAAAAAACAAAATGCATCAGTGCATCATGCTAAAACAGTGAACCTCAGAAACATGCTGAGGGAAAGAACCAAATGCAAAAGAGCACGTTATTCTATGATTCTGTTTATGTGAAATTGCCAATAAAGACCATAGGTAGAGACAGAAAGTCGATTGATAGCTGCCCGAAGCCAGGAATGGGGACCAGAAGTGACTGCAGATGGATAGAGCAGATCTTTATTGGGCTGATGGAAGTGTTCTAGTATTAATTTCTGGTCCTGGTTGCATAATTTTGTGAATTCACAAAAAAAATTGTTGAATTTATATTTAAGACAGGTGAAGTTTATGGTGAATAAAGTATACCTCAAATATGTATATTTGTTAAAAAAGAAGATAATTATGCTCAATGATGTTATAGGTTACTGCCGTTTGGTTCTGTACAAGTTGACGGTGCGGGCCAGTTCTTGTTCCCTAGTCTGGAGAAAGTGGATTCCTAGTGCCAGGAGACACTCACTTCCTACTGGTTTATATGGAGCTGCCCCACATGCCATGCAGCCGCTGTCTGAGAACAGGAGGGACTTGTCGCTGGGCCGGTCACTCTGCACAGCAGTGGCCCCGTGCCTGCCTCCCAGCCCGTCACGGGCTCTGCACCTCCTCAGTGTGTGGTCCTCTGTCTGTGAAAGGTGGTCTCTCTTGGACACTGGAGTTATCACTCATCAGTCCTGGGCTGGGAGGGCAGTCCAGTGCCCACCTTAGAATCCTATGATTTTTCAGGTGTGGTTTTCTGGGTGTCCGTGTCCCATGCAGGACATGCGCTCTTCCAGGATGAGAGCCTGATAGTCATCCCGGTGTTCTCAGCGCTTGGCACATCGTGGATGCGCAGTCATTCCTCACTGGTCTGAGAGGACTCTGTCTGCCCGAGAGTTGCCGCTGACCTCGTGGAAGGGGATGGTGATGCTGACTCTCCTTAGGGGCAGTAGGCGGAGAAGGCAATGGCACCCCACTCCAGTACTCTTGCCAGGAAAATCCTATGAATGAAGGAGCCTGGTGGGCTGCAGTCCATGGCGTCGCTAAGAGTCAGATACGACTAAGCGACTTCCCTTTCACTTTTCACTTTCATGCATTGGAGAAGGAAATGGCAACCCACTCCAGTGTTCCTGCCTGGGGAATCCCAGGGACGGGGGAGCCTGGTGGGCTGCCGTCTATGGGGTCGCACAGAATCGGACACGACTGAAGCGACTTAGCAGCAGCAGCAGCAGCTGCAGGGGCAGTGGGAGAGCGCCAAGTCATCAGTAGACTGATGTTTTGTTGCGTCAGTTTTTTTCCACAAAACTCCTGTCTGAAAAACCATCCAGACTCAGTGTGGAAACAGAGTTGGTCTTCCCACTCGTGCACTGTGTGTTGGCTGGGGGCTGAGGCTGACTGACCGAGGCCTTGCTGGCTGGAGCTTGCCTCGAAGCTCTGGGTTGGGCCCAGGCATTTTCCACGTCTCTCGTCCTCCTTGCACCAGTGAGCTCCTGGCCCGTGCTCTTCTCACGGGCGCACAGTGTGAGCAGGAGGAGAAAAGCATGATGCCTCCTAAGGTCCATGCCTGGAGCTGTTACAATGCCACCCACACCCAGCTGGCAAAGTTCAGTTGCTTAGCTGAGTCCCACTCCAGTGCTTGAGAAATGGACTCTGCCTTTATCAGAAACTCAGTTGCCGTTTCTCTAATGGGGAACTGGAAATAATAATACAAGTACAGCATGCTTACTTGTAAATGCTTTCACCGATAAAGCCATGTGGATCGTAGGAAGCATGTTAAGAGTGTGTGGAATGCTCCATATGCCCTGTGATTTCCCATCAGACAACTTGTACCCATCATAAAAATCACTGCTTCCTCCCTTCAGCTGGACTTGCTGACCCATCTCTTCCACAGGCACAAGTGGTCAAGAACGCCGGGTCAACGGGCAGTTCTTCTAAGGTGAGGCCATCACACAGCTCTTGGCAGCTTACAAAAGAGGGCTCAAGTGAAAGTCACATGAACTCAAGGCATCGTTTCATTTTCAGAAGCCTTGCTCTCACCTGCTGAGGACACTGGAGTCAGGAAGCGACACCCTAGTAGGAAAGGAAAATTGTGCCAGCGCCTGGGGAGGGTGCAGGGATATTCTACCTGACTGAGTAGTGGTGAGTTTTCTGAAGGGCTTCCATTGCCTGAGGACACCAGCAGAGCACGATCATTTAAGTGCGGTGTTCTGACCAGTGTGTTTGCAGGCAGTGCCCATTACTTTCTCTTTCATTAGGTCTCTTTCCAGGCAGGAAAAAAGCCTGGGGAGAGAGTTACCCACCAATCAACCACAGAAGCAACTTTGAAAGCCTGAGATGCATTGCGAGGTTGCAGCAGTATCTAAGCACTCCTAGTAAGCACATCACAGGGGCCCTGCTGGAGACAGACGCCCTCCATCCTGACCTCGTTTCCTTTCTTTCTGTACCAGTTTGGGAAATTCAGTGTTATGTGTCTGCTCCTTTTTTTTTTTTTTTTTTTGTTCACCTGGACAACACTTTTTGAAAGATTTGTTTGTTCAAAAGTGTGATAGGTGCTGTGGAAGGAGGAGACAGAGGCTTGCGGTAGAAAATATCAGATGAAGACCTGCTGGTGTGGTGACCAGGAAGAGGAGGTACCCATGCCTAGGTGCCCGGGAGAACGCGGACAGCCAGTGAAGGGCGAGGGGAGACCACCCAGGGAGGGAGCAGGACGAACAGGGTCCTGAGGCTGAAGAGAAGCCCTGGGTGGGAGCTGGTGAAGCTGGGGAGAAGGGCCTTGGGGTGAGCTTGGAGACAGGCTGGGGCCTCGGGCTGTGATTGGAAATGTGAATTTTTAACAACTTTTTTAAAAGTTTGAGGTACATGGAGCAAAGGACATAAACCATAGTACAATTTTTATAAATTTTGTCACACAAAACCTAGCTGTGTAACCAACATTCAAATCAGGAAACGGAACACAGCCGGTAGCCAGAGCACCCCTTTTCCCCTTTCCAGTCGTCATGGACTCCCTCCTGCCCAGAGAAGCGCTTAGCAGACTTCTGATTGCCCTCGTCAGTTCTGCCTGCTTTTGAATGTGGCGCAAACAAGTCAGGTAGTAAGCACTCTTTTGCTATCTCTTGTTCAGTATGGCCTTGAAATTCAACCATGTATTTCCTGTGATTTAAATCATTTTCATTGCCGTTGAATAATCCATTATACGACTAGACCAAGATTTATTTATTCATCTGCCATTAGTGAGCCTTTGGTTAATTTCCATCTGGGGCTTATTTGTGAGTAGGGCTGCTGACAGTGGTCTTGTAGCTGTCTTCAGGTGTATGCACGTAAGCGTAGCCCCGGCAAGCCCTATGTATGTATACGTACAGAGGAGCCTGGGGGGTGCAAACAGTCGGACATGACTGAAGCAATTTAGCACGTTCACATGCATACGTCGATTTTGGGGGGTGTGTGTATGTGTGTAGCTGAGGGTAGGCTTGATGGACCATAGGGTGTGCATATGCTCGGCTTTCGTAGAAACTGCCAGACGGTTTTCCTGCCATTTTGTACCAAGTCACGCTGTCCGCAGAAGCGGGTGAGCTTTCCAGTTGCTCCATACCCGCTCTGACGCTGGATGTTACTCCATACGCCTTGTTCCCTTCAGCCATCCTGACGGATGCAGCGGTCTTGCACTGAGACTTGATGAGTGAGCTGAGCCCTTCTCATATGTATGTTGACCACGTGGATGTTCTCTTTTGTCAAATATTTGGCTCGTTTTTCTCCAGAGTAGTTTCTAATTTTCTTATTTGTCTTTTATATTTAAATATGAGTCCTTTGTCAGGTATGTGTTTTATAAATAAGATCTGTTGCTCAATGGGTTGCCTTTTCAATTAATTCTGTTTGATGATTGAAAGTTGTTAATTTCAACATAATTCAGTTGATCTTATTTCCCTTCATTGTGCGTGCTGAGTCACTTCAGTCATGTACGAATCTTTGTGACCCTATGGACTGTAGCCTGCCAGGCTCCTCTGTCCATGGGATTCTCCAGGCAAGAATACTGGAGTGGGTTGCTGTGCCCTCCTCCAGGGGATCTTCCCAACCCAGGGATCGAACCCATGTCTCTTACGTCTCCTGCATTGGCAGGCAGTTTCTTTACCACTAGTGGTTTTTGCGTCCTATTTAAAACATCTTTATAGATTCTAAGATAAGTGTTTGGAATTTTATCTGTGCAGTAAAGATCCACTGATAGGCATGAGCAGGTAAGTGACAAGACCTGATTTATGTTTGTAGAAATTCATGTATGTTGCTGAACTTAGAATTTAAGGGAAAGGTGTGGAGGAAGTGAGTGTGTATAGGGTCAGCCGCCCTGGGTGAGAGACGACGGTGAACTGACAGAATTCCCAGGGGGACTGGTTGAGCGGTATGGAGAAAAAGCGAGGAGCCGAGAGTGACCCGCACAGGGAGGGTTAGAACTGAGTTGTTAGTGAGGCCATTCACTGAGCTGGGGAAACTGAAGGGACTGTGGGTGGCAGGACAGGGATGGCTTCTTTGAAAAAAGTGAAATACATATTATATATGTTATGTTTGAGACATTCTGAGGCATGCAAGTGGAAATGTCTGGAGGCATTTAGATATGCTAATTTGGATCTCACACTTGGGGGAGGAGTGTGTGTATATGTGTGTGTATGTGTGTATGTGTGTGTGTGTGTGTGTGTTGGAGGAGGGGGAGTCTGAACTCAAAGACCCTTAGAACCTTTCCTTATCTCTCCAGAGGAAAACTGATCACTCCTTCCCTTACATACCTCCTTGTTCTGTATAGATTTCTCTCATGGTATCTGTAATTTTTTTAAAGCAAATCTATCCCACTCAATTAGTCTGGGAGTTCATTGAGGGCACGAAAAAGTGCTTGTGCTTTGCATGAATCACTCATTTTTGTTAACCAGATGAATGTGTTTTCTTAAAGAAGTAAAACACAACTGAAAAATAAGACTTTTTAAAATCAAAACCTACTAATCAACCAGAATTCACAAAATGTTCTGCAAATCCCAGTAATAAGTCAATAGGATAAAGAAAAACCTCAGTACTTGAGTAAATAGAACAAACTTGGCTTCCAGGATATTCAGATTGCCTCCCAACCGTAAGTAATGAAATGATTTTGAGCTGGTGCCTCAGTGCAGAGGGGAGGCTGCTGGCACACCCGATGGTTGGCTTATTGAAATAGACTGCTGGGCCGAGTCAGGGCAGCAAGATGATGCAAATTTCCATGACCCAGTGGAGCTCAAACGAAAGCTGAAAAAACTGGGGCAGAGAAGGGAACTGACACCTTTTCCTGCTTCCTGTGTTGTCAGCACCCCCCAGAGGTGACTCTTTTCTGGAGGCAAAAGGAAGAGTTAATGCATGAAATGAAAGCCACGCTTGTGCTCCTGGCTGGCAGGCAGGCCCAAACCCTCCTGCCTGATAGCCTTGCTGAGGCTGGTGCCAGTGCTTCTCATGAGAGTGTGACGCTCTGGGGTCTGGAGGAGGAGGGCACATTTCCACAGATGACCTTCCCCACCCAGAGTTGTGAAATTCCGTACCCCTTTGTCCGAATGTACTGAAACCATATTCAGCTGCTCACCGCTGGAAAGACCTATACTCAGGAGGTGAGTGTTGGTGGAGAAGGAAAAGTTGCTTCATTTAGGAGACCAGCAACCTGGGAAGATGGTGGATACGTCCTTAGACCCTCTCCAAGGTACTGGTTAGGAGACCAAGGTTATTTCGGTTCGTTTGTTTGGCTGCACCGAATCTTCATTGCGGTGCAGGGGCTCAGCTGCCCCGAGGGATATGGGGTCTTTGTTTCCTGATCAGGGATAGAATGCGCATCCCCTGCATCAGAGTGCGGATTCTTAACCACTGGAGCACCAGGGAAATCCCCAGGAGACACAGGTTTTAAAGGCAATATGGGGGAGGGGCTGCAGTGTGCTGGATCAGCTTGTGCACAATTCTCCCTTTGGTTGGCATCAAAGTAAAGTTTTGAGCATCATCCATCTTTGGTTTTAAACAATCTGGTGTCTGAGTGCGTGTGGTCAGCAGTTTTCATCTGGTGGGGGTCTTCCTCCAGTAAAAACAGCTTAGGAGTGTGACCTTTATCCATATATTTAGGGAACTGAGAGTTTGGTGATGTTGCTATGTGGCTGGTTTATAGTCTAAATGGTTGCCTGCTTCCTGTCCCGTGTCCTGGAGGTTTTGGTCTGGAATTACGCAAGCAAGATTAGTTCTCTCCTAGTCAATTAGTCATTGTCTGAAACAGCTCTCAGACATGCTTGAGTCCATGGGAATGGAAAATATGTGTTTCCAGTCTTGTGTTGCTCAAAGTGGGGCAGCTTTTGTTCTGGCTGCACAGACAAGTGGTGTTCAGTAGATAGAGATATGGACTGCATATGTGTAAATGGGTGAAAAGAAACAAGGGGGATTAATTTTAATAATGTTTTATTTAACCTAGTATATTACAGTTGCGGTCATTTCAGCATGCAGTATAAAAAACTAGTGAGCAAATATATATATATATATATGTCTCTAAAATTGAATGTATATCTCAATTCTGAGCAGCCACATTTCAAGAGTTCAGTAGTGACATGGCAAGTGGTCACCATTTTGGATGGTATAGATCTAGACTTAAAAACCCATGCAGCTCCTGGTGACACGGTGCCTCCTAGAATTCCGGTGTTGGTCTGACTTCCACAGACCTGTCTGGGGTCAAGGACATCTTCTTCCACTTGCCTTTGCTTTCTGAAATCCTCCAATTTGGCTTTGTCTCTTTCTAAAGCTACCGTTACTCACTATGTTCATTGGTTTCTGTTCCTCCTGAAACCGGCTGTTGGTGGGACCCAGACCTTCTGCTCCGTCTCACTCCATTTCCAGATGTGGGACCACAAGTGTCTTCCACATTGGGCTTTCCTATTAATATCATGCAAAAACAAGGAGATGAAATAACCAATGTCGGGTAATACAGCGTTGAGAATAAGCTTCAGAATACTTGAAGTCTTTCTCTGTGCAGGGCCTGCCTCTTCAGGGCAACAGAAACTGGAAGCGTCCACGGCTTCTTTTTCCTTTGTGGAGGGCCTTCTGCATTTTTTTTCCAAGGATGGGGCTCACCATGCCTCCCACTTCTGTAGCACCCGCCATTAGTGGAAGTCAAAAGATGGCTTCCTGCTAATGGCCCGTCTTCCTGGATGTCAGCCCAAAGGCCAAGATTGACAAGCGGTCTCTGAAGGACTCAGCTGCCTGACATCCTCCCTGAATCTCTGTCTCAAGCAGGAACTGTCAGACACCTTTGAATCTTTCCTCCTCCAAGACAGACTTAACGTGAATGATTGCTTGGCTTGGAAAGGGGCACAGGTTACGATGAAAAGTAGGGTGGGGTTAATGGACTTGGATTGGGGTGGCAAAAGAAATTGGCTCCATTAGCTTGTTAGAATTTAAAGGACTTTTACAGAGGAAATAAAAAGTGGAACCAATTTATTNCTTTGAATCTTTCCTCCTCCCAGACAGACTTAACGTGAATGATTGCTTGGCTTGGAAAGGGGCACAGGTTACGATGAAAAGTAGGGTGGGGTTAATGGACTTGGATTGGGGTGGCAAAAGAAATTGGCTCCATTAGCTTGTTAGAATTTAAAGGACTTTTACAGAGGAAATAAAAAGTGGAACCAATTTATTTCCATGCCAACAGAGATAAAAGCCCCAGCTGAAGGGAACCTCCACCCCTCTGTGCTCTGCACATGGCCGACAGCACCGGCCTCTGGCCTCAAGTCCTGAAGAGACAGCTCCGGGTCACAAACACTCTCCTTTCTCGTCCCCTGTCTGCCGTGAGGGGTCTGACAGTCCCAGCCAGGGAGAGTTCTCGCTCTGTGACCTCCTCAGAAGGGTTTCCCTTTTGGGAGACAATCTCGGTGAGCGATTTTGTGGCCTGGGATCTAGGAAAACTTAAGGGAGCGAAATGGCAGCCAGGTGTGCCTGGAGGCAACAGGTGTGCCTGGAACCAGCTCCTGGCTGTGAAGAGAAGGCTGGTGAGGAAACTTTCATACAAAAAAAGAACAAACTCTAGATTCTGTTTCGAAAGACCCTTTGTGGCCCAAGTTATTGATCATTAGCTGTCTTGGCTGAAAAGACTGGATAAGAATAAGTGCTTTCTGGGCAACCATTCTACACCTGTGTTAGGTGTGAAGCTGTGGATGTATGTGGGGATATTCGATACTTTGCTGTATAATCAAGGGCTGGCGTGTGGCACAGCTACTCCTAAGTGCTTCTAATGTAGGTCTGAGCACTCAGATCAATGAAGGGAATCACTATGGAAAATGTTATTCCTAATATGGGCGAGGAAGATGTGTTAAGCCCGTTGCAGTAGAAATGTGCACATCAGACTCATGGTAGGTTCTTCACAGAGTTGAAGGCTAAAACTTCTTATTTCTCCAAAGGAAGATGAAAAGCTCAGAACTCACTGGGCGATAAATCAGTCCAGGATTCAGATGCAGGTTTTCTCTGCCAGAGCAGTGAAACAATGACAGCGGACACTGTAATTGCTTGTGCCCACTTACGAGAGAAGCCTTTTCCAGGAAGACTGTGGCTCTCACCCAGAGTGCGTCCTTGGTCACCTGTGGCGCTCACGTGTCTGCTGTGTGGCGCCCACCGTGTTCATCACATTCTCTGTGTGATTACATGTGGGAAGGGACATGTGACCCCATTGTGGGCCAGGGACATGTGTGGTGAAGGCTTGTGGGCCTTCTGAAAAGTATTTTCTTCTCTATTAAATTGAGAAGAATGTCTTTCGGACAAACCCCAGGTTGAAAGTCTATATATACGGTCTCCTCAAGAAGACCATTCTGAGAAAACTATTTAAGTTCAAGAAGTTTACTTGGGAGTGATCTCAGGCAGCGTCCGTAGGGACGTGAGGAATGACAAGGGGAGGAAGGCAGTCAGCGTGCTATGCCTTAATGAGCAGGCTCCACTCCTGATCACCGAGCCGCAGTCCTGCTGGGGCCTTGGGGATGAAGTGTAGGCTGTATCTCAGCGTTGTCCTTCCTAGGAGGTGAGTAAGCCCGAATTCTGTCCATCAACCTCCTGAGGCATTGCGGAGCACTGTCCTCGGGCACCACCTCCCTCCACATGGGAGGAGACAGCCCCAGGGACAGAGAGAGGCTGCCGCCAGAGGCCCCCTTAGATCCGGGGGTGCGGAAGGGCAGGCTCTGAGGGACATGACTGGGCACTGGCATTTCGACTAGTGGCACAATTAACCAACTCTGGAAGCATCTTCCTTTATGTGAGTTAATAGCACTTTCAGGAATGGACTCTCTCACTCGGGTAGGGCTGCCATTCAGCTCTGGTGCAGAGGTAAGGGCTGTTTACACCCAGCATCTCTTGTGATGACTTAGATGCCTCTTTACTCAGTGCCAATGCTATTTCCCTTAAGATATCTCAGTGGCTGCTGTGTAGAAGAAACATCTAACTGATCTACCTCCTACCCAGTCTTTCTGCTGTTAGCCTCTTCATTGCCGTGTTTATCTGCAGATTAATGACTGACCAGAAAATCTTCCTTAAGCACCATTTTCATCATATCATTATCTGCAGGGAACCCATAGTCTAAAGATGAAATTTTTTAATGAGACCTTCAAATTCTCCATTCTGGGCCTGACCTACCAGTCTAATCTTATTAATATCACCTACTACTTTCATATATAAAAACTGGCATCAACTTGTATACTTTTCACAACAGTCACAAGGGTAGGTAGTATCATCAAAACCATTTTTTAGATAAGAAAACTGAGGTTTCAAGAAGTCACACATTATAAGGAAGCAGATTCTAGGCCTTTCTAAATAGAGATATCGGGCTACAGTTTATTCCGATCTGGAGAGTGTGCTTCTATGGGCAATTTTAAGATATCTTAAAATTTTACCATTGCTTTGCACAGTTTTTGCACATAGAGTTATTGTTCATCATTCAGTCACTAAGTCATGTCCGACTCCTTGTGACCCCATAGACTGCAGCACACTAGGCTTTCCTATCCTTCACTATCTCCTGGGGTTTGCTCAAACTCATGTCCATTGTGATGGTGATGCCATCCAACTGTCTCATCCTCTGTCATCCCCTTCTCCTCCTAACCTCAATCTTTCCCAGCATCAGGGTCTTTTCAAATGAGTCAGTTCTTTGCACCAGGTGGCCAAAGAACTGGAGCTTCAGCATCAGTTCTTCCAATGAATATTCAGGGTTTATTNTCAAACTCATGTCCATTGTGATGGTGATGCCATCCAACCGTCTCATCCTCTGTCATCCCCTTCTCCTCCTAACCTCAATCTTTCCCAGCATCAGGGTCTTTTCAAATGAGTCAGTTCTTTGCACCAGGTGGCCAAAGAACTGGAGCTTCAGCATCAGTTCTTCCAATGAATATTCAGGGTTTATTTCCTTTAGTATGGACTGATTTGATCTCCTTGAAGTCCAAAGGACCCTCAAGCACCTTCTCTAGCACCACGGTTCAAAAGCATCAATTCTTTGGTACTTAGCCCTCTTTATGGTCCAACTCNACAGTATAAACTGCGATCATAAAAGTAACCCACTTGGATGAAACTATGTATGCTGCTAGGATAAGAAGGAGCAGACAACATAAAGCAAAACTTGAGATGGTGAAGGAAGTTTTGAAACCAGAAAAGAAAGTATAAAATAAGATGACAAACATACTTATCACATCAATAAAGGAGCTAAAATCCCTTGTGGAAAACAAAGCCTTCTATGTTGGGATCACTAAGCCATATCCTAACAAGAATCCTGGACTTCGAGGATGAAGAATCAACTGACTGAAGACACCCCAGCCACAGCCAGTGCTCACAGACAGTGGAATAGCAGCTCCAAACACTCCAGGAGCTAAGTGGGACCCAGAAAGTCCACACCCAGATAAAAGTCGTTCAGGGATGGAGGTAGCAAGCAGATCTAAATGTGAAATAACACAGAAGTTGTTTTTTCCCCATAAGCCGTTCTTTAGGTGTCTAGGTACAATACTTTGCAGACTGTGGTCTGTGGCTCAAATATAGCCAGCTGCTTTTTTTTCTTTAATAGTTTTATTGTGATGCAGTTGTGTCCATTCACTTACATACTATCTATAGCTGTTTTGCTTGGGCTTCCCTTGTGGCTGAGCTGGTAAGGAATCCACCTGCAATGCGGGANGTGAAGGAAGTTTTGAAACCAGAAAAGAAAGTATAAAATAAGATGACAAACATACTTATCACATCAATAATTATAAAGGAGCTAAAATCTCTTGTGGAAAACAAAGCCTTCTATGTTGGGATCACTAAGCCATATCCTAACAAGATTCCTGGCCTTCAAGGATGAAGAATCAACTGACTGAAGACACCCCAGCCACAGCCAGTGCTCACAGACGGTGGAATAGCAGCTCCAAACACTCCAGGAGCTAAGTGGGATCCAGAAAGTCCACACCCAGATAAAAGTTGTTCAGGGATGAAGGTAGCAAGCAGATCTAAATGTGAAATAACACAGAAGTTGTTTTTTCCCCATAAGCTGTTCTTTAGGTGTCTAGGTACAATAGTTTGCAGACTGTGGTCTGTGGCTCAAATATAGCCAGCTACTTTCAGTTTTATTGTGATGGAGCTGTGTCCATTCACTTACATATTATCTATAGCTGTTTTGCTTGGGCTTCCCTTGTGGCTGAGCTGGTAAGGAATCCACCTGCAATGCGGGAGACCTGGGTTCGACCCCTGGGTTGGGAGGATCCCCTGGAGAAGGGAACGGCTACCCACCCCAGTATTCTGGCCTGGAGAATGTCATCGACTGCATAGTCCATGGGGTCACGAAGAGCTGGACATGACTGAGCGACTCACTGTCACTTACACGGCTGCTTTCATGCTGCCAGGCAGAGTTGAGTAGTTGGGACAGAGCTTTCATGACTGGCATAGCCTAAAAGAGGTGGAAGTTTGCAGACTCCTGNCTACCCACCCCAGTATTCTGGCCTGGAGAATGTCATCGACTGCATAGTCCATGGGGTCACGAAGAGCTGGACATGACTGAGCGACTCACTGTCACTTACACGGCTGCTTTCATGCTGCCAGGCAGAGTTGAGTAGTTGGGACAGAGCTTTCATGACTGGCATAGCCTAAAAGAGGTGGAAGTTTGCAGACTCCTGCACTAGGCAGTAAGTTCCTAAGGCTAGGAGTCCTCCTGTATCCCCAGCACTCATTCCTGGGAGGAGGGGGTATTCCACACACGTGTCAGATACAGGAGGAAGCATCCTTGTTCTCATTCCCTTAACTGGAGCACGCTCTCTGCATCTGTCTCCTGGACCACCATTCATGCCTCAATTAGACCCTTGGTGATGGTGACACGTGGGGCTCCCCAGGTGACTCAGTGGTAAAAAAATCTGCCTATGGATTCAGGAGATGCAGGAGACATGGTTCCATCCCTGAGTTGGGAAGATCTCCTGGAGAAGGGATGCAACGTACTCCAGTATTCTTGCCTGGGAAATCCCATGGACAGAGAAGCCTGGTGGGCTCTAGTCTATGGGATTGTGTAAGAGTTAGATACGACTTAGTGATTAAGCAAAAACAAGAGTGGCACATGAAGGTTCAATACTTTGTGGTAAAAGTGCCAGNTCAATTAGACCCTTGGTGATGGTGACACGTGGGGCTCCCCAGGTGACTCAGTGGTAAAAAAATCTGCCTACGGATTCAGGAGATGCAGGAGACATGGTTCCATCCCTGAGTTGGGAAGATCTCCTGGAGAAGGGATGGAACCTACTCCAGTATTCTTGCCTGGGAAATCCCATGGACAGAGAAGCCTGGTGTGCTCTAGTCTATGGGATTGTGTAAGAGTTAGACACGACTTAGTGATTAAGCAAAAACAAGAGTGGCACATGAAGGTTCAATACTTTGTGGTAAAAGTGCCAGAAGCTGCAAAGAGTTAACAGACTTTCAGCGAGCTAGTCTTTGTGAAGGATTTCTTTCATGGAATTTCTTACGGCTTCAAACACTGCGAAAATACCTTACACTTGTGCACTGATCTACAGATAACAATTTACTTGCTCTTGTCCTTTCTCTCCTCAACTGTCAGTCAAATGTATTCTGTTCTCCTGTAAAAAAGTTTTGAAGAAAGAAGGGCTATATTTAGCAGGTATAGAAATTAAACAACAGGCTTGCTTGTTAAGTCAGTCCTGTTTCTCTCTCCTCACAGCTTCCTGGTCCTTGTTCCTCCTCTTTCCTTTTCCTTTATGCCAGGCAAGCTTAGAACTCTAAGAAGGTCTGGGAGCAGGAGAAACTGGACACAAGCCAGTATACCTCACTTTTCCAAGAGGCAGTAAGAGTGGTGGTTGAGAAAGTGAGCTCTAGGGTAAAATAGCTTAATTTAAAATCACTGCTGTGTCCCTCACTAGCTTGTGGCTCTGGCTGTGTTATTTAACAGGCTGGTGTCCCAACGCCCACATCTGTAAGACGGGCATCCTGACTGCCTACTTGTAGGCTTGTGGGGAAATGGACTGTTTTAGTGTGGACTGAAGCAGCTATGCTAGTGCCTGGCGCATAATCAGCCCTCCCGAACGTCTGCTGTTGACACTGTGGCCGTCCTCACTGTGCACTCTTTACTCTAAAGGAAGTGATCAGTGGGGTGTTGGCATCCACAGTGCTGTCTGCAGCGCAGCCTCCAGAAGGGTTCAGATAAGAGTGCCCGGGATGTGCAGCTCCAGGGCTCCCAGCACGGCACGCCTGCTTCCCCTCGGTCTCTGCAGGGAAGACGGCCTGCTCCGTGGGCCGTGATAGCTCCACACAGCACTGCTTCCTGGATGCTCTGGGTTGGGGTACAGGAATTCCACCTTCATCTGACTGTTCAGTGAAGGTGGCGAAGATGATTCTGCAGGGCTCCAGGAAGTTGTTTCTGGTTTTTGTTACTTTGGGAAAACTTGTTGGGACACCTGATTACTCGCCATATTTATTTATTTTCGGCCGTGCTGGGTCTTTGCTGCTGCGGGGGCTTTCCTCAGTTGCAGTGAGCAGAGGCTCCTCTCTAGTTGTGGTGAGCAGGCTTCTCGTGGCGGTGGCTTCCCGTGTGGTGGAGCACAGGCTCTAGGGTGCCCGCTTCAGTAGCTGCACCACGTGGGCTCAGTAGTTGCGTTCCCAGGCTCTAGAGCACAGGCTCAGTAGTTGTGGCTTGGTTGCTCTGAAGCACTTGGTATCATTTCAGATCAGGGATTGAACCTATGTCTCCTGCAGGGCTTCCCTGGTGGCTCAGACGGTAAAGCGTTTGCCTACAATGTGGGAGACCCGGGTTTGAACCCTGGTCAGGAAAATCCTCTGGAGAAGGAAATGGCCACCCACTCCAGTACTCTTGTCTGCAAAATCCCATGGATGGAGGAGTGTGGTGGGCTACAGTCCACGGGGTCGCAAAGAGTCGGGCACGACTGAGCGACCACTTTCTTTCTCCTGCATTGGTAGGTGAATTCTTTATCACGGAGCCTCCAGGAGAGCCCCTACCTCGTTACTTATTAAAGGGATAAGACTTCTGCTTGCTAGGAGATTTCTGTGTACTTGGGGGGCTTCTAAGAAGTGATCTGTAACACTGCTTTACATATTGTGTTTCTCAAGGAGTTACTCTAATCTGATTGTCACAAATAGGATTCACCTGATTTCAGAGCTGACTAAAGCAGTTCACGTCACAGTAACGTGCATTGCCTCAGAACAGGAACAAAGTAGTGTTCCTGGTTTTGCCCACTCTGGGAGGACAGAAGACCTCCAGTTCATCAGGCTGGATTGTTTATCTGTAACTATACTCAGATTTTTTTTTTTTAAATCTTGGGATGTTCTTATAAGAAGAAAATTAAGAATGACCCAATCTGTCTCTAAAATTAGAATTATATGACACTGACTATATATGAACTTTAAAGCATTAAATAGCACACTGCAGAAGATACGTAGTTAATTCTGCTAGAAACCTGTAATGTCTCTTCTTTAAGGAGGGCGTAGTGACCCGAGCCCAAGCAAGGGGCTTTTATTCTAGTTTGGTCTGGTTTCTCCTGTAGGAGAGAAGGCGGCTTTCCTTTACCCTTTTAGGGTCCCTGGCTGAGTGTGAAAATGGAAGTGCCAAGAACAGTAACAAGAGAAGAGCACGCACATTTATCTGATAGATGTTCTCCCTGCGGTGGAGCCTGAGTGAGGAAATGAAGACCAAAGGGAGCAGACCTGCATATTTCTGTGCTTGGTGTGGTGCCGGGCAGGCCGTGGCGGAGGAGGAGCACAGCGCGAGGGTGTGAGGCCAGAGCGGCGGCCTGGGGACTGAGCGAGGCCTGTCTGCTCGGCCCTCCTCTGTCTCTCTGTGTCTTGGGAGATGAGGCTGCTCCTCCGCTCCACGAGGAGGGAACACACCTCTCACGGGAAGGTTTTACCACGTTTCAGGGAAGAAGGGGGAGGGGCGGAGAGCAGAGCGAGCTTCCTGCTTCTCCTGTTTTCTCAAACTCCTCTGCTGGGCTGCACGTGTTCAACAGGCAAGGCGCGGTGTCTGGGGGAGTGTGTCCCGAGCCTTGGCTTCCCTGGTGGCTCAGAGGGTAAAGCATCTCTGCCCCAGTGCGGGAGAACCGGGTTCGATCCCTGGGTCGGGAAGATGCCCTGGAGCAGGAAATGGTAACCCACTCCAGTACTCTTGCCTGGAGAATCCCATGGATGAGAAGCCTGGTAGGCTACAGTCCACGGCGTCGCAAAGAGGCAGACACGACTGCACTGACCTCACACCCTCAAGCTGTGATATTCCTGCGCCACGGCCTACCCGGCACCACCCCAAACACAGAAGGATGCAGGTCTGCTCCCTCTGGGCTTCATTTCCGCACTCAGGCTCCGCCGCAGAGAGAACGTCTATCAGATGAGTGTGCGTGTCCTGAGCCTCTGGGGCTCTTCCCTCTCGCACTGTCCACAGTCAGCACCTGTGCAGCTCCGCTGACACCCCGCTTCTCTTCTCCCGGCCTCCTGCTGTTCACTGCAAACTTGCAGGCGGGTGAGGGGCCCACTCACGCTCCTTCCCTTCCAGCACAGCCCGCACCTTGACGGGGCTACGGGAATCTGGGTCCCGCGAAATCCGGACCTTTGCTAAATACTGTTTTGAATGGCCCTTGTGTGTTTTCTTGGGGTTGCTGCTGCTGCTGCCAAGTCACTTCAGTCGTGTCCGACTCTGTGCGACCCCAGAGACTGCAGCCCACCAGGCTCCTCCGTCCATGGGATTTTCCAGGCAAGAGNGCTACGGGAATCTGGGTCCCGCGAAATCCGGACCTTTGCTAAATACTGTTTTGAATGGCCCTTGTGTGTTTTCTTGGGGTTGCTGCTGCTGCTGCCAAGTCACTTCAGTCGTGTCCGACTCTGTGCGACCCCAGAGACTGCAGCCCACCAGGCTCCTCCGTCCATGGGATTTTCCAGGCAAGAGGACTGGAGTGGGGTGGCTTTCCTTGGGGTTGGGCTCTTTTTACTCCAAGGAAAAGAAGGCTTTTCCCTCTATTTTCCACAGTGACTCATAAGTACCGCTCTTAGCGGATACAGTGATGGAAGTGATGGTGTTGATGTAAACAGTGACTGTACTTTCTCCTGTAATCCTCACTACAACCCTATGAGGTCTTTAATATTTAATTCTGCCATTTTTAATATTTAATTATAATTTATTTACATAAATAAAATATATTAGATAAATTATACAAATGAAATTTGTTAATAATAAATATTATTTAATATTTAATGTTATTATACTCCTTTTATAGACAAGGAAATTGGAGTTAAGAGAATTTAAGTAAGTTGCCCAACATCACATCACTAATATTATCTTGGGGCTGGAACTGAAGCTCAAATCCAACTGTCTACAGAACCCTAAATTTTAATCGCAAACATGATAAAAAAATCAATATTTACAAATATTTTAAAAGAAGAGGTCATCTGGGCCATGGTCTAGTGATACAAATTAAAATTGCTTGGAAGTGTCTACAGATTGGAAAAAACTAGTCATTTAATCCATACCATGAAACTACTCTCTCCTGTAACCAGCCCATGAATTCTCTAACAACTACTTAGAATTCTCAAATATTTGTAAGATTCAAGGACTCCATAGCCTTCAAATACATTTTATTTTCTATTTTTTTAATAATTAAAAACATTATAAAAAACTTTAATTTCATCTGACTAAATTAAGGTGCTTTATTTGGGTTCACTCAGGCAACGGTAATAAATGACAGATAACGCTTCTCAGATGGCACCAGTGGTAAAGAACCACCTGTCAATGCAGGAGATGTTAAGAGATGCATGGTAATCCCTGGGTTGCAAAGATCCCCTGGAGGAGAGTGTGGCAATCCACTCCAGTATTCTCTCCTGGAGAATCCCATGGACAGAGGAGCCTGGCGGGCTATGGTCAAGGGTATCACAGAGTCGGACACTGCTGAAACGACTTAGTGCAAATGACTCCTCTATGATTTCTGCTACTCTTAAGTTGTGTAAGTTAGTGGTAAGTAACATTTTTAACTCCTTGGATAGTTTCTACGATACTGGTCATATATGGAGGACTTGGATGAATAAGTAAAATGAGAATATTTAAAGTGGGCATTTCCTGATTTCTGTGTTGTCAGCTTTTGGAATAGTGGTTTATATCCCACCACTCACTTTTAATATATTTTATATTCTGTGTATCAGTTTGTAGACAGAGTAGAGGCCCCATATGGCAGCTTGATGGATATGATACAGGCTCCCGCTATGTCCTGAGGCCGCTGAACTAGTGTGTATTGATTATTGGGTCCTCTGACCTCCAGGATCACATTAGTGGTAGGCTTGTAAGGGGTGTGTCTCTAGCTTCTTGAATCTTAAAACTGGAAGAAATCTCAGAGTGATCTCCAGCTCAGTGATCTCATTTTATTTATTAAGAAAGACCGATGCTTGTTATTCACTGTAACTTTAGTATCTCTAGTCCAGGCCAGTCATCTCTCTGTGAGAAACATTGAGTGCCTTCCAGGGCTCATCCATCCTGGCCTTGTGGGAGATGAGACTCCTCCTGGCAGATGAATGAAGAAAAGCTAAGCCTATTAGANTATTTATTAAGAAAGACCGATGCTTGTTATTCACTGTAACTTTAGTATCTCTAGTCCAGGCCAGTCATCTCTCTGTGAGAAACATTGAGTGCCTTCCAGGGCTCATCCATCCTGGCCTTGTGGGAGATGAGACTCCTCCTGGCAGATGAATGAAGAAAAGCTAAGCCTATTAGAGTGGAGAAGGCAATGGCACCCCACTCCAGTACTCTTGCCTGGAAAATCCATGGACGGAGGAGCCTGGTAGGCTGCAGTCCATGG
Organism: Neotragus moschatus; assembly: GCA_006410615.1. Classification (NCBI taxonomy): domain Eukaryota; kingdom Metazoa; phylum Chordata; class Mammalia; order Artiodactyla; family Bovidae; genus Neotragus; species Neotragus moschatus. Next base: position 275,730 of record SJYA01002725.1, on the reverse strand, counting down.
GGTCGCTAAGAGTTGGACACGACTGAGCGACTTCACTTTCATTTTTCACTTTCATGCATTGAAGGAAATGGCAACCCACTCCAGTGTTCTTGCCTGGAGAATCCCAAGGACAGGGGAGCCTGGTGGGCTGCCATCTTTGGGGTCGCACAGAGTCAGACATGACTGAAGCGACTTAGCAGCAGCAGCAGCAGCAGCTGCAGCAAGCCTATCAGAGAGCCAATGTCTGGGGAGAAAATGGACTGAATGGTACACTGGCTATCTCAGTAGAGGATCAGTGGGCTGAGAAGCAAAGTCCAAGTCAGAGGCAACTGCCCAGAACTAGAGGCCTCACCGTAGCACTGGGAGACCTGAGGGTGGAGCTGAGGTAGAGCCTGGGGCCAGTTTGGGAGCTGAGGAACCCTGAAGCCAGGGTCTTGTTATACAAGGACAGTTGTCATGATCACGGATGGGGAGAAAGGCATTGTGTCCTGCATCTAGTGATATTTTGTTCTTTTTAGTAAATGTTACTTGTTTGCTATGAGGGTAGCTAGAACTTGGTCATGGTGTTCCAAAAGAGTACCAGACTAGATTAAATCAGTACATGGTATTGCAGCTGAAATCAAAAACAGTAAGGAGCTGTCAGGACTTCACGTTGCAACGGACAGAACATCTAATTTCAGTCAGCCCTTTCAAAGAAAGGGTTTATCGTTTCACGTACCTGAGCTTTCAGAGCCTATGCAGGCTCCATGATTGGCTGATCCAGAAGGTTGCGGTTTCTTTCCATCTCCCTGCTTCAGCTTCCACGGTGTCATTTTCCACTTAAACCTGTTTCTACTCGTGGTTTAAAGATGGCTGCCATAGGCCTGGGATTCTGGGGTTCCTGTTCAGCTTTGGTGAGATGCTGAGAGTTTCTGCCTCAGCATTCTGGTCAAGTCCTGAGATCAGCTCTGATTGCATAGGTGCTCACCCTTGAACCCAGGCCTGATTTAAACCAACCAGGGACTACTAGTGGAATGAGAGAAGGAATGAGCTTATTCTGGAAAAATATGGAATGTGGAGAGAGAGGTAGCTACCGAAATAAAATCTGGGTGCTGTCAAGCAAAGAAAGACACAAAATGCATTGGACGTTCAACTCGATTCACATAGATAGGAGGCCTCGACTTCTGAACTTATGAGCTGAGACACACTTATCCAGGTTCTCGACCCCAGCACTAGGGGGTCTTCAGCAGATCTGTATTTGAGCACATCTTCCCCGTTGATACTGTTAATGAACCACCTATGAGAACCATGGGAGTACATGACTTTGGAAAAAAATGTTCAGTTCAGTTCAGTCGCTCAGTCGTGTCCAACTCTTTGCGACCCCATGAATCACAGCACGCCAGGCCTCCCTGTCCATCACCAACTCCTGGAGTTCACTCAGACTCACGTCCATTGAGTCAGTGATGCCATCCAGCCACCTCATCCTCTGTCATCCCCTTCTCCTCCTGCCCTCAATCCCTCCCAGCATCAGAGTCTTTTCCAATGAGTCAGCTCTTCACATGAGGTGGCCAAAGGACTGGAGCTTCAGCTTTAGCATCATTCCTTCCAAAGAAATCCCAGGGCCGATCTCCTTCAGAATGGACTGGTTGGATCTCCTTGCGGTCCAAGGGACTCTCAAGAGTCTTCTCCAACACCACACTTTAAAGGCATCAATTCCTCGGCGCTCAGCCTTCTTCACAGTCCAACTCTCACTTAGAAAATACAAAAATGATAAGACAATTTGTAAAGTTTTTTTTTTTTTCTCCTAACAGGGAAATGCCTGTAGTATTTCCTAAAGAGGGACAGTGGTTGTTCAGTTAAAAGACTGAGCATGAGCTTTGAAAAATCTGTTGTGTTCCTGTTTGATGAATGCTTTGCATTTCATTAGAATTCTTGCACGGCCTCAAAGCAGTCTTGGGATACTTGCCAACAGCTGATGGCTCTGCTGCACTGCTAACACACAGGGGCAGAGGATCTCTGTCAATGTCATCTCCAAGACTGGCTTTATGGAGAGAGTCATTCATCAAGGTGAACAGGGCACTCTGCACCCATCCAGGCCTGGAGGAGGTGACCACAGCCACTGAGAGCCCTCATACCTGGGAGAATCCCAGCGCGGCCGGCCTTCCCTGCAAACGACTGGGCTTCAGCACTGGCCTTACGTGTGGGGCTTCCCTGTGGTCAGCTTTGATCTTGCCATTTGCATGCTTGGTTGAAGGTGAGCTGTGACCCTCGCTTGTATGTCCAGAGTAATTTCAATAACTTTTGGTTTATTTCTGGGCTGGTTAATAGAACCCACATAGAGAAGTACAGTGCCTTGGATGGAAGGCTAGAAATGTGGACATTTGAGTTAGACTGTCCTGTTTATTGATTTGCTGGCTCTGCTGCTTACATATCTTCAGCAAGCTTCCTCACCTCTCTGACCCTTTGTTTCATTGCCTGTGAGATGGGGCCACTACAAGGATCCGCTTCCTGAAGCCGTGTGAGCGGTAAGGGAGACAGGACCTAACTTGCCAAGGGCCTGGTGCTGGAGACACCAGGTTAAGGAGGACACTGGATCTGATCAGTTCTACTCTGATTAGTGATCTCATTCATTGACTTAAATGAAGTTGTTGCAGACACTGTCCACTAGAGCAAACAGCGGCTTCTGTAGACAACCTGTAGTTTGCTCTGTACTGCGAAACAACAGGTTTTAAGTAAGGGACGTGCTATGATCTGATTTTTATATTTTCTTTTTCTTTGCCTTAGGTGTGCAGATGATGTACACAATGGAAGCAGAGAGACCAGTTGGAGGAAGAGAGCATTTACTTAGGATGATACTTTGGGTGTACACATGGGGACACCACAGGGACAGGGGCTAGGGGTTAAGGGAGAGCTGCATCCCTGGCTGATGTGGCAGGTGGAGAGAGCCGAGGAGGAGCCCCGAGGCTTCTGTCTCAGGTGGCTGTACGGTGCCATCCCTGAGCACCACTTACCAGAGAGCAGCTGGCTTTTGTTTGTTTTTATTCCAGGGTGGATCAGATAATAATAACAAGCAACTTTGGTTTGAGTGCTTGAGTTGGAGAGACCCATGGTTGACTGAGGATGCCTGGGGAAGTCAGATATCTCCAGGTGGCTGGGTGTATTTACCCCTGTGGGTCTTCCATGCAGAGGCAGGGCATACTCTTAAGTCCTCTGGATCCTGCAATAGCAAAAGAACAGAACCCTGAAGAGGGGCCAGAAACACATCAGCATTCCTTTGTCAAAACAGAGGAAGCAGTAAAAGAAATTGAATTAAGTCAGAGGAAAGGAGGAACGTTATGATTTGGGTCACAGACTCTTAAAGAAAGGAGAGAAGCAGGGAGCGTGGCTGTGAATGGTCATGTGGGATTAGGGTGGAAGGGTGCCTGATGTTGGCCTGGAGTGCTGGGCACAGGCTGTCAGCAAGCTGGCAGGGAGAGGGGCTTGGGAAATGACCAGCGTGGCTGCACAAGACTTCCTTAGCCTGTGGGTTTAGGAGCCGAGGTGGGAAGGAGTCCAGAGAAGAACTGGGGAGAGGAGTGTGCAGAGATGAGGGAAATTGTCATGGTGTGAGATCCGGAGCTTTCCTGGGGTCTGGCCTGTGGATGGTGAGGAAGGCTGTCCTATTCCCAACTCTCAAAGGACTCTCAGTCCGAGCCTTGCCTTTTCTCTCAGGAGTCCACAGCGTCTACTTGTATTGATTGACTCTCTAGGACCTACTTCTCAGAGACACATTCATGCTGCCCTTGGAGTTGTGCATGCCTGCTCCTTTGGCCAGGCTTTCTGCTTGGCTTCAGCTCATCCACATGTCCCAGGCTCCCGGCCGCAGGGGACGGGCAGAGGGTGGACACGCATCCCAAGTCAGGCTACTCAGATCGGAAGTCAGAAGCTTCTCCAGACGTTCAACTAATACATTCCTCTTACTGGTTAAGTAACAAAACACGTCTTAGTTAATACACCCTTCCACTTCTTCAGACACAGTTTTAGAAATTAAAAAAAAAAAAGTTCATTTTTAAGAAATTCTTTGACATTTACAGGGATATTTTGCATCCATTATCCCATTTGATCCTGACAAATATATGCACCATTTTATAGATGAAGGTCATTAATGGGCAATAGGAAACTAGAATTCACATTTCTGGTTCTTACTCATGATATCACCATGTAAATTCTTTTTAAACATAGTCAGTTGAATATTGAATGAGCAGTTTCATATTCCACTGCTAGTTCTGTCTCCATGTTACGTTTATCTTTTTATGTATTGTTCTAAATCACAGAAGCTCTTTGCAAAAGCTGTGGCCTTTAGTGAGTAATCAATGTCTTAGTATGAAGATGCAGCAAGTATTAATGAGTTAGCAAAGAAATCACAAAGCTGCTTTAAATGCATTTATCCCAACAAGCTCAGACAGGTTACATTCCAAAGTCCTGAAAGCACTTGCAGGTTTTATCTTGTTTATTATTTTAAGATTATTATTATTGTCCATATTTGAAAATTTGGGGAGAATTGGAGAGACACAAGAAGGGTGAAGCTGGGAAAAATATGACCTGCTTTTCAAAAGAGAGATACTAGGAATTACAGACTTAATGCTATGCTTTGTTCCTCAGCCGTATCCAATTCTGGAACCCCATGGACTGGAGCCACCCAAGCTTCTCTCTTCATGAGGATTCTCCAGACAAGAATACTGGAGCAGGGGCGGGTTGCCATGCCCTCCTACAGGGTATCTTCCCAACCCAGGGATCGAACCCAGGTCTCCCTCATTACAGGTGGATTCTTTACCATCTGAGCCACCAGGGAAGCCCATGAATATTGGAGTGGGTAGCCTATCCCTTCTCCAGGAGAACTTCCTGACCCAGGAATCAAACCAGAGTCTCCTGCATTACAGCTCGATTCTTTATCAGCTGAGCTACAGAGAAAGCCCACATACCTAATAGTTGATAGAAAAAATTGAAAACAATTCTAGAAGATAACCAAACAATACTCTATCTGTGGGAATTTGGGGAAGAATTTGACAATTACTGGTATAAGTCCTGTCGAACTAACCTGGTCTCTGATAACAAGTCAATTGTGATAAAACACAGGCTGTGAGATCTGAGGGTTCAGTAGATTTATAGGTAGTTTTAAAACCTCCCTGAAAATGAATGACTGTGTGTGTGTGCATGCGTCTGTGAAAGACTCAACTGCACAGAGAGGGGTTTGAGTGTACACTGCAGTTGATGGCATGCTGCCTGCTTTAGTCTATGAAGGCATCTTGTTTTGTTTTATACTAATATTTTCATTTTTAAAAACATTAATTTCTTTATTTTTGGCTGTGTTGGGGCTCAGTTGCAGTGCCCGGGCTTCTTTCTAGTTGTGGCATGCAGGCTCCGTTGTTGGGGCACTCAGGTTTGGCTGACCATTGGCATATGGGATCTCAGTTCCCCGACCAGGGGTCAAACTCTCATCCCCTGCATTGGAAGGCAGGTTCTTAACCATTGGACCGCTAGAGAAGTCCCCCACTTTTATTCTCTTCCATCCCCACTTCCAATGCCATTTTGCCTGTTAGACACTCAGTCTGCTGCTGCTGAAATGCCAATACTTTGGCCACCTGATGCGAAGAGCTGACTCATTGGAAAAGACCCTGATGCAGGGAAAGATGGAAGGCAGTAGGAGAAGGGGACAACAGAGGATGAATGGTTGGATGGCATCACTGACTCCATGGACATGGGTTTGGGTGGACTCCAGGAGTTGGTGATGGACAGCGAGGCCTGGCGTGCTGCAGTTCATGGGGTCGCAGAGACTCAGACACGACTGAGCGACTGAGCTGAGCTGAACTGCTGTGTCTAAGAAGTGAACTTCCTCTACTTCAATAGTGTTTAGATGTTGATGTACTTTGAGAATGTTTGGTGGTGTGTATGTTTATTTAAGTTTACGTAAGTGTAGCTGAGATGCTAATCAAGTGCTCTTTCTCCCACTTGATGTTATGTTTTAAGGAACTCTTTATGTGCACTTGGTGAGTCTGGTTTATTTTCCTGCCTGTTTCCACAGTGTTCCAGCTCATAACACTTGTCGCATTCTACTTGCCCCTTTGTCTGCAGGTGAGTCTGGCTTTCACAAACAGTCCGGAAATGAGCATCCTCGCACATGCCTCCTCAGGGACCCGTTTGAGATGTTCTCTGGGCTTTCCCGTTGGCTCAGCAGTAAAGAATCTGCCTGTAGTGCAGGAGATACAGGAGATGAGGGTTCGATTCCTGGGTTGGAAAAATCCCCTGGAGGAGGAAACGGCAACCCACTCCAGTATTCTTGCCTGGAAAATTCCATGAACAGAGGAGCCTGGCAGGTTACAGTCCAAAGGGTCGTAAAGAGTTAGATATGAGTGAGCACACATGCATACTGGAAATAAATGACAAAATGTGTGTGTATATATATACACACACACACACACACACACATATATATATATATATACACACACATATATATACACACACACATATATATATATATGAAATAATACCAAATTGCTCATTGTATTGTCTGAACTAGTTAGTAACTCCCGTCAACTCTCCATGAGGATTCTCATAATCTCTGTGTTCAATTGCTAGTGCTATAAAATAGTCCCCAGTGTGAATATGCCAGTTTGTTTACCCCATCTCCTACTGATGGACATTTTAAACTTGTCACTTATTTGCAACAATCCTGTTATGATCATTCCATAATGGTACCTATGTGCAGGTTTCTCTAAGGTGTTACTCAAGCAAGGCGTAGCTGTGTCTTACAATGTGTGAATGCTTGAATTTATAAGGAAGAGCAAATTGTTTGCCACAATTGTTCTAACAAGTTACCTTCCAATCAGAAGTGCAGAAGAGTTCTCACTGACTTGTATCCTTTGGGCATAGCATTGTCAAATTTCTTAATTTTTGCCATGGATTCTGTTTAAAATGTACCTTCTTATGGTCGTAATTTGTGTTTCCTTCACTGATAATACAGTTGATCATCTTTTATGTTTATTTGCTATTTGTAATTGTTTTCCATGTGAAATACCAGTTCATGTCTTTGTCCATGTTTTGTTTGTTTTTCTGATTTAAAGAATTCTTTCAATACTCTAGATATTAATCCTTTGTCTATTATATGTGTTTTGAAATTTTCCCTTATTTTACGATGTCTTTATGCACTGGACGATGGTTCTTAATGAATATATGTTAATTTTAATGTAGAAGTTTTCAGTTCTTTCTGTTCAGTATTTTTATTTGTTTAAGAAATTCTTCCCTACCTTTGGGTCATAAAAATAGTCTATCAATAAAAAAGCTGATCATTTTCATATTCTTTTCTAGTTTTGGATCAGAGTCATTCTGCCTTCTTAGAATGGGGTGTGAATATTTTATCTTTTATTCTCTGGAAGAGTTTGTGTACTTTAAATATAGTCTTTGAAAATCTGATAGAATCCTCCTGAAAAAAGATTTTGCCTGTGGGAAGATTTTTAAATTACTGAATCTGTTTTTTAAATGCTTCTAGCACTGTGTAGACTCTATTTCTTCTTGAATCAATCTTATTAAATTATTTTCTTTTCTAGGAAATTGTCCATTTTAGTGGTCGTCAAATCATTAGCATAGAAATTGTCCATAATGCTGCTTTATTCTTGCTTTAATCTGCTGAGTCTATCTATAGGGCCAGCTTTTCATTCCTAATGTTATTTACTTTTGTCCCCCCTCCCCGCTGCTTTTCCTCTTGCTGAATATTACTAGACTTTGCCTATTGCCACAGTCTTTTGGAAGAACCAGCTTCTGGCTTTTTGATCCTGTCCTTTGATCTGCACTTGTTTTCTCTTCTTCCCTTTACTTTTTGGATTTATTTTGTTGCTTTTTCTAAATTCTTAAGTTGGATACCTAGCGAATTAACTTCTAGCCTTTTTCCTCAAATACAAGCATTTAGAGTTGTTCTCTTCCAAGTAACACTTTTGTTTCAACCTATAAGTCTTGATAAATAGAGTTCTCGTTATAATTCCTGTCTCTTA
>SJYA01002725.1:242705-261754 GCA_006410615.1 Neotragus moschatus | reverse complement strand
CCATCCCTGAGCACCCTGTCTCATGCATCGAACCTGGATCTGTGATCTGTTTCACATATGATAATATACATATTTCAATGCTGTTCTCTCAAATCACCCCACCCTTGCCTTTTCCCACAGAGTCCAAAAGTCTGTTCTTTACATCTGTGTCTTTTTTGCTGTCTCCCATATAGGGTCATTGTTACCATCTTTCTAAATTCCATACATATGCATTAATATACTGTCTTGGTGTTTTTCTCTCTGGCTTACTTCACTCTGTATAATTGGCTCCAGTTTCATCCACCTCATTAGAAGTGATTCTAATGCATTCTTTTTAATGACTGAGTAACACTCCATCGTGTATATGTACCACAGCTTTCTTATCCATTCATCTGCTGATGGACATCTAGGTTGCTTCCATGTCCTGGCTGTTATAAACAGTGCTGCAATGAACATTGGGGTACATGTGTCTCTCTTGATTCTGGTTTCCTCGGTGTGTATGCCCAGCAGTGGGATTGCTGGGCCATAAGGCAGTTCTATTTGCAATTTTTTAAGGAATCTCCATACTGTTCTCTATAGTGGCTGTACTAGTTTGCATTCCCACCAACAGTGTTAGAGGGTTCCCTTTTCTCCACACCCTCTCTAGCATTTATTGCTTGCAGACTTTGATAGCAGCCATTCTGAATGGCGTGAGAAGGTATCTCATTGTGGTTTTGATTCACATTTCTCTGATAATGAGTAATGTTGAGCATCTTTTCATGTGTTTGTTAGCTATCTCTATTTCTTCTTTTTCTTCACCTTCGTCTCGCTTTCTTTGAAGCTTTTCGACAAACGCTTTCTTTTTTTTAATTGAAGGATAATTGCTTTACAGTGTTGTGCTGGTTTCTGCCATACAAAGCTCAAATGAGTCATAATTTTATATATATATATATATATATATATATATATGCATATATATACCCTCCCTCTGGAGCCTCTGTCCCTCCTACCATCCAAGTCATCACAAAACACCAGGCTGAGCTCCCTGCGTCATATAGCAGCTTCCCACTAGTTATTTATTTTAAATATGATAGAGTATATCTGTCAATGATACTTTCTCAATTCATTCTACCCTCTCCTTCCCCTGCTGTGTCTACATGTCACTTCTCTACATCTGTGTTTCCTTTCCTTCTTTGCAAACAAGTCCATCAGTACCATTTTTCTAAATTTCATATATATATGCATTAATATATATTTGTTTTCTTTTTCTGACTTACTTCACTCTGTATTCATCCGTGTTCATCCCCCTCATTAGAACTGACTCAGATTTGTTCCTTCTTCTGGCTGAGTACTATTGCATTGTATTTATGTACCACGTTTGATTTATCCATTCGTTTGTCAATGGACATCTTTGTTGTTTCCACGTTCTGCCTGCTGTAAATGGTGCGGTTGGGATATATTTCAAACAGTAAATTGGGATACATGTGTCTTTTTGAACTGTGGTTTTCTCAGGGTATGTGCCCAGGAGTGGAGTTCCTGGGTTATGTGGTAGTCACACTCCTAGTTTGTTAAGAAATCTCCGTCCAGCCTTGCGTAGTGGCGTATCAGTTTGCGTCCCCACCAACAGTGCGGTAGGGCCCCCTTTCTACGCATCCTCTCCAGCACTTATTGTTGATCATGGTTTTGAGGATGCCCATTCTGGTTAGTGTGCGGCGATACCTCGTCATAGTTCTGATCTGCATTTCTTTAATAATGAGTGATGCTGAACATCTTTTCATGTAACCTATTGGCCGTCTGTATGTCTTTGGAGAAATACCTGTTTGGGTCTTCTGCCTATTTTTTGATGGGGTGGTTTGTTTTTCTGATATTGAGCTGTATGAGCTGCTTATCGAGTTTGGAGAGTAATCCTTTGTCATTTGCTTGGTTTGCAATTGTTTTTTTTTTTCCCATTCCGAAGGTTGTCTTTTCATCTTGTTTATTTGTTCCCCTTGCTGTGCAAAAGCTTTTGAGTTTAATTAGGTCCTACCTGTTTATTTTTGCTTTTATTTCCATTTCTTTAGGGAGGTGGGTCAAGGAGAATTTTGCTGTGATTTCAAACTGCCTGTGTTTTCCTCTAAGAGTTTTATAGTTTCTGACCTTATATATTAAAGTCTTAAATCCATTTCAAGTTTATTTTTGTGTATGGTGTTAAAAAGTGTTCTGATTTTATTCTTTGGCATGTAGCTGCTCTGTTATCCCAGCATCACTTACTGAAGAGCCTGTCTTCTCTCCATTGTATGTTCTTGCCTCTTTTGTCAAAGATAAGGTGCCTATAGGCATGTGGGTTTATTTCTTGGCTTTATTCTTGTTCCGTTGATCTATATTTCTGGTTTTTTTTTTTTGTGCTAGTACCATACTGTCTTGATGACTGTAGCTTTGTAATATAGTCTGAGTTTGGGAAGGCTGATTCCTCTAGCTCCATTTTTCTTTCTCAAGATTGCTTTGGCTATTCGGAGTCTTTTGTGTTTCCATACAAATTGTGAAACTTTTTGTTCTAGTTCTGTGGAAAATGCCACTGGTGTTTTAATAGGGATTGCATTGAATCTGTAGATAGCTTTGGGCAGTAGAGTCATTTTTGCAGCACTGACTCTTCCAATCCAAGAGCATGGTGTAGCTCTCCATTTGTTTGTATTGTCTTCGATTTTTTTTATCATTGCCTTACAGTTTTCTGCATACAGGTTTTTATTTTCTCTTTAGGTAGGTTTATTTCTAGATATTTTATATTTTTTGTTGTGAATGAGATTGTTTCTAAATTTAAAATTTTATCTTTCTGATTTCTCATAAACTTTATGTCCCATGACTTCACTAAATTCATTAATTAGCTCTAGTTATTTTCTGGTGTCATCTTTAGGGCTTTCTATGTTTATTATCATGTTATCTGCAGACAGTGAGAGTTTTACTTCTTCTTTTCCAATCTGGATTCTCTTTATTTCTTTTTCTTCTCTGATAGTTGAGAAGTTGTGGCTAGGACTTCCAAAAACTATATTGAATAATAGTAGCAAGAATGGACACACTTGTCTTGCTCCTGATCTTAGAGGAAATGTCCTTATGTTTCTCATCATTGAGAATAATGTTTGCTGTGGGTTTGTTGCATATGGCCTTTATTATGTTGAGGTAGGTTTCTTCTAGCTGATTTTTCTGAAGAGATTTCTTTAATCATAAATGGGTGTTGAATTTTATCAAAAAGTCTCTTTGCATCTATTGAGATGATCATATGTTTTTATCTTTCAGTTTGTTAATATGGTGTATCACATTGATCGTTCTGCATATATTAAAGTATGCTTGCATCCTGGGAATAAACCCCACTTGATCATGGTGGTGGTGGTGGTGGTGTTCTGCTTAGTCATGTCTGACTCTGCGACCTCATGGACTGCAACACGCCAGGCTTCTCTAACCTTCACCATCTCCCAGAGGTTGCTCAAACTCATGTCCACTGAGTCGGTGATGCCATCTAACCATCTTACCCTCTGTCATCCTTGTCTTCTCCTGCCTTCAATCTTTCCCAGCATCAGGGTCTTTTCTAACGAGTCAACTCTTCACATGGCCAAAGTATTAGAGCTTCAGCATCAGTCCTTCCAATGGATATTCAGGATTGATTTCTTTTAGAATTGACTGGTTGGATCTCCTTGTAGTCCAAGGGAGCCTCAAGAGTCTTCTCCAACACCATAGCTCAAAAGCATCAATTCTTTGGTGCTCAGCCTTCTTTATGGTCCAACTCTCACATCCATACATGACTACTGGAAGAACCGTAGTTTTGACTAGATGGACCTTTGTCAGCAAAGTAATGTTTCTGCTTTACAACACACCGTCTGGGTTTGTCATAGCTTTTCTTCCAAGAGCAAGTGTCTTTTAATTTCATGGCTAGAGTCACCATCTGCAGTGATTTTGGAGCCCAAGAAAATTAAGTCTGTCACTGTTTCCATTGTTTCCCCGTCTATTTACCATGAAGTGATGGGACTGGATGCCATGATCTTCGTTTTTTGAATGTTGAGTTTTAAGCCAACTTTTTCACACTCCTGTTTCACCTTCATCGAAAGCTCTTCAGTTCCTCTTCACTTTCTACTGTAAGGGTTGTGTTACTTGAATATATGAGGTTAATGATATTTCTCCTGGCAATTTTGACTCCAGCTTGTGCTTCATCCAGCTTGGCATTTTGCATCATGTATTCTGTATATAAGTTGAATAAGCAGGGTGACTATATACAGACTTGGTGTGTTCCTTTCCCAATATGCCAGCAAATTTGGAAAACTCAGCAGTGGCCACGGGACTGGTAAATGTCAGTTTTCATTCTAATCCCAAAGAAAGGCAAAGCTAAACAATGTTAAAACTACCACACAGTTGCCATCATTTCACATGATAGCAAAGTAATGCTCAAAATTCTTCAAGCTATGCTTCAACAGTAGGTGAACCAAGAACTTCAAGATGTTCAAGCTGGATTTTGAAAAGGCAGAGGAATCAGGGATCAAGTTATCAGTATCCGTTGGATCATAGAAAAAGCAAGAGAATTCCAGAAAAACATCTGCTTCATTGACTACACTAAATCCTTTGATCATGGTGTATGATCCCTTTAATATGTTTTTGGATTCTGCTAGAACTCTGTTGAGGATTTTGCATCTATGTTAATCAATGATATTGTCCTGAAACATTTGTGTGTGTGTGTGTGTGTGTATGAGATATTCTTGTCTGATTTTGGTATCAGGGTGATGGTGGCCTTGTCAAATGAGTTTGGGAGTGTTCCTTCCCCTGCAATTTTTTTGAAAGAGTTTGAGCAGGATTGGTATTAGCTCTTCTCTAAACTTTTGGTAGAATTTGCATATGAAGCCATCTGGCCCTGGACTTTTGTTTGTTGGAAGGTCTTTGATCATAGTTTTGATTTCAGTGCTTATGATTGGTCTGTCAGTATTATCTATTTCTTCCTGGTTCAGTCTTGGAAGATTGTACTTTTTAAAGACTTCTTCCATTTCTTCCAGGTTGTCCATTTTATTGGCATATAGTTGCTTACAGTAGTCTCTTATGATCTTTGGTATTTCTGCATTGTCAGTTGTAATTTCTCCTTTTTCATTTCTAATTTTATTGATTTGAGTCTTCTCCTTTTTTTTTCCTTGATGGGTCTGGCTAATGGTTTGTCAATTTTGTTTATCTTCTCAAAGAACCAGTGTTTTGGTTTTATTGATCTTTGCTGTTGTCTCCTTCTTTTTATTTCTGCTCTCATTTTATGATTTATTATCCTAAGTCTGCTAACTTTGAGGGCTTTCTGTTCTTTCTCTTGTTGCTTCAGGTATAAGGCGAGGTTGTTTATTTGATGACTTTTTTGTTTCTTGAAGTAAGCTTTATTGCTATAAACTTCCCTTTAGCACTGCTTTTCCTGCATCCCATAGGTGTTCACTTGTCGTGTTTTCATTGTCATTTGTTTCTAGGTATTTTTTGATTTCCTCTTTGATTGCTTCAGTGACCTCTTGGTTATTTAGAAGCGTAGTGTTTAGTCTCCATGCATTAGTGCTTTTTACCATTTTTTCCTGTGATTGATATCTGATCTTACAGCGCTGTGGTCAGAAAAAATGGTCACTACAATTTCAGTTTTCTTAAATATACCAAGGCTTAATTTGTGATCCCAGATGTGATATATCCTGGAAAATGTTCCATGTGAACTTGGAAACAAACTGAATTCTACTGCGTTTCAATGGAATGCTCTATAGATATCAATTAGGAACATCTGGTCCAACGTATTGCTTAAGGCTTGTGTTTCATTGTTAATTTTCTGTCTGGGTGATCTGTCCACTGATGTGAGTGGTGTGCTAAAGTCCTCCACTATTACTGTGTTGCTGTTGATTTCTACTTTTATAGTTGTTAGCATTTGCCTTGTGTACTGAGGTGCCTCCTTTTTTGGATGCATATATAATTGTTATATCTTCTTTGAAGGAACCCTTGATCATTATGTAGTGTCCTTCCTTGTCTCTTGTGATGGTCTTTATTTTAAAGTCTATTTTATCTAACATGAGTATTGCTACTCCTGCTTTCAATTTCCACTTGCATGGAATCTTTTTCCAGCCCCTCACTTTTAGTCTGTATGTGTCCCTAAGTCTGAAGTGGGACTCTTGTAGACAGCTGATACATAGGTGATGTTTTTGTATCCATTCAGCCAGTCTGTGTCTTTTGGTTGGAGCACAAAATTCATTTACATTTAAGGTAATTATTGATATGTATAATCCTGTTACCATTTACTTGTTTGGGGTGTGTTTTTGTAGGACTTTTCTTTCTTTTGTGTTTCCTGCCTAGAGAAATTTCTTTGTCATTTTTTGTAAAGCTGGTTTGCCGCCGCCGCTGCTGCTAAGTCATTTCAGTCGTGTCTGACTCTGTGTGACCACATAGGTGGCAGCCCACCAGGCTCCCCTGTCCCTGGGATTCTCCAGGCGAGAACACTGGAGTGGGTTGCCATTTCCTTCTCCAGTGCATGAAAGTGGAAAGTGAAAGTGAAGTCGCTCAGTCGAATCTGACTATTTGCGATCCCATGGACTGCAACCTACCAGGCTCCTCCATCCATGAGATTTTCCGAACAAGAGTACTAGAGTGGAGTGCCATTGCCTTTTCTGAAAGCTGGTTTGGTGGTGCTAAATTCTCATAATTTTTGCTTATCTGTGAAGATTTTGATTTCTCTGTTGAATCTGAATGAGATCCTTGCTGGATAGAGTAATGTTGGTAGGAGGTTTTTTCTATTCATCACTTTTATATCCTGCCACTCTTTTCTGGCATGCAGTTTCTGCTGATTAATCAGTGATTAACCTTATGGGTTGGAGAAGACTCTTGAGAGTCCCTTGGACTGCAAGGAGATCCAACCAGTCCATTCTGAAGGAGATCAGCCCTGGGATTTCTTTGGAAGGAATGATGCTAAAGCTGAAACTCCAGTACTTTGGCCACTTCATGCGAAGAGTTGACTCATTGGAAAAGACTTTCATGCTGGGAGGGATTGGGGGCAGGAGGAGAAGGGGACGACAGAGGATGAGATGGCTGATGGCATCACCGACTTGATGGACGTGAGTTTGAGTGAACTCCAGGAGTTGGTGATGGACAGGGAGGCCTGGCGTGCTGCGATTCATGGGGTCACAAAGAGTCGGACACAACTGAGTGACTGACTGAACTGAACTGAACTGAACCTTATGGGAAAGATTGAAGGCAGGAGGAGAAGGGGGCGACAGAGGATGAGATGGTTGGATGGCATCACCGACTTGATGGATGAGTTTGAGCAAGCTCTGGGAGCTGTTGATGGACAGGGAGGCCTGGCATGCTGCAGTCCATGGGGTTACAAAGAGTTGAACGTGACTGAGCAACTGAACTGAATCTTATGAGGGTTTCCTTCTATGTTACTTGTTGCTTTTTCCTTGCTGCTTTTAATATTTTTTCTTTGTTTAATTTTTGCTGGTTCGATTACTATGTGTCTTAGTGTGTTTTTCTTTGCATTGATCCTGCATGAGACTCTGGGCTTCCTGGACTAGGGTGGCTATTTCCTTTCCTATCTTAGGGAAGTTTTTGACTCTGCGTGTGTGCTAGATACTCAGTCGTGTCTCACTGTTATTGACCCCATGAACTGTAGCCTGCCACACTCCCCTGACCATGGAATTCTCCAAGAAATAATACTGGAATAGGTTGCCATTTTTTTCTCCAGGGGATCTTCCAGACCCAGGGATTGAACCCAGGTGTCTTGCATTGTAAACAGATTCTTTACCATCTGAGCCACCAGGGAAGCCCCATTTTGACTATAATCTCCTCAGATGTTTTCTCAGATCCTTTCTTTTTCTCCTCTTCTGGGACTCTTATGATTCGAATGTTGGTGTGCTTAATGCTGTTTCAAAGGTCTCTAAGGCTGTTTCCATTTCCTTTCATCGTTTTCTTTATTCTGCTTTGCTTCAGTTGTTTCCACCCTTCTATCTTCCAGCTCACTTATCCATTTTTCTGCCTCAGTTATTCTATTGGGCCCCTCTAGTGTATTTTTTATTTCAGTTATTGTGTTGTTCATTGCTGGTTGTCTATTCTTTATTTTTTCTAGGCCCTTCTTAAACATTTCTTGTATTTTCTCAATCTGTGCCTTTATTCGCTTCATCTGTGCCTCCATTTTATTTCTGAGATTTTGGATCATATTTAATGTCATTGCTATGAGTTTTTTTCCTGGTAGACTGCCCATTTCCTCTTCATTTGTTTGGTCTTGTGAGTTTTTACCATGCTCCTTCATCTGCTGCGTGTTTCTCTGACTCTTCATTTTGTTTAATTTTCTGTTGCTTGGGGTATCCTTTCTGCAGCCTTCAAGGTCACGGTTCCTCTTATTTGGGGATTCTGCCCCCAGAGAGTGTGGTTGGACCAGTGCCTTGAAGGTTTCTTAGTGAGGATAACTGGTGCGTGTGTTCTCTTGGTGGAAACTGGATCTTACTTTTCTGAAGATCAGTGCCATGATCAGTGTGGTGTTTTGGGGTGTCTGTGCACTTGGTATGGCTTTGGGCAGCCTGTCTGCTAGGTAGGATTGTGTTCCTGATTTGCTGATTGTTTGGTGTGAGGCCTCCTGCCCTGGAGCTTGCTGCCCTTGGAGTGGGGCCAGGTCTTGGTATTGAGATGGAGGCCTCTGGGAGAGCTGTTCTCAATTAATATTCCACGAAGTTGGGAGTCCTCTGGTGGTCCAGTGAACCTGGATTTGGGTCTCCCACCTCTGAGATTCATGGCCAACCCCTTGGTAGAGCACCAAGACCCCGCAAGCTACACAGCACAGAAGAGAAAGAAAGAGATGGAAAATAAGGGGAGGGGAGGAAAGGAAAAAACATTTAAAAAGAACAGAAAGACAAAACCCCAAGAGAAATGGCAAAAGCAACATTAAATAGACGAGAACTCGCAAAGAACTTCATGCACTCCCAAAAAGAAAAGATGAGAAGAAAATACAAAAGAGAGATAATAAAAACAGGAACCAAAAGAGAAGAGAGCAACAAACCAATAGATAAACCCTTACACAAAAACAAGCACTGTTAAAACTGTACTAGCAAAAATAGAAAACCAAAAACATGGAAGAAATGCAATATAAGAAAAAAGTACTGTAGAAATAGGAAAAAAGTAAAGTAAAATAAATTTACGTAAAAGTAAAAGCATTAAAAAAGGAAAATGTAAGTAAAAAGTTGAATAGGAATAATAAAAACAAACAGTAATAGAATAATATGAAAAAGAAAAAACGATGAAAACCTACATAGCGAGGGTGGTAATAAGAATTTCTCCTGTGGCCTCAGTTGTCAGTGTCCTTGCTGCACAATTAGCTCCAACCAGTCTTCCTACTCGGGAATTCCCTCGGGATTTCTGGGTGGGTCTCTGGAACCGCTGTGGGCACTGTGTGGTCAGGTTAGACTGGTCTTACTCCAGCTGTAGTTGACCCCAGACTCCACAGTCTCAAGCTAATTGTGGGGATTTAGTCTGCTGATCCTATGACTGCAGGCAAATCCCCTTCCTGTTCTTGGGTCACACAGCCCCTGCCGATCAGTTTTGGTTTTGGTCCTGTCTGTGTGGATAGGCCCCACCCAGACAAGAGGGGGCGAAAGCATTGGCTTCTCGGGGCTCACTTGCTCAGTTGGTCTGGGGGCAGTGAGGGGTACTGCAGACACAGCTGGGATGCGTGGAGAGTGCCTGCAGCGCTAAAGGCCCACAGGAAGCAACCACAGCTTGAGTCCCGTCATGCCCAACTCTGAGGTCAGGGACTGCAGCAGCGTCTTATCTCCTACCTCTAGTACTTGGGTATGCTGAGGCAGCAGCCAGCCAGCTGGCTCATCTTTGGGGTACCAAATCGCAGATACAGTCCCCGCCTCTTGCTTTCCAGTGGATTTTTGTGGTGGTTGGTGGCTGGCAGGCTTGGCTGCCTCTGGGTCGCAAACCACTGCTGCATCACCCCCTGCCTCTGGCCCTTGTGAAGGTGGTGGTCTGCAGATTGTGAGCAAAGGGAGTTAGAGGGCCCCTGCAAGAAAGATCTCTTGGCTCTCTGGCTGGCCCAGGCTTTTCTCTGGCCTCCCTCAGCTGTGTTGTACTAGCCCCTCCAGAGTATCTTCCCAGCAGTCTACCCCAATCCTCTCCCTGAGGTCTGCCTCTGAAGTCTGAGCCTCAGCACCCAGCCCCTTCTTGCTGCAGTGGGCGTGCAAACAAAAGTCCCACTGGGGAGCGCTGGTCGGCACTGATCTCTGTGGTGAGTTCTCTCTGCTCTCTCTCCCATGCACTTGCTGCTACACTCCCCTGCTCTGAGGTTCCAAAGGACCCTTCTGTCCCCTCCTGTAAGGGGGTTTCCGAGTGTGCAAAAACTTTTCCTCTTTCACATCTCCTTCCCTGAATTGCAGGCCTCATCCCATTTCCTTTGTCCATTTTTCCCCTTCCTTCTCTGGCCTCACCCCATGTTGTGAAGATCAGCTTCCCTTTTTTGAAGTCTGTGGTGGTCTTGCAGCACTCAGTAGATGCTCTGTAGGAGTGGTCCCATGTGTAAATGTATTCTGATGTATTTGTAGGAAGGAGGATGATTTCCGTGTCTTCTCCACCATCTTGAAAATGCCTCCATATATTCAGTCCCTTTCTTAATTCTGGCTCTGGTGATTAGCTCACTAAATTTCAGTCTCGACTTCTGTTATAAGCATCCAAGACTATCTGTCCCCTCTAAATACAACTTTTGTAGTTTTTCCCAAATTCAGCTCAGGAATTCCTCATGTTCCAAATTCTTGCCATGTGAGTTCTTAGTACATGAATGCAAAAGGCAAATACATTCAATAAATATTTTTTAAAGATAGATTTGGGGACCTTCAGATATCACCAACACAATGGACCTGGGTTTGGGTGGACTCTGGGAGTTGGTAATGGACAGGGAGGCCTGGAGTGCTGCGGTTCAAAGGGTCACAAAGAGTCGGAGATGACTGAGTGACTGAACTGAACTGAACTGAACTGAAATTACTTTATATGCAATATACAGTTTGTATCAGTTAAGGTTTTTTCAGTTCCAAAAGACAAGAAACTTTAGACCAATCTATTTATTAAAAAGATAATTAAAAAAACCACAACTCCACGTATTTAAAGAGTATTTTCAGAATGGCCTTAACCTAAGTGAATAAAGGCTCTGGGCTCCTCACGTTTCTTGGCTGACTCCTCTTCTGTTGTCTATAACCTTAAACACTTCCCCTAAGAAGATTGTCATAGTAACTTCAATCCAAAATTTTAAAACGTTGATTGGTAACATTGTGGTTATAAACATGAGGATGAAAGCCACAGAATAAGAAAATCCAAACAGCAGTATAAGTTCCTGATTGCATCATGAGGTTGACAGAATTTTATACTTCTTGGTGCATTAAAAGAAACAAAAGGAAGCTATAGAAATATCCCTGAAACCTATCATATAAAAATATATACACAATAAGGACCTACTGTATAGCACAGGGAACTGTATTCAAGATCTTATGATAAGGTATAATGGAAATAATCTGAAAAAGAATATATATTGATATGTAACAACCACCTTGCTATATACCTGAAACTGGTACAACACTGTAAATCAACTATGCTTCAATAAGCGAATACATAAGTCAACATTAACATAAAAGGGAAACAAGAGCAACTCCGTTTTCCAAAAGCTATTGTGTGTAAAGTTTTCCATTATTTGTTGCCAAACACAGTCCTTAACTGAGAGCAGCTGAAAAGCCATAATACAAAGACGGACTCAAATTGTCTCAGTGAACAGAACCATCACCACCCCAGTGCTCCACAGGAGGTGGAATTGGCATGGAACTTTTGGACAAAGCTTACCAAACCATACTAGGTGGACGTTGTAGATGCTTTATTTTTAGGACTTCCGGGAGGTCAGATCTTCTTATTGCAATTAAGTTTCTGTCTAGGAAAGGAAAGTAGGGATTTGGAAATGTAACTGAGGCATGAAGTTCAGAATTTCCTCCCTGAAGGAGTGGTTCTGTCCCATGGAGTCACGTGTGACGAGTATAATGAGGATGGAGAGAGTCAATGACTGATTCTATTTGGCTGGCCTCTAGGTCATTTCGGCTGTGGCCCATACAGCCCAGAGAAGACAGCCTAAAGAGAATCCAAGGTGGCCACAGCTTACCAGGTTCCCTGCCCAGGTCTAATGAATGACTCTGCAGTTCATATACATGAGAGATTTTACCCTGACCACGCAGCTGTAATTGAGCATTTCACTGTCTCTTCTGTGCAAAAATGGCTATGTTCATCCTGTGAAGTGGAATAAGATGATTACTCTCACTCTTGTTGCATAATAGTTATCCCATCAATAAAACATGGCTTCACATCTTTCAAGGTGAACTAGAGTACTAACATTTACTTTGAAATAAAAAGGAGGCACTTTAAAGCCTTTCTATATAAAATACTCTTAAGACATTTAAATGAGGCGGGTTTCTAAATTTGTCTCTTGATAAGTTATGGTTAATATAAGGCTGAGATGAGTAAATAGTAGCGTTGTAAAAGGAGAATATTGAACCAGAAATCCCTCCCCATTCACGCGCACATTGCTTGTGAAAATGGCTGTGACTCTTTGCCTCTTCCAATGTGCATGCCCTTTACAAGGTGGCATTGTCACTTCTCCCATAAAGTTGGGGCTGAGAGCCCACTTATGGCAGTTTTAAGGTACAGTCTCAAGTCTCCTTTCTCCTGAATAAGGACGTGATGAAAGGAGCTGGCAGAAGTGATGCTACACCAGTTTCTGGGCCAAGCCTTAAGAAACTAGCAACTTTCCATTTCCAGTCTCTGAGGATCCAGCTCCCATGATTCAGGAAGTGTAACCTGCCCGCTGAGAGTCTCACCTGGAGAGGAATTTGCCAGTCATGGGACGGGGCCCTCTTGGAAGTGGGTCCTTCAGCCTCAGTCCAGCTGACATCTAGTGGAGCAGAGATGAATTGTCCCCACTGGACTCTGGCCAAATGACAGATTGGTGAGTAAAAGAATGAATTGTGCTTTAAACTAGTTAGTTTTGAAGTGATTTGTTATACAGAAATGTAGATAACTGAACTATTTCCCTTGAAATAGGAGCTGGCTGGCCAATAAAATGTGGAAGAGGTGATGTCTAGCTTACACCGATGCTTAACAGGCCTTAGGAGCACCTTGTTCCATCTTGGTATCCTGCCTGCTGGGGGATAAGAGGCTTCTGCCCAGCTGCTCTTTGCCCCAGTCAACAGGCCAGTAACCACACTGCCTCTAGAAAAGTGAAAGCTTCCTGGACCAGTCCACCGCCCCGTGACCAACTGCAGGTGCGTGAGCAAGCTAGGCAGGATCCACCAAGCCTGGGCCAGTGCGGAGCCTCATGGATGTTTCTCTTACCTGAGTAATCCCGGCCTCAGCCATGAGTGGAGGAGAGGGGAGGCAGCACATCCCCCAGCGGGCCCTCTTTCACATACTTAGAGCTGCTGCTGCTGCTAAGTTGCGTCAGTCGTGCCCGACTCTGTGCGACCCCACAGACGGCAGCCCACCAGGCTCCCCCGTCCCTAGGATTCTCCAGGCAAGAACACTGGAGTGGGTTGCCATTTCCTTCTCCAATGCATAAGAGTGAAAAGTGAAAGGGAAGTCGATCAGTCGTGTCCAACTCTTAGCGACACCATGGACTGTAGCCCACCAGGCTCCTCCATCCGTGGGATTTTCCAGGCAAGAGTACTGGGGTGGGGTCAGTGCCAAACTCCAGCCATGGCATACGTCTGCAAGGGAGTGACATGCGCATATGTGGAAGGGCAAATGATAAGGGAAAGAATATTTGGGGATGCCAAACTGAAGTAATAACTTTAACTATTAGTACAAGAATGAATTTGAAAACAGGATACACAGACAATAAAATGCAATATAGCACTGAAAATGAGCAAACTAAAACTACATATATATGAGAAAATCTCAGTAACATAATATTGAGTGAAAAAATCAACTTGGATAGCAAACTGAAGCATTTTACTATCAGGCATCTTTTTTTTTTTTTAAGCCTGTGGTCCTGTAATCAGACACTGATAAGCTGCATGGGTAAAGGTAGTGATCATAGCTTATTTGATAGTTGGAGTACAGACTCTTATCTGTTCAGTTCAGTCACTGAGTCATGTCTGACTCTGTGTGACCCCATGAACCGCAGCACACCAGGCCTCCCTGTCCATCACCAACTTCTGGAGTTTACCCAAACTCATGTCCATTGAGTCGGTGATGCCATCAAACTATCTCATTCTCTGTTGTTCCCTTCTCCTCCTGCCTTCAATCTTTCCCAGTATCAGGGTCTTTGCAAATGTCAGCTCTTTGTATCAGGTGACCAAAGGATTGGAGTTTCAGCTTCAGCATCAGTCCTTCCAGTGAATATTCAGGACTGATTTCCTTTAGAATGGACTGGTTTGATCTCCTTGCAGTCCAAGGAACTCTCAAGAGTTTTCTCTAACATCACAGTTCAAAAGCATCAATTCTTCAGTGCTCAGCTTTCTTTATAGTCCAACTCTCACATCCATACATGACCACTGGAAAAACCATAGCCCTGACTAGACGGACCTTTGTTGGCAAAGTAATATCTCTGCTTTTCAATATGCTATCTAGGTTGGTCATAACTTTCTTTCCAAGGAGTAAGCGTCTTTTAATTTCATGGCTTTATCTGTAATGTTATGTAAGAAGCATTAAAACATTTCATCAAATTTATTCATATAAAAATAAAGCTTACACCTAATAAATCATCTGTCACAATCAATGAGCTGTTGATACTTCAAGAGAGAATAATTAGTGACCAACTTGGGATGTATACAAATAGGCGTATCAGTGATGTTAGACTTTAGCTTTTATTTCATCAGTTTTATGAACATTACTCAAAATTAGACTGTAATAAGATTTTCAGAAATTTTATGCAGTGTATTTATTTCAAGTGTTCAAAATGTATTTGTCTTCTATTCCCAAGGCCTCAGGCTCTGCATGGTTTACTTCCAGCCCCATCAGTGCCTCTGGGAACTGAAGCACACCAGGGCTAACGCCAGATTATTCCTGAGATTCTCCTCACGGAGCTGACATGGGCTTTTTAAATCTTGACTCATACTTCCCTGTAGGTCACCTCTGGAATTTTGACCTTCACGCTGCAGAAGCGCTCCGAGATCTCCAAGAGCTGTGCTCACACCAGCGCGGGGCACGTCCCTCAGGGAGGTGAGCACGGTCCCCACCTGCTGCCCTCCACATCTGGTCTGTGGCTGCCTGTAGCCCCTCTGAAAGCTGGTCGGTGGGGTTCCTCCTTCCTCCACGGTTTTGCTTTTGCGGTAGGTTCAGTGGTTTTGCTTTTGCTGCCTCTCTGCGGGGATGTATACGTCTGTGACCTTTGACATGACACTTTGCAGTGCCTCCTGCTGTGGGAGGGCTGTATGTCTGCTCTCACCCGGAGTGTGGGCTCCGCTGGGTGACTAGGATGGCATGAGTTGAGCTGGCTGGCCTCGAAGAGCCAGTCCTCTGGTTCTTCTGTCATCACTCTGGGAAAAAGTTGTCTCCAATAGCCTCTGGTTCAAAGGTAGAGCAGGTCTGAACGTGCTCGTGTTGAGGCAGAGCCACCCTAGCTGACTTGCACAGCTTTGAGTATGAAAGATAAATGTTGCTGAAAGTAGGGTTTGGCGGGGGCCGGTGGCGGGGAGGGCTTGTTACACAGCAAGAACTGACTGATGTCACTCAGAGCCAAGTACCTCCAGTGAGCTGAGTAACTTTGGTAAGTCTCTCCAACAAATATCTCGGACAGCTATTTCACAATATTAAAATAAATTGAAGATATTTTATAGATGTAATAAGTATGCTGTCTCGTCTTTTAATATAATATGTATTTGAATTTCTCCTTAGATGTTTATAGGCATTTTGTTTATTTTCTGTTGTCAATGTGTAATTTTCAACAATTTAAAAACATCATTCCCATACCAATATAGAGTGAACACATGTCACCAATTTAATTAACTCATTAATGAGGGAACAAGTGAGACGGTAAAACTGGTTCCAAGAGCATAGAAGGGACAGTTATTTCTGGGTATTCGAAAAAGACTGTTAAAAGAAAGTTGCTAGATTACATACAAAACTGGTTAATTCTCTACAGAATGAGGAAACATTAACCTTTGAGGCTTTCTTCTCTACTGGACTGTGGAAATGAGTGAGGATCAACCACACAGACAAAGATTATTATTCAGATCTTGGTATAGCAAGAGAGTCAGCCACATCACTCACATTTTGGTAGAAACTCAATGGCAGACCATAGAGGAAGAAGCCTTTATAGTGGAAACGAGAGGGAGCTCTGGGTGTGCCCTGAGGAGGCTGTTGGAATAGTGCAGCCTGGGTGGGCTAAACAGAAGCAGGGCATCCTATGTGATTGGTGGGGTGTATATTTGACAGTTGCACTCATCTCACACACTAGCAAAGTAATGCTCAAAATTCTCCAAGCCAGGCTTCAATAGTACATGAACCGTAAACTTCCAGATGTTCAAGATGTATTTAGAAAAGGCAGAGGAACTAGAGATCAAATTGCCAACATCTTTTGGATCATCGAAAGAGCAAGAGAGTTCCAGAAAAACATCTGCTTTATTGGCTATGCCAAAGCCTTTGACTGTGTGGATCACAACAAACTGTGGACAATTCTGAAAGAGATGGGAATATCAGACCATCTGACCTGCCTCCTGAGAAATCCCTTGGAGTATGCATGTCAAGAAGCAGCAGTTAGAACTGTACATGTAATAACAGACTGGTTCCAAATAGGGAAAGGAGTATGTCAAGGCTGTATACTGTCACCCTGCTTATTTAACTTATATGCAGAGTACATCATGAGAAATGCCTGGCTGGATGAAGCACAAGCTGGAATCAAGATTGCCAGGAGAAATATCAATAACCTCAGATATGCAGATGACACCACCCTTATGGTGGAAAATGGAGAAGAATTAAAGAGCCTCTTGATGAAAGTAAAAGAGAAGAGTGAAAAAGTTGGCTTAAATCTCAACATTCACAAAACGAAGATCATGGCATCCGGTCCCATCACTTCATGGCAAATAGATGGGGGAAACAATGGAAGCAGTGACAGACCTTATTACTGGGGGCTCCAAAATCACTGCAGATGGTGACTGCAGCCATGAAATTAAAAGGCGCTTACTCCTTGGAAGAAATCTATGAGCAACCTAGCCAGCATATTAAGAAGCAGAGACATTACTTTGCCAACAAAGTTCTGTCTAGTCAAGGCTATGGTTTTTCCAGTGGTCATGTATGGATGTGAGAGTTGGACTGTGAAGAAAGCTGAGCGCCTAAGAACTGATTCTTTTGAACTGTGGTGTTGGAGAAGACTCTCGAGAGTCCCTTGGACTGCAAGGAAGTCCAACCAGTTTATCCTAAAGAAAATCGGTCCTGAATATTCATTGGAAGGACTGATACTGAAGCTGAAACTCCCGTCCTTTGGTCACCTGATGCAAAGAACTGACTTATTTGAAAAGACCCTGATGCTGGGAAAGATTGAAGGCAGGAGGAGAAGGGGACGACAGAGGATGAGATGGTTGGATGGTGTCACTGACTCGATGGACATGAGTTTCAGTAGGCTCCAGGATTTGGTGATGGACTGGGAAGCCTGGTATGCTGCAGGCCATGGGCTTGCAAAGAGTTGGACACAACTGAGTGACTGAACTGAACTGAACTGATATTTGACTTTCTCTGGTTGGTCTTCAGCTGGAAGCAGGCATACAAATTAGAAAGCTGTCAGTTATTGTTCCAGTCGTGGCCATTTTGGACTGATCATTACAGAACTTATTGTTTGGCTTCCTGAGTTGTTATTGGAGATGGAGATCTGATTCTTATAGGTCCAACCTACAGCCATCTGGCTTCCAGGACTGGTTACTAGAGATAATTCCTTCAAGTTCTGTCTCAGAATTCTGTTTTTATACATGGTCTGGCTACTGCCCGTTTGTGTATTCAGATTCTTCATACAGAACTCTACAAATTAACATGTAACTTCACAGTGGTTGAGCTCTGTTCAAATAATAAGCTGTAAGTCAAATATAGGTGCACTCGCCTAGAAAATTACAAAGTCCTTTATGTTGGCCTATTAAACAAAATTCTAGCATGACATTGAAAAGACACCCCATTGAAAAGTCATGCTCTTTACCTTATTTCCAAAGTTTGGATAATGCTTTTCTTATCATTGTATGTTAGGGAAGAATAGATATAAGAGATGGTAACAAATAGAGCTCTGGAAAAAGTAGAAACAAGACAGAAACTGTACAGAAGCACTATAATCATATCAGCATAAATTTTATTCCAAGAGTCGATGGTCTTATTAGAAAAATCTATGTTGGGCACAGTTTGAACAGTGTTCTTCAATCTGTTTAACCCAGAGTAAGACTTGCATTGTTTAATCTTTGTCTGATTTACTCTGAGTCCATTTCCCAGTTGTTTCACAATCCAAGAGTCCATTTTTCTCCTCACATCTTAACGCTAATTACTTCCCTCAATGTATCGTTCAGGGAACTATAGCTACATAAGATTTACTTTACAGACTCCTTGATCAGTGATTCTAGGAAAACTAGACACACAGACTTTCTTCTTTAAACTTGAAATGCCTTCTTCCCCATTCTAGAGTAGCGTACGGTATAATCATATTCAGCTTTGCAGTTTTTTGACCAAACTTCTAAAATTCTCAAATTCTGTACTGACAGGTGGCTCAGTTCAGTTCAGTTCAGTCGCTCAGTTGTGTCTGACTCTGCGACCCCATGAATCGCAGCATGCCAGGCCTCCCTGTCCATCACCAACTCCCAGAGTTCACTCAAACTCATGTCGATTGAGTCGGTGTTGCCATCCAGCCATCTCGTCCTCTGTCATCCCCTTCTCCTCCTGCCCCCAATCCCTCCCAGCATCTGGGTCTTTTCCAACAAGTCAACTCTTTGCATGAGGTAGCCAAAGGATTGGAGTTTCAGCTTCAGCATCTGTCCTTCCAATGAATATTCAGGACTGATCTCCTTTAGGATGGACTGGTGGGATCTCCTTGCAGTCCAAGGGACTCTCAAGAGTCTTCTCCAACACTACAGTTCAAAAGCATCAAT
>SJYA01002725.1:133714-240384 GCA_006410615.1 Neotragus moschatus | reverse complement strand
GATGCCATGATCTTCATTTTCTGAATGTTGAGCTTTAAGCCAACTCTTTTACTCTTCTCTTGCACTGTCATCAAGAGGCTTTTTAGTTCTTCACTTTCTGCCATAAGGGTGGTGTCATCTGCATATCTGAGGTTATTGATTCCAATCTTGATTCCAGCTTGTGTTTCTTCCAGCCTAGCATTTCTCATGATGTACTCTGCATAGAAGTTAAATAAGCAGGGTGACAATATACAGCCTTGATGTACTCCTTTTTCTATTTGGAACCAGTCTGTTGTTCCATGTCGAGTTCTAACTGTTGCTTCCTGACTTGCATACAGATTTCTCAGGAGGCAAGTCAGCTGGTCTGATATTCCCATCTCTTTCAGAATTTTCCACAGTTTATTGTGATCCACACAGGTGGCTAGAACCTAAAATTCAACTCGTATTTGATGATCAGATAAAATATTTATTTTCTAAAATCAAAACGGACAGCATTTCCTGCTTATTTGGGTATTTCTGGTGTTCTGTTACCTGACTTTACCTCCTGTAAGCTTGTTAATTCTGGTAGGCATCCAACCATGCACAAGCGTTTCACAAGACCAGAGGGGTGGTACTGTTAGCAGGAAAAAGTCTTCACATATAATATTAATTTAAATATGAATTTAATTAATTGGCTTTGACCATGAGAGAAAAGAAAATCTGTATTTCTATTTTAGATTTTATTTGAACTAAGTTTTTTTCAGATACCGTTACTGTGTTTTTTACTGATACCTACCTTATCATTTTTGGCTAAAACATCAACTATCTGGTCATCCACTAGATGTCAGTGCATGCCCGCACTGAGGATATTGGTAAAGTATCCATCTGGGGTCAAAAAAACATCTGTCTTTATGAGCAGTCATAGCCTGCCTCTTATTGGCATGAGAGATGCCACAACAAGACCAGCTTTCCATTATTTTCCCTACAGGACAGGCTCAGATCACTTTTATCACTGGCTGGTTGACGTCTGCAAACTCTGGTCTCAATAACCACTTGCTCTCCTCCTCCTTGTTAAGCATGGCCGTCTGCAGTTGGATTTGGAGAGATAATCAATGCTTTGTTTTGCTGCCTGAAATAAATGACACAAAATGAACCTGAATGCCAGGATCAGGTGACACACAGATTAATCTGTCTGTCAGTCTGATCACTCACCTAGAGCCAGACATCCTGGAACGCAAAGTCAAGTGGGCCTTAGGAAGCATCACTACGAACAAAGCTAGTGGAGGTGATGGAATTCCAGGTGAGCTTTTTCAAATCCTGAAAGATGAAGCTGTGGAAGTGTTGCAATCAGTATGGCAGCAAATTTGGAAAACTCAGCAGTGGCCCTAGGACTAGAAATAGTCAGTTTTCATTTCAATCCCAAAGAAAGGCAATGGCAAAGAATGCTCAAACTACCACACAATTGCACTCATCTCACACGCTAGCAAAGTAATGCTCAAAATTCTCCAAGCAAGGCTTCAACAGTATGTGAACCATGAACTTCCAGATGTTCAAGCTGGCTTTAGAAAAGGCAGAGGAACCAGAGATCAAATTGTCAACATCCGTTGGATCATCGAAAGAGCAAGAGAGTTCCAGAAAAACATCTATTTCTGCTTTATTGGTTATGCCAAAACTTCTCACTCTGTGGACCACAGCAAACTCTGGAAAATTCTGAAAGAGATGGGACTACCAGACCACTTTACCTGACTCTTGACAAATCTGTATGCAGGTAAAGAAGCAGCAGTTAAAACCGGACATGGAACAACAGACTGGTTCCCAATAGGGAAAGGAGTACGTGAAGATTGTATATTGTCACCCTGCTTATTTAACTTATATGCAGAGTACATAATGCAAAATGCCAGGCTGGATGAAGCACAAGCTGGAATCAAGATTGCCAGGTGAATATCAATAACCTCAGATATGCAGATGACACCACCCTTATGGCAGAAAGTGAAGAAGAATTAAAGAGCCCCTTGATGAAAGTGAAAGAGGAGAGTGAAAAATTGGCTTAAAACTCAACATTCAAAAAACGAAGATCATGGCATCCAGTCCCATCACTTCATGGGAAATAGATGGGGAAACAATGGAAACAGTGACAGACTTTATTTTTTCGGGCTCCAAAATCACTGCAGATGGTGAATGCAGCCATGAAATTAAAAGACATTTGCTCCTTGGAAGAAATCTATGAGCAACCTAGCCAGCATATGAAAAAGCAGAGACATTACTTTGCCAACAAAGATTTGTCTAGTCAAAGCTATGGTTTTTCTAGTAGTCATGTATGGATATGAGAGTTGGACAATAAAGAAAGCTGAGCACCAAAGAATTGATACATTTGAACTGTGGTGTTGGAGAAAACTCTTGAAAGCCCCTTGGAATGCAAGGAGATCCCACCAGTCCATCCTAAAGGAGATTAGTCCTGAATATTCATTGAAAGGACTGATGCTGAAGTTGAAACTCCAATCTTTTGGCCACTTGATACGAAGAACTGACTCATTAGAAAAGACTGTGCTTCTGGGAGGGATTGGGGGCAGGAGGAGAAGGGGCGATAGAGGATGAGATGGCTGGATGGCGTTACTCACTTGATGGATATGAGTTTGAGTAAGCTCTAGGAGCTGATGATGGACAGGGAGGCCTGGTATGCTGCAGTCCATGGGGCCACAAAGAGTCTGACACAACTGAGTGAGTAGACTGAACTGGACTGATAAAGCCATCTGAGTCATCTGTAACGACCCCCAGAGTGGACCTTTGCTCTCCCTATTGTTACAGCCATGCTGCCTAGTGTCACTTATATCTGAACCCCCTGAGACTGAACAGCTTCCTTCCAACTGTGTCGAAGGCATAGCCTGTGCAGTATAATAGAGCCATATATCCTTGCTTCATACAAGCAGGTGCTTAATCAGAGTGTCTTTGGTGTAGTCTCTGGCATTCACGGTGGTGATAACTGAGGGTTCAGAAACTCTTTGCATGGGAACAGTTGAGACTGACAGTCTTTGAATCCTATCTGTTTGATTTAAAGGTGCATTTGCCAAAGCATCCTCTAAAGAACACTGGTCCTGTAGGATATGACTGGATGGTACTGAGAGATCTAATCGAGGACTCGAAAAGGACTCCATGAAACACTCTGCAGAAACCAAATCAAACATGTTTCTGTGATATCGAACTTCCAGCAGCTTTAGTGTCTTAGGTGCATTATGAATATCCAAGAAGACGTTACAGTGCACAGAGTTTTACCGCTTTTTTAAAAAAAAGCCTTAGAATAATTATTTGACAGCATATCTTGCCAAACCAGTTGATTTTGAAGTGTGAAAAAAGACTAAAAGACTTCTGGACTATAATGAAGTAATCGTCTCACACTCCTCTTTCATCTTTCTTTCTCCTTTCTTCCTTCTCGTATATTGAGGACATATTATCGTTCCGGCACTGTTCAGGAGCAATGTAATAAGGGAGGTGCCATACAAGGAACAAAGGGAATTAGTAGGGCTTAGTTTTTCCAGTAACGTATTAATATCATGTTTGATCTCAGTACATTTTACACTTAAAAAGATTTTGAAGTCCACAAGCCACCTGGAAGAGGCACCAGGCACTGCCACCGGACACACGGCTCATGGGGGAGGGGTAGCCCCCCTCTGTATTCAGAGGGATCTTTTCTTCTTGCGATGCCATTGTTTAATGAGGGGTCCACAGGAAAGAGACTTAGCCAACAGGAATCGGACAGGCCAATTCAGACTTGTTGGCACGGCGGAGACAAAAGTCTGAAACAGAATTAAGTGCTCTAAAGAGACTGGCTTTAAAAAAAACACACAAAGTGGGATGTTAGAGGTAAGAACTATGGTTAAAATGCAGAGAATTGAAAGCCTGCTCAGAACTCACAGTGTCCAGTGGGAACAAACCCTTAAAGCTGAGAGGGTTCCTCGTTTGATGCTTCTCTCTGGTGCAACACCAGAAGGTCTCCAAATGTCGACTGGGGCCTGAATGAGGCAAACCCCAGGCTGCTAAATATAGATGCTGCAAGGTCGAAGCTGGGCCCCCCCGTCTCCTGGGAATGTTTGCAAAGTGGGAGCCGTCTGCCCTCAGATCATCAGTTTACCACCAGAGTCCTGTCCTGGGGATTTGGAAGTCTCCTGTCTTGGCTTAGCACCGATTTCTAGCACTTTCTCATAGAAGTGCTGAGAAGGTGGAGTAGGGGTGTGGAGAAGCAGTCAGGTCACAGCATTGTCTCTGGGAGGACACTGGGGAGATGGCTGGGCCATTAGAGTGGGCTGCTTAGCGGGGGGATGACAGTGTGTCCTGGCCTTTAACCAGTGCCAGGGAACGTGAGGGTAAAGTTAAAGCTTTGATAGCCGTTCATGTGTAAGCCTCAGCTTGAAGTCAAATATCGCTTTTAAAAAACTTTCCTTGGAATGATGGTGTACCTATAGAAAGTTTGGCATAAGTGTAAATCTTGATGAATCTTCATAAACTGAAATGTACCCTTTTCACTAGTACTCAAG
Organism: Neotragus moschatus; assembly: GCA_006410615.1. Taxonomy (NCBI): domain Eukaryota; kingdom Metazoa; phylum Chordata; class Mammalia; order Artiodactyla; family Bovidae; genus Neotragus; species Neotragus moschatus. The sequence goes on along the minus strand of SJYA01002725.1, from coordinate 235,897 downwards.
TCAAGAAATAAAACAGCACCAGGGCCCCAGAAGTCCACCCCAGGTCTCCTTTCACTCGTTAACCCGTGCCAAGAGCAACTACAACCCAACTTATAAGAGTGCAGGTTCGTTTTTGCCTGTTTTTGAACTTCCTATAAATGGAACCTTGCAATTTGTGCTCCTTTGTATATGGTCTCTTTTATTCAATGTTGTATTTGCGAGGCTCCTCTTTACTGTGGAAATTGGTCATTCCCGTGGGTGTAGAAATTTTCATTGTATAAGTTGGAAGCCATGTATTCACCTAGATACTGTTGAAGGGCAATGGCAGTAGTTACAGTTCAGGGCGATGGGAACAGTGCCGTTACGACCATCCTTGTACATGGTTTCTGGAGAATGTGCAGATGGGTCACGTTGCTTTAAATGTTCAAACCTGTTGGCACAGAATCAGTGGGATCTGATTAGGGAGAGTCCATCCTTCACGCTTTCAAATCCCGTTCCCTAGACAAGTCCAAGGACAGCAAAAGCTCAGAACCACCACCTTGCAGAGGAAAAGCAGAAGTTGTAGTTCCTCTGCCTCTAATGCTCTTCTCCGCTGCCCTTCGAGGTGGTGTCTGCGTCACCCGCCCTGTGTCTGGCCAGGGGAGACGTGGTCTCCACTTTACAGAGTCTCCACTATCCAGGGTGATCGAGCTGACTTGCTGGCAGGACTGGTTCTTGCCGTGTGTGCACAGACAGCCCTGCCTGCCCCAGCCTCTCCTTCCCCTGCCCATGAGCCAGGGCATCCAGATGGAATGAAGTTTGAGCCCCACATCCTCACACAGTGTTCATAACCAGATAATTCTCTAGTCTGTGCCTAGAAATAGGCTTGCTTTATAATCTGAGTCTCAGATTAGATTCCCCACGATTATGGGTACCCTACGAATTCTCTGTTGATTTTTCCTGCCACCTAGCCTCCGCCAGGGCCACATTAAATGTGTCTATACAAGCTGACACTTAAGAGGAATTGGTCCTTGCACTTGCTCTTGTTTCTCCCAGAATGCCCTTGAATCCTCTGACGATGAACAGATTCAAAAAGGCACATGAAAGGGAGAAACCTAAAAGGATGGGAGGGTGGTGGGTGGGAGGGAGACTCCAGAGGGAGGGGATATATGTATACTTACAGCTGATTCACATTGTTGTGTAGCAGTTGTAAAGCAATTATCCTCCAATTAAAAATAAATTAAAAAAAGACAGGACGGTACCATCTAACTCTGTCTGCCATCAGCTCTCAGCTCTGGGCCTTTGCAAAACGGAAACATTTTCTAACAACAATGGGTACCTGGTTTTCATTTGTGTAATTAAATGGAAAAGAGATTATCTTTATGGAGATGACCTAATGTTGAATGATAGAAAGCAAATTGCAAAAGGATAATTTTTGCAACATAATACCATTTGTGGGAGATATAAAGCCCCAAGAAACATTGACATATTTCATTGGCAGCAGTTAAAAATAAGCCTGAAAGTAGAACATACCAGTCTCAGGATGCTGGTGACTGCTGGAAAGGGGTGGTTTTGGTGGGGTTTGGAGGGACGTATTAAGTACATCTGTGACATTGTCTACCTAGTAATCTAGAGCAAATATAGCAGAATAGCCATGTTTCTTAAATCCTGGATAGTTATATTACTTTCTGAACTTTACATTTGAAGGGTTTCATAATTTTTTAATTAAATTTTAAAGTCTTCCTCATGTACAGTTCTGCAGTGCTAAGCTGAAAATATTAAAGTAGAAAAACCAAGAAATGAAACTGTATATGTAGTGCGATCCCAAAGCTGTGCCAAAAAGTGGAGAGAAAGATTAAGAAACAAATCATAAAAAAAATGTTAGCAGTCATTTCTAGTTGGTGTCAATAATGGATGGTGTGTGTGCTTGTGTGTGTGTGTGTTTGTGCATGTCTGCATGTGATACAAAGATAGCATGTGTAGTTTTCTTTATATCCTCTTCAGTTCAGGTCAGTCGCTCAGTCGTGTCCGACTCTTTGCCACCCCATTATATCCTCTTATTTTCCCAATTATTGAAGGAAATTACACCCAATGTGGCATAAAATTATTTTGAGCTGAACAGACATTTGAGAATCAACAGATGCAGAAAGAGGGTCTGTCTGACCTCCACTCCCCTTTATTTGCCTACAAGTAGAATCTTCCAATGGCACCCCACTCCAGTACTCTTGCCTGGGAAATCCCATGGACGGAGGAGCCTGGTGGGCTGCAGTCCATGGGGTCACTAAGAGTCAGACACAATGGAGCGACTTCACTTTCCCTTTTCCCTTTCACGCATTGGAGAAGGAAATGGCAACCCACTCCAGTGTTCTTGCCTGGAGAATCCCAGGGACGGGGGAGCCTGGTGGGCTGCCGTCTGTGGGGTCGCACAGAGTCGGACACGACTGAAGCGACTTAGCAGCAGCAGTAGTAGTAGTAGTAGTAGAATCTTCCAAAAGAATTCAGTTGCCGTAAGTTCCCCTTCAGGGGGCGGGGTTCCTATATTGGGGGAAGATGTACTGGGGAAAATGAGAAGTTGACACTGGGATGAGAAATTGCAGAAACAAACATTGTTACAAAACCGTCATCCCTCCCCATCTACTCTTCTAGAGTAGGATTTATCTTTGCCCAGTCATTCATTTTCCAAAGTGTCCTTCCTTCCCCTCCTCTTCTCCTATTAAGATGCTGTATAAGCCCCAGATTCTAGCTGCTGCTTTGAGCCACATTTTCTGGAAGCTCCCCTGTACTTACATGAATAAACTTTGTCTTTTCTTGGGTTAATGTGTCTTTCTGGTTTACTTTGCATGCCCCTAATTATTAAACATTAGTGAAGAGGGGAGAATTTTTTTTTTCCTCACTGATATTATCTATCTAATTATTTGCCTAATTGTTTATTAGTACAAATGAGAAGTGAAGAAGAATAGGATACAGTAAAAAGGGGACAGAAGTTGGCCCAGAACCAGTGGACATTTGCTAAGCCTGAGGCTGTTTAGGNTGTCAGTCAACTGCAGTCATACTAAAGTTTATTTTGCAGCGTGGGGAACATTTTCGACTTTCACTTCAAATGCTGTGACCTACTGCAGTAGGAAGAATTCTAAGAGGACACCAGTGACCCAGATCTTGTTAATTAATGCCTTCCTCTTAACCGTGGGTAGGACTTGTAATTTGCTTCTAGCAAATAGAATATGGCAGAGGTGATGGACTATGTTGAGTTATATGCAAAGGTAAAGGAATTTTGCAGAAAGTAATTAAGCTGTCCAATCAGCTGACTTCGTGTTGAACAGAAAGGAGATTTTTCTGGGTGAATCTGATTTAATCAGGTGAGACTCTGAAGGAGACTAGAGACGATTAAGGTGTGGGAGACAGGAAGCCGCTGAGGCTCACCGTTCTGCTGACCTTGGAGAACCAGGACATCGTGCATTCTGAAGCTGAATGGAATGGACTGTGCCAAGAACCAGGGACAACAGTCATCTTTACAGTCCTGGTTAGTATCTTGATTTTGGCCTGAGAGGTGATAGTTGAGCAGAGGACCCAGCCAAGGTGTCCCTGGACTTGTGACTTATTTGGAAACTTAGATAACAAACGTGTGCTGTTTAAAGTGGCTAAGAGTATGACAGTGTGTTTGAAAATAGAGAATGAATGCCCCACTTAAAAGATTTCTTGTTTCTAGAGATGAATTAATTCATTTATCCATTCACACATTCCTATACAAATTAACTTTACAAACTCTGTGTGTGTGTGTGTGTGAGAGAGAGAGAGAGAGAGAGAGAGACAGTGTGACTGGCTTTGTGACCCCGTGGACTGTATGGAGTCCACCAGGCTCTTCTGTCCATAGGATTTTCCAGGCGAGAATACTGGAGTGGGTTGCCGTTTCCTCCTCCAGAGGATCTTCCCCACCCAGGAACTGAACTCATGCCTCTTGTGACTCCTGCTTTGGCAGATGGGTTCTTTAATACCGCTAAGTCACTTCAGTCATGTCCGACTCTGTGAGACCCTATAGACAGCAGACCACCAGGCTCCCCCGTCCCTGGGATCCTCCAGGCAAGAGCACTGGAGTGGGTTGCCACTTCCTTCTCCAATCCATGAAAGTGAAAAGTGAAAGTGAAGTCGCTCAGTGGTGTCCGACCCTCAGTGACCCCATGGACTGCAGCCTTCCAGGCTCCTCCGTCCATGGGATTTTCCAGTTAAGAGTACTGAAGTAGGGTGCCATTGCCTTCTCCAAGAGAGAGACTATTAAGAGAGAGAGAGAAGGGGCAAGATGGAGAGAGAGAGGAGAGAAAGAAAATTGTAGTGTGAAGAAATCCTCGTGGTTCAAGGTGAAAACGAATGAGTATAGATGTCTGCATTGGGTGTACACATTTTTGTTAGAAGGAGTTTTATTAAATATTCTATTTAGTAATTGCCAGCATCATCAAGATGTATTTCTAGGAATGCGTATATGAGAATGGTTGGAAAGGATGAAGATGCATAAAGGAGAAACTGGGATTACCTAGGTTGTTTCAGCTGAAATTGCAATCACCTTGTCTTCTGTACCATGTACTTTCTCCAGAACCTCCTGGATGCTCTGACCCCATCAAGAGGTAGAGCCTAAATCTTGTCACAAAAGTTGTAAGTGAAAATAATATAGGGGGGAGCATGAAACATCTAGCTTACAGTGTATGCTCAACTGTGTCTGACTCTGTGGCCTATGGACTGTAGCCCACCAGGCTCCTCAGCCCATGGGATTCTCCAGGCAAGAATACTGGGGTGGGTTGCCATTCCCTTCTGCAGGGGACCTTGCCTACCTGGGGATCAAACCTGGATTCTTTACCAGTAGTGCCACCTGGGAAGCCCATTTTATTGTTGTTTTTCAGTCAGTCATTCAGTCATGTCTCTTTGCAACCCTGTGGACTGCAGCACGTCAGGCTTCCCTGTCCTTCACTATCTCTTGGATTTTATCAAACTCATGTCCACCGACTCCATGACGCCATCCAACCATCTCATCCTCTGTCACCCGTCTTCTCTTCCTGCTCTCAAACTTGCCCAGCAGCAGGGTCTTTTCCAGCGACTTGGCTCTTCAAAATATTGGAGCTTCAGCTGCAGCATCAGTCCTTACAATGAATATTCAGGGTTGATTTCCTTCAGGATTGACTGGCTTGATCTCCTTGATGTCCAAGGGACTCTCAAAAGCCTTCACAACATCACCATTCAAAAGCATCAATTCTTCAGCGCTCAGCCGCCTTTGTGGCCCACTCTCACATCCATACATGACTACTGAAAAACCGTAGCTTTCACTCTATGGACCTTTCCCATAACTTACAAGAAAGCTTTTTAGTATAGTATTCAGAAATCCAAATTTTCAAAAATGTATTATGGAATTCTGATAAATGTTATAAATATGAATTATTTTGCCAGTATTCAAATAGATGTGATAATGCTGTATCCAAATTCAGTTAAGTTGCCCATGTCTGCATAGCATTCTCACTGTGTGTTATCTGTCAAACAGGGCCAGGTGGGAGATGGAATAAGAACACACAACTTTTGCCCCGAAAGGAGAGTCTGCAGTTTAGCACTGGACTTGGGAGGGCATTCTGGCTCAGGCTGTCCTCTGTCTCAACATACCTGCCCCCACCTATTCCCAGGCTTGATGTCCTACCGTGAATCTTCTCTTCATATACTTCCCACAACCATTTTAGACACCAGGGACTGTCTGAAATTCATTTTAAGAAAAACAGTATTGGAGATACCAACTCTTTCCCTGGACCTATCAATTTGATATTATCTTTAGCTATTTACTGAACTTCTTTGAGATGTCAAGTACTATAAAAATTACAAGACACAATTTGTGAAAAAGCATTTTATAAATTGTTTAGAGCTACTGGGACATTTGTTATTCTCATGTAAATGTTGTTTTCTTACGATGTGTGAATTTAAATGTTACAAAGAGAATTTTAAACAATTTTTTGTTTCATTACAATATAACATGGAAAATTGTGCTTCAAAAAAACAAAAACCAAAGTAATTTAGTTTTTCTACCTTTCACAAAAGCCATGAGATATATGTTGAATGGTCCTTATGCCAAAATTTGGAGATATTAGTCTTAAGGCACACATTCAGTGATACATCGTCAGTCCAGTCTCTCAGGGTCTGACACTTTGTGACCCCATGGACTGCAGCACGCCAGGCCTCCCTGTCCATCACCAGCTCCCGAAGCTTACTCAAACTCAGGTCCATCGAGTCGGTGATGCCATCCAACCATCTCATCCTCTTTTGTCCCCTTCTCTTCCCGCCTTCAGTCTTTCCTAGCATCAGGGTCTTTTCCAGTGAGTCAGCTCTTTGCATCAGGTGGCTAAAGTATTGGAGCTTCAACATCAGTCCTTCCAGTGAACTTTCAGAACTGATTTCCTTTAGGATTAAATTTTGCTTTTCTCTTCAGTGTGGTGAGAGAGTGAATTCTTAAGCTAAAAATGAACAGTGAGAACTTTTCAGCAAACATTGCAGAAAGTCTAAACTCTTCTAGAATTCACAGGGGCAAAATGACCATTGGGTAGAGGTTTTGGTGAGCACTCATTTTTACCAATAATGAATACAAGCCCATCTAATATTTTTTCTCAAAAAAAGCAATTTTGTTACATTTTCTGATGAAGATAGATCTGTCTTCTTTTTGTTTTTGTCTTAATAATGTTTGCAGCCCAAATGGTGCTGATTTGGAGAATACTGACCCCCACACTTGTGTTCCCGCAGGCCATTACCACCGATTCCTCTTCTGGTGTGACTGGGTGCCCTGTCCTGCTTGCCTTCTGCTTCTGTCCCACTGAGGTTAGCCAAAGTTCATGAGCCTTGTCAGTTAAGTTTCTAAACCAGATGAATTATATTTTCTATAATTGAGCTAACCACAGTTAATTGCCTAATACCCTATGCCCACACTAACTGAAAAAAGAATTAATTGCTTGGAAAAGAATGCGTTCTGTATTTTGGTCACATCCACACAATCACACTAGAACAAAGTGACAAATAAAAGCACTTCAGTGGTGACCGGAGCCAGGGCTGCAGCCAGTGGGGACAGCAAAGCCAGGGCTTAAATCACTCAAACCTTTTTGCCTCTTTTGGGTGTTTTCTAAGGTTATAAATTGAACTTCTTGTTAAAGCTAGCCAAATTATGTATTATTATTTTTTCCTTTCATCACACAAGAAAATACTTGTAGGTGACCTTTGGCAAAGGTTTAAGTACAATTTAAGAAAATATTATTTGCAAAAGAAGGCTAGATTTTTTTTATTGCCAGTTTTTACTATTAATGATTTAATCTTGCATTTAAAATTTTTATTTCCTAGTTAAGGTATAACACCAGGCCTAAGATTTTCCTAAAGTCTCTTTGGAAACTGAAATACATATACAAATAATTTTACATTTACTATGCCAATTTTATTAGACTTTTCCCCTTAAAGAAAGCTGGGCAATAAAGAATTGATGCTTTTGAGCTGTGGTGTTGGAGAAGACTCTTGAGAGTCCCTTGGACTGCAAGGAGATCAAACCAGTCCATCTAAAACCTGAATATTCATTGGAAGGACTGATGCTGAAGCTCCAAATACTTTGGCCATCTGGTGAGAAGAACTGACTCATTGGAAAAGACCCTGATGTTGGGAAAGATTGAAGGCAGGAGGAGAAGGGGACAACAAAGGATGAGATGTTTGGATGACACCACTGACTCAATGGACGTGAGTTTGAGCAAGCTCCAGGAGTTGGTGATGGACAGGGAGGCTTGGCATGCTGCAGTCCATGGGGTCGCAAAGAGTCGGACGCAGCTGAGCAACTGAACTGATACTGAACTTTCCCCTTTTACATGAAGGAGTACCAGTACTTTATTTTACCAAGCTACGATAATAATGCCAATGAATTCCAAATTTCACTACCTAATTATAACTGGTGCATTGAAGAAAAAGACCAAAAGCTTTGAATATATTATCTCTCCCTAATATACTCTACCAAATTTGCTATAGTTAATACAAAGTTAAACAAGAAACAAAAACTTAGGTCATCCATTGATAATCAGATCAATCTCAAATAATCTTGTGTTAGCAATATAAAATAAATATGGACTTCCTAACTCCTTGAAGCCATTTCAACTGTTAAATCACTTAGTCAAATATGTTTTAGCCTACAATGTTAAGAATTCAAAATGCAGTGCTTTAGTAAAGGCCAGGGAAACCCAAATATATTTGCTATACAAAAGAACTTCCAACATATTTGATAAATCCGTAAAGCACAATAAGCATGTTCATGAATAGAATTCTATTCATTATGTGAAAAAGTCTGCCTATAAGACTGAACAATACTAGGAAAAAATAAACCATGAAAAAAAATCTTGTTTGTCACCTCCAAGGTCTCTCCTTTCCTTCTCCCCCCCTTTTTTTTTTTTTGCTTCTATAGCTTCCTCATCCTGCTTCCCCATCAATCCTAGATCAGCTTAAATTGATATTGGGTATTTCAACATTTATTTTGGAGAAGGCAATGGCACCCCACTCCAGTTTCTTGCCTGGAGAATCCCAGGGACCGGGGAGCCTGGTGGGCTGCCGTCTATGGGGTCGCACGGAGTCGGACATGACTGAAGCAATTTAGCAGCAACATTTATTTACATGTATGAAAAGTTAAAACAAGAAAAAAATTATGGTATCAGTCAAAAGGAGTCTTAAAATTTACCTATGTGGTCTAATTATCCATATTCCTTACTGTGTTTTTTTAGGATCAATTATTAAGAGTATTCTGAACTTGGAAATTTGAGTGCTTCTAAAACAGTTTTGTTTTCCTCTACACTAACCATGCCTGTAGATACAGTTTATTTAGGCAAAATGAGCTACAGCTGCAAAGTCTCTGAAAGGAGTCAAGAGTAGCGCCAAGTCACTTAAGAAGGCTGACTAGAAAGGGGCTTTCCCTGCACCTTTCCACCCTTCATCTTGTGCATACCGCTCTGTGCTCCCTCGGTCCTCAGCACTTTGTTAATCCCTCCACGTGGAGCGTGGCTTTCCCGAGTACCATCATCAGTTCTCTCTTGTGTCCTTCAAGTCTTTACTCATATGTCACCCTTTGGAACTCGCATTTGTTGTTCAGTTGTTAAGTCATGTCCAACTCTTTGCGACCCCATGGACTGCAGCACACCAGGCTTCCCTGTCCTTCACTCATCCCCTGGAGTTTGCTCAGACTCGTGTCCATTGAGTCTATAAGGCCATCCAACCATCTCATCCTCTGTTTGCCCCTTTTCCTCCTGACCTCAGTCTTTCCCAGCATCAGGGTCTTTTCTAATAAGTTGGCCAAAGTATTTCTAATCAGGTGGCCAAAGTATTCAAGCTTCAGCTTCAGTATCAGTCCTTCCAACGAATATTCAGGGTTAATTTCCTTTAGGATGGACTGGTTTGGTCTCCTTGCAGTCCAAGGGACTCTCAGGAGTGTTCCCCAGCCCCACAGTTCAAAAGCACTCATTCTTCAACACTCAGCTTTCTTTACAGTTTGATTCTCACAGATGTACATGACTACTGGAAAAAAACATAACTGGCTATACGGACCTTTGTAGGTGAAGTGATAGCTATACTTTTTAATACACTGTCTAGGTGGGTCATAGCTTTTCTTCCAAAATTCACATTGCTACCCTATTTTCAACTGTATTTCCACAAACACATATCCTGCCCACTTTCCCTGGCAAGTGGTATGTTGTATTTTCCTTATACAAGCTGAGCTTCTCATCTAGCAAAAGCACATAACGTTTAATGAATAATTAATACAAATGAATCAAAATGTTCAAAACGAATAAAGCTTCTTTTATTTTGAAGAGACAGCTGACAGTCATTTGCTGGAAAGCTGAGCCTGTTCTGATACTTGAAAGCACAGTTCCTTTTCTACTTATGTTTGCTAGGATAAGTAACGGCTCACTGGAAAGATTTCCCAAAGGAAAGATGGTAACCAGTGTTTTGGAGAAGGAGGAAAATGTTGAGTAGAAACGAAGAAGTGGCAAGCAGGGACAAGAAATGTGAGGTGTGATCAAGTGGGAATAAGTGTTTGTGAGATACGTGAGATGAACCGGGATACACGCTTCAGAGAGCAGAAGACACGACTGGTGGGGAGAGACCAGTTGTGAAGGATTTAAAACTCCCCATCACAGCTCTCCCAGTGTGATGCAATTCTAGTGACTGCTGATTGAGGCTACATTTGCTCAAGGTGATTGTATAATTACACCAAATTCACATTCCGGATTCAGTTTAGTCATCACACCCTTGCTGACAACATGGAAAGATAAAGGAGACTGATGTACCGCAGAGCTTCTTACAGACTGTGGTCACTGCGGCGTAGCTTTTCACTTGACTCAGCCTTTACGTGTCAGCCTGAATACTCAAAACAACGCCCATTTTTAGACAAGGATGAAGGAGAGCATTTATTTTTAAAATATATTAATGTTTTTGGTTCCTTCTCATCTGCATTAGAGGTTTTATAGCTTCCCAACAGCTTGTCATTGGGAAGGTGTTACCTATTGTGTGTATATGAGTTGCTTAGTCATGTCTGACTCTTTGTGACCCCATGGACTGTAGCCCACCAAGCTCCTCTGTCCAGGGAATTCTCCAGGCAAGAATCCTGGAGTGGGTTGCCGTTTCCTTCTCCAGGGGATCTTCCCTACCCAGGGATCGAACCCGGGTCTCCCACACTGCAGGCAGATTCTCTACCATCTGAACCACCAGGGAAGCCCCACCTATTGTATATCTGTTGCTTAATAAGAATCAAGTCCAGAGAAGAAGGGAACACATTTAAGGCTTAGTAATCCACTGGAGAAGGCAAAGGCAACGAACTCCCGTGCTCTTGCTTCGGAAATCCCATGGACAGAGGAGCCTGGCTGGCTACAGTCCATGGGGTCCCACAGAGCAGACACAACTGAGTGACTAAGCAGAGCACAGCATAAACACTGTGAGGGCTCCTTTGGTGGCTCAGACGGTAAAGCATCTGCTCACAATGCAGGAGACTGGGGTTTGATCCCTGGCTCGGAAGACAGCCTGGAGAAGGGAATGGCAACCCAGTCTAGTATTCTTGCCTGGAGAATCCCATGGGCATGGGGTCGCAAAGAGTCAGAAAAGACGTCGCAGCTAAACAGCAGCAACAACAAGGTAAAAGTACTCATTGGTGAACAGTATAATGCAAAATAGCTCCAGACGTTCAAAATCGGTGGATTGGTTCTCCTGAATGTCATATTTTTCTTATTTGCTGAAGGACTCTGCTCTGAGCTTATCCTTCACAACAAGCTGCGTGCAGTGGAAAGGTGCGTTTTTGTCTGAATAAGCTGGCTCTAATCCCAAATGATATTTGTGTGGATCTGCTCTCGCACTGGTATTAACTTATTAGACAATTAAAATATGGCAAATGAAGTGAAGGTTGGAACTTGCCTCACGTAATTTCTTTTAATTGTTTCTACTCACACGTCTGCCTTCCATATACAAAATTCTTAAAGTCTACAGGGATATCTTAGTACATATTTATGCAGATCTCTTTTTTATTTATGGAAGGGGATAAGCTCATTCCCCCAGGTGGTTGTAAAACTGCAATTTCACTTTGACATGATACAAATTGGTTTAGAGAAAACAAATTATTCTACAGTCTTTGGAAGCTGAAATGATGCTGCTGGAGCATAGTAACAAGATAAATAAATCCAGAAGATGGCAAATTGTATCTTTCCAACACTTAGATGGGTCTGTCCAGGATCATGCCTCTGAATTTAGGTCACTGATTTTTATCCAGAGATGACTTTTGACTTGTACAAAAGAAATGGAAACCAAGAACTACCTTAAAAGAAGCATTGGTTTACTTTCTTTTGAAATGTGTATTTACAGAGACCATGAAATAAAAATATTTTGCTCAAGAAAAATGTTGTCTTTTTAATGCTGGTCTGAATGGCCTACCTAAAATAAAATTTTTAGGAGTGAATAAATAGTTTTTGTGACTCAGTCTTCTCCCTAGCCTGTCCTATAAACAGAGGATACTGGAGCATGGGCGAATACCCAGAGTTTAAGAACTTATTTTATTGTTTTGGGTAAAATTTTATTCGGTGTTTACATATATTCATAAAAGTACTCAAGTGATAGACCATAAGGTCTGTGGATTTTTAAGTGAACATGCCAATAAAATAAGACATTAATAGAATATTCCTAAGTCCCAGAAGGTCTTCTTGGGCCCCCTTCCAAAGATTCTGTCACCTTGGATCTTGGGTTAGTTTGGCCTATTCTCTAGAAATCAACTGTTTCAGGCAAATTGTCATTATTTAGTCACTATCCGCAATGTATGCTCAGTCGAGTCTGACTCTTTGTGACCCCATGGACCATATATAGCCCACCAGGCTTCTTAGTCCATGGAATTTTCCAGACAAGAGTACTGAAGTGGGTTTCCATTGCCTTGTCCAGGAGATCCAGGGATCCAACCTGAGACTCCTGCATTGGCAGGTAGACCCTTTACCACTAAGTTACCAGGAAGTCCTTCAGGCAAATAGTGTCACATATTCTGGAATATTTTGCATGTGAGTTCACATTTTCCTGGGCTTCCCTGGTGGCTCAGACGGTAAAGAGTCCGTCTGCAGTGTAGGAGACCCGGATTTGATCCCTGGGTCAGGAGACCCCCTGGAGAAGGGAGTGGCAATGCGCTCCAGTATTCTTGCCTGGAGAATCTCACGGACAGAGGAGCCTGGCGGGCTACGGGCTACGGTCCGTGGGTCGCAAAGAGCTGGACACGATCAAGCATCTTCACTTTCAGTTTCCCTTTCCGCATTCTCCCACTTACCATTCGTTAGCCCAGATGTCTCAGCGGAATCAGAAAAAAATCAACTGCTTCAAATGAGTTCTAACAGAAGCTCCCCTGGAAGTTCAGGATGTCACGCAGGTTGTGCTTTGATGACAGCCAGATCGCCGACACCACCGCTTTCCCCCCCAGGACTTTAGCCAAACATTACACTTAATAGAGTGAAAAAGTAAATCACACCGTGGTCCCCTAACACGCAGCAAAGAAAATAGGATGTGGAGACCGGCAACAAGCTTTAAAGATTGGAGAAGAGGGTAACACCATTTGGGAATGACGTGTAGTTAGCGAACACCGCATGACAGCATATTGAAAGAGATGGATTCAGTCAGCTCCAACATGACATTTATTTTTAACAGTTAGCATTCTGTTCTCTGTAATCATGCCCAGCAGTTTAAAGTGCTTTAATGAACTCTTACTGGAAAGTGACTATTTCAGGAGGGTCTAATGACTTTTAATCACTTCACCCAAGCTCTTAGTAAGAGAGAGTGTCAGGAAATGTTTTTGCTTTTGTTATAAAAATAATTGAATTTCCAACTGGAACAAGAAATTTGTCAATATATAGCATCCACTGTCTTAATCCCTCTTTTTTGTTCTCCCTCTCGCTCTTCTTCCCAGTGTATTATTGATGAATTTGAACAATTACTGATTTTTTACTCAGAATGGGCTGAGAAGGAAAATAACTTCTAACTAAGCAACTGCTGAGTTCTTAAGGCAGTTCTTATGGTAGCTACTCTACTCATAGCATCTCAGTTAATCCACTCAAAAACTCAGTGAGGCAAACACTATATCCATTTAACAACTGAGGAAATTGGAGTTTAGGAGAATACCTAGTTTACTCAGTATCATCCTTGCAAAACTGTCAGAGAAATAATTGAAACACAAAGCCATTTGAATGAAAGATGATTTATATAGTATTTAAGGCTAAGTATTAATATTGCACAGAGTGTGTTGTTTGGTAAACTTTCATCTCTTCCAAAGTGAGACATACATATTTAGTATTGTCGGGTGTGACTAGGAATTGCTGTAGATGTCAGTCTCTTGGTTATCTTTGATTACCACCCGAAGACAGCCTCCATAAGTTAGTTTAGGAGTTCTCAAAGTGTGCTACTTAGACTAGTTGTATTAACATCATCTGTGAGCTTGTTAGAAACAAAGTTATGAGCCTCACAGTGAATCTCTGAATTTCTGAGCCATGGGATCCAGAAAGCTATGTTTTTCCAAGCTCTTGAGATAATTGTTATGCATGTGAAGGCTTGAGAGCCAATGATGTATTTTTAAAAGCATGAAATATACTGTTATACTGGGTAGCTTTGTATCCTGGTTCGGCAGAATATTAGTTATGTGACATTGATCGACGTAATTAACCTCTCTGAGTCAGTTTCTCTATCCTGAAGTCTGAATAATAATAGCACCTGTATGCATAAGGTTGGTTTGAGATTCATATAACATATATAGAAAAACGCCAGGCTCATGCTGCTGTTAGTCACTCAGGCATGTCTGACTCTTTGCGACCCCATGGACTGTAGCCCGCCAGGCTCCTCTGTCCAAGAATACTGGAGTGGGTAGCCATTCCCTCTCCAGGGGATCTTCTGACCCAGGGATCAAACCTGAGTCTGTTGCATTGCCAGGCTCATAGTAAGCACTATGAAAATGGTTAGAAACAGACATATTTTTTTTGAGCATACAAGCTAAATGAATTGATATCAAAAGCATTCACTCAATAGCTCAATATTTTGGAACAATTTATTTTAATAATGAAATCTAATAAATATTGAGTTTTTGAATTGGAATAAACATTCTTCTTTAAATTTGTTTCACCATTTAAAAATATATAAAACAGAAGAAGGAAGGCTATGAGAAGCTCATATAAATATGATACAGTAAATTACACTGTTTTATGAAGCTGATTTCACATGGAATTCAAAGTAGATGCAATTAGTGCTACAAATTAGAAATAGCAAATGATGATTTAACAAACACATGATTTAACAAACAAATCAAAGAAGAGAAAAAAATTCGGATGAATTTAAATTGCTCTATGTAGATTTAATCTTGTGATAAGTAATTCTCAAGAGAAAGCATAAAATGTTGTTTTTAGTTTCAAAAAGTAGGACAGCTTGGAAGTTGAGAACAATTATTGTAGAAGCTAGAATTGTCAATGAAGATAATTAATAGAATCCGTAACATGTATTTAAATATATGAGACAAACATCTAGTGTAATTTGCTCTTTATATACAATGTCAGTTTTAATGAAAGTTGTGCTATATGGTTGCACCTGAGTGTGAGTAATCATATTTGCAACGTCAAGTTGGCCTGCGGACTGATGCAAAGTTTCCCAGCAAAGAGCAACAGATGGTGTGCAAATACCAAGCCAGACCTATACACTTCTGGGTGGGGGGAGCTATGTTTAAGTAGTTTCATGCTCACGGCATGAAGTGTGGGTATCTGCTGAAAAAAAAAAACAAAAAAACTTCTTTCCTCTAATCCATATGCATCGATTAAACACACATCATTAAACAGCAAGTGTCTATGTCAAACTATGATATGTGGAGAAATGAAGGGGAAAATTCAACAGACACAAATTTGTAATTCTCTTTATCAATTCCAGTTTTGTTCAGCCTCTAAGTCCAAGTCTCTGTGACCCCATGGATTGCACCCTGCCAGGCTTTCCTGTCCTTCATTATCTCCCGGAGTTTGCTCAAATTCACATCCGTTGTGTCAGCAACGCTACCTAATTCCAGAGGAAACAGCAAAATACAACAGCAGTCCAATTTTTCACATCATTCTTCAGGAGAAAGTGTTTTCCCATGCTTTCTCTTAAATGATTCTCACCATAGTCCAGGAGTTAGATAACACTGTTTTTTTTTTTCTTTCCCCTTCCCATTTTATTGTTCAGAAAACAAAGTGTTTGAGAATTTAAATGTCATGACCAGGGTCATATAGCTATTAAGTGGCCCAGGTGGAGAAGAAATACCTACTTGGATTTGTCCCCAAATGTTTGTTCTTACTGTGCCACACTGTAATGATTTAATTCACTTTCCCTTAGAATTTAAATTTTAATGAAGAAAAAGTAAAAGTGAAGTCGCTCAGTCATGTCCAACTCTTTGCAACCCCATGGACTCTAGCCTACCAGGCTTCTCCGGGCATGGGATTTTCCAGGCAAGAAAACTGGAATGGGTTGCCTTTCCCTTCTCCAGGGGATCTTACCCATCCAGGGATCGAACCCAGGTTTCCCACATTGCAGAGAGATGCTTTACCGTCTGATCCACCAGGGTAGCCTGAAGAAAAAGTGAAGGGTGTCCACAATTAAAAAATACTGATTTTGTAATTGCATCAATAAACATGGAAGGTTTACATCCACACCATAGAGGAAAGTGATCTCATCATTTTACTAATTTTTTTTCTTCTGGTTAGAAATCTACATATTTTTAGGTAGGTCTGACTAAGGTCTGTCTAGTCAAGGCTATGGTTTTTCCAGTAGTCATGTATGGATGTGAGAGTTGGACTGTGAAGAAGGCTGAGCACCAAAGAACTGATGCTTTTGAACTGTGGTATCGGAGAAGACTCTTGAGAGTCCCTTGGACTGCAAGGAGATCCAACCAGTCCATTCTGAAAGAGATCGGCCCTGGGAGTTCTTTGGAAGGAATGATGCTAAAGCTGAAGCTCCAATACTTTGGCCACCTCATGGGAAGAGTTGACTCATTGCAAAAGACTCTGATGCTGGAAGGGATTGTGGGCAGGAGGAAAAGGGGACAACCAAGGATGAGATGGCTGGATGGCATCACTGACTTGATGGGCATGAGTCTGAGTGAACTCTGGGAGTTGGTGATGGACAGGGAGGCCTGCCGTGCTGCGATTCATGGGGTTGCAAAGAGTTGGACACGACTGAGCGACTGAACTGAACTGAACTCACTTTTTGAAGAGGGATTATCCTCTTCTATTGGACATGAGGGTTTAAGGTCCCCTGCTGTGAGCAGACAAGGCACCTGTGGGACCCAGTCCCTGGGCAGGACAAGCCTGGGCTGTTGCTTGTCATGTCTCCCAAGGAAGCCACCCACCACAGGAGAGCTCCTGAAGCCTGACTTAAGGAAATCCTCCCAGGCCTCCAAAACCCTGGGTTCCATGTGCATAACTAAACCTTTCTTGGATCTGAGAGTCGAGGCCAATGCCCCATCTCTTGGTATCTGGCGTTTTGTTTGGCCGTATTCTTATTCCCTATGTGCCTGAGGTCTTGTTTAGTCATGTAGCATCACTTGGGCTTGCTTGATGTTCCCTCTGACCTCTTGGCGCGATTTGGTTTTCCATTTAGCTCCATTCCCTGGGAGGGACTGTTGCAGATGAGGGGGAAACTACAGACCATATGTGACCTCGTCAAGTATGTATGCTGAAGCTCTAGTTCCCAATACGGTGGAAGTTGGGTGAAGGGTCTCTGGGGGGTGATTAGGTTTAGGTGAGGTCACCAAGGTGGGGCCCCCATCAGTAGGATCAGAGTTCTTGTAAGACATGCAAGCAATACAATCTTTCTGTCAGGTGAAGACACAGCAGAAGGCATCCATCTGAGAACCAGAAAGAGAGCTTCCGCCAAGGACCAAGCGAGCCAGCCTCTTGATCTGGGACTTCCCAGCCTCCGGAATCAAGGAACATATGTTTCTGTTGGAGAAGGCAATGGCACCCCACTCCAGTACTCTTGCCTGGAAAATCCCATGGATGGAGGAGNCTGGAGAATCCCAGGGACGGGGGAGCCTGGTGGGCTGCCGTCTGTGGGGTCGCACAGAGTCGGACACGACTGAAGCGACTTAGCAGCAGCAGTAGTAGTAGTAGTAGTAGAATCTTCCAAAAGAATTCAGTTGCCGTAAGTTCCCCTTCAGGGGGCGGGGTTCCTATATTGGGGGAAGATGTACTGGGGAAAATGAGAAGTTGACACTGGGATGAGAAATTGCAGAAACAAACATTGTTACAAAACCGTCATCCCTCCCCATCTACTCTTCTAGAGTAGGATTTATCTTTGCCCAGTCATTCATTTTCCAAAGTGTCCTTCCTTCCCCTCCTCTTCTCCTATTAAGATGCTGTATAAGCCCCAGATTCTAGCTGCTGCTTTGAGCCACATTTTCTGGAAGCTCCCCTGTACTTACATGAATAAACTTTGTCTTTTCTTGGGTTAATGTGTCTTTCTGGTTTACTTTGCATGCCCCTAATTATTAAACATTAGTGAAGAGGGGAGAATTTTTTTTTTCCTCACTGATATTATCTATCTAATTATTTGCCTAATTGTTTATTAGTACAAATGAGAAGTGAAGAAGAATAGGATACAGTAAAAAGGGGACAGAAGTTGGCCCAGAACCAGTGGACATTTGCTAAGCCTGAGGCTGTTTAGGTCCCAGTTCCTTGCATTGCCTTAGCCCTGTGGGAAGTAAGGTCTACCTCCATTTCTTTCTGCCTCACTCTGACCCTCTCAGGCTCTAGAAAACTGGGGCTTGGGACTTCCTCGGTGGCCCAGTAGTTGGGACCCTGCCTGCCAGTGCAGGGAACACAGGTTTGATCCTTGGTCCAGGAAGAAACATCCCACCTGCTTCAGAGTATCTAAGCCTGTGTGCTACAACCACTGAATCCCACACACCCTGGCTAGGTTACTTCTCTGTAACAAGAGAAGCCACCGCAACGAGAAAAGAAGCCTGCGAATCACAGCCAGAGAGTAGCCTCTACTCACTACAACTAGAGAAAGTCTGCACATAGCAGTGGAGACCAGTGCAGCCAGAAATAATAAATACTGGGGCTCAGCTCTGCTCGTTCCAAGCTACCATTGTGTTTAGCCGTGGCAGAAAGAATCCATCCATCTGAACTAGGGAATTTCATTTCACACTTCTCAGCTGCTGGCGGAGGCTGACTAATCTTGTTTAGAGAAGGCCTGGCACTCTTGGAGCCTCTTGTTGTTTGCATCTGAGTTGTGCTTCCTAAATTGCAAGAAGATATTGTCAGAAGAGGGAGCCAGGTTGAGAGTAGGACTGATAGTATGAGAACGGGCTGCTCTGTGGAAGGGAACGTTGCTGAGGTGGAGGACGCGTGAAGTATCAACCATCCCGGATCACGTGTAGACCTACCTCACCTGGCTGCAGCCATTGCATTTGAGGAGCTCTCCTTGAAGGTCTCTGCTTTCTGGAATCTCCTTTTATCTGCCAGTGCAATTAGTCCCTTCCTATATCCCCTAGCAGTGCTTCCTAAACCTTTGTGTGCAGACAGAGCGCCTGGGGATCTAGTTAAAAGGTAGATTCTGACACAGCAGATCTGGGCTGGGAACAGAGACACTCCATTCCTAACATGCTCCCAGGTGAGACCAAGGCTCCTGGCTCACAGGCAGAGGCTGGAGTACTAAACGCCTATAGGACTTCTTTACTCTTTAAAATGAGTACCTGTGGTGTCAGCTGGGTTATTGGCAGAGAAGAATGCAGGAAAGATGGAAGTGAAAATTTACTGAGACCTACTCCATGGAGGTAGGGTTAGCTCATTTAGTGCTCACGTCTGCTACTTACGTCCATCTTTGAAGCAGAGCCCTCCACATGGGATGGCCTTCTACCCCAGCCAAGGTTAAGTGACAAAGGTTTGCAAATTGAACTTCCAAAAGGCAGATTAACAGGAGAAAAAAACATTTCAGTTTTATGTGCACAGGGCTCCACACAAAAATGAGGAGCCAAAGAAGCAGTTAGACTTGGAAGTTTATATACCATTTTAAGAAAAGGTGATAAGAAGTGACAAGGCAGGGGAAGTCTGGGCTTCTTAGAGTAGTAAATTGTGGGAATGTATTTATGTGCAGGGAAACTAATGGAAGATAAGGTTTACTTTAATAAGATTTGTTTCATTCATCTTGGTGCTCAATTTCCCATTTTCTTTATGGTCAGAAAACTCCCCTGGAGGAGTGATATAGGGCACTTCTCATCTGAGAAGGTTTCTCTCTGCATCTGCTCTGAATTGTCTTGGGCTCAAAATGACCATGTGCCAGTGTGACATATTTTGGAGTGGCGTATTCTGTAAGTCCCTTCACACTGAATTAATGCTTTTTAGAGGAATGAGCAAATCCCTGAACAACAATCATGAGAAATAGATATTGTCACCCACCCAGATTTTACAGATGAGGAAACTGGGAACCAGAGTTTACATGACTTATCCAAGATCACACAGTAAAGAGTAGAGGCAGCATTCAACTTTGTAATTATGTTACTTCAAGCCTCAAAAATTAGAAAAGACAAATTATTAAAAGTTGTGAGCAGTAACTTAGAGAAAATATTCCTTGTGGCTATGTTCCTCTTCCTTATCTATGCTGTTATTATATACAAAGCTCCTATGAGACCAGACCCTCAGTTTGAGTGTAATAATATAATTTACTGTTCATGGTATAAAGTATATCCCAGTAAAACTGGATTAAGGCAAACTTGGGAAGCAGCAGAATGTATCTCCAGGCACCTCTTTGCTCCTTTGATGTTTTCTCCTGTTTCTTTTATATAATAAACCCTGAACTGGGTGTCCAGTTTCCTCCTTATCACCTTATACCTGTTAGGATGTCTTATCAAAAGGATAAGACATAAATGTTGACGAGGATGTGGAGAAATGGGAACCCTTGCTCACTGTTGATGGGAATATAAACTGGTGCAGCCACCATGGAAAACAGTTCATGGAGGAGCCTCAAAAACTAAAAAAATAGAACCACCATATGGTTCAACAATCCTACCTCTAGGTGTGCATCCAAAAGAAATGAAATCACTGTGTCAAAGGTCAAAAACGTATCTGTACACCCAGGTTTACTGCAATAACATGCGCAGTAGCCAGGGTGTTGAAACAACCTGCGTGTTTGTTATTGGATGAACTGAATACAGAAAATGGGGTAGATATATTCAGTCAGTAATATTCAGCCACGATAGAGAAGGAAACCCTGCCGCTTGCAACAACATGGGTGAGACTTGAGGGCATCATGCTAAGTGAAATAGTCTGGACAGAGAAAGGCGAATACTGCACGGTACCACTTAGATATGGAGTGTAAAAATTAGAAAAAGGCCAACTAGGAGACAGAGTAGAATGGTAGTTTCTAGGGCCTGGAGGGAGAAGTTGGTAAAAAGATACAAACTTTTCTGTTTTATGATGGATAGGGTCTGAAGACCTAATTGTGTGACATGGTGACTGTATTTGACATAACACCATATTGAATAACGGAAATTTGCCAAAAAAGTAGAACTTAAGTATTCTCATCAAAAAGAAAGAAACATGTGAAGTAACAGATGTGTTAATTAACTTGGTGATGGGAATCTCTTCACAGTGTAAACTTTTGTCAAATCATCACATTGTCCACTTAAATATACAACTTTGTCAGTTATATCTCAGTAAAGCTAAAAACCCCTGTAAGCTAAGCTAAGTCACTTCAGTCGTGTCCGACTCTGTGCGACCCCATAGACAGCAGCCCACCAGGGTCCCCCATCCCTGGGATTCTCCAGGCAAGAACACTGGAGTGGGTTGCCATTTCCTTCTCCAATGCATGAAAGTGAAAAGTGAAAGTGAAGCCACTCAGTCGTATCCGACTCTTAGCGACCCCATGGACTGCAGCCCAGCAGGCTCCTCCGTCCATGGGATTCTCTAGGCAAGAGTACTGGAGTGGGGTGCCATTGCCTTCTCCAAAAAACCCCTATAGGTAGAGAAGAACCTCTATAACAGAGTTAGCTATATGGGGTGATACTTGTATTAATTTAATTCGGTAATTATTTCACAATGTGAAACATATATGCACATATACGAGGAAACAGCTATGTTAATTAACTTGGTGACGGGAATCTTTTCACAGTGGAAACTTATGCTGAGTCATCACATTGTCCACTTCGATATATACCTTTATTTGTCAAGTGATATCTCAACAAAGCTGACTACTACAACAGAGTTAGCTACATGAGGTGATAGTTGGATTAATTTGGTAATTATTTCACCATGTGTGTATATATGTACACAATGTGTGTATGTATATTTACAGTCCAAATATGCACAGTTTTATTTGGTCAATTATTCCTGAGTAAAATTTAAAAAGCTGTAAAGAAGATGATCTTGAGGGAATATTTTTAATATTTTAGGTGTGACATTGACACTGGGGTTATGTAAAATATTTCCTTATGTGTTAAAGATGCAGATGGAAATACTTTGAGTAAAATGGCACAGTGTCAGGGATTTTCTCTAAAATAGAACCGTAAAAGTAAGAGCTAAAGTCCAGTGAAATCGTGATAATTTAAAATTCAGGCAGATGGGGGTAAGGAGCTCATTATACCATTTACTGTACTTTTGTCTATCTTTCAAATCTATCAAGAAATTAACAACAACTGCCCAACCCTAACAATCAAACTCCCAGGCATAAAACCCAGAGAAATTCCCTCTCAGGCCTTTGTAGGTTGGCCACTGCAGCCTGGTTTGTAGCAGCAGGGCGTGGAGTTGGACACAGCCACCCCGCCCATTTCTGAGGGATGCCTGGGCGCATTTCTGAGGGATGCCTGGGCGGGAGACGACGGCAGTGCAGGAGGATATGATGATCTGATCTGCAGTTGTCTGACTCTTTGTGACCCCGTGGACTGTAGCCTGCCAGGCTCCTCTGTCCTCCACTGTCTCCCAGAGTTTGCTCAGATTCATGTCCCTTGAGTCAGTGATGCTACCTAACCACCTCATCCTCCTGGTCCACGGGAGGAGGAAATGGCCAACCAGTATTCTTCCCACAAGAACCCCATGAACAGTATGAAAAGGCAAAAAGNTATAAAGTATATCCCAGTAAAACTGGATTAAGGCAAACTTGGGAAGCAGCAGAATGTATCTCCAGGCACCTC
Organism: Neotragus moschatus; assembly: GCA_006410615.1. Classification (NCBI taxonomy): domain Eukaryota; kingdom Metazoa; phylum Chordata; class Mammalia; order Artiodactyla; family Bovidae; genus Neotragus; species Neotragus moschatus. Next base: position 213,264 of record SJYA01002725.1, on the reverse strand, counting down.
TTTGCTCCTTTGATGTTTTCTCCTGTTTCTTTTATATAATAAACCCTGAACTGGGTGTCCAGTTTCCTCCTTATCACCTTATACCTGTTAGGATGTCTTATCAAAAGGATAAGACATAAATGTTGACGAGGATGTGGAGAAATGGGAACCCTTGCTCACTGTTGATGGGAATATAAACTGGTGCAGCCACCATGGAAAACAGTTCATGGAGGAGCCTCAAAAACTAAAAAAATAGAACCACCATATGGTTCAACAATCCTACCTCTAGGTGTGCATCCAAAAGAAATGAAATCACTGTGTCAAAGGTCAAAAACGTATCTGTACACCCAGGTTTACTGCAATAACATGCGCAGTAGCCAGGGTGTTGAAACAACCTGCGTGTTTGTTATTGGATGAACTGAATACAGAAAATGGGGTAGATATATTCAGTCAGTAATATTCAGCCACGATAGAGAAGGAAACCCTGCCGCTTGCAACAACATGGGTGAGACTTGAGGGCATCATGCTAAGTGAAATAGTCTGGACAGAGAAAGGCGAATACTGCACGGTACCACTTAGATATGGAGTGTAAAAATTAGAAAAAGGCCAACTAGGAGACAGAGTAGAATGGTAGTTTCTAGGGCCTGGAGGGAGAAGTTGGTAAAAAGATACAAACTTTTCTGTTTTATGATGGATAGGGTCTGAAGACCTAATTGTGTGACATGGTGACTGTATTTGACATAACACCATATTGAATAACGGAAATTTGCCAAAAAAGTAGAACTTAAGTATTCTCATCAAAAAGAAAGAAACATGTGAAGTAACAGATGTGTTAATTAACTTGGTGATGGGAATCTCTTCACAGTGTAAACTTTTGTCAAATCATCACATTGTCCACTTAAATATACAACTTTGTCAGTTATATCTCAGTAAAGCTAAAAACCCCTGTAAGCTAAGCTAAGTCACTTCAGTCGTGTCCGACTCTGTGCGACCCCATAGACAGCAGCCCACCAGGGTCCCCCATCCCTGGGATTCTCCAGGCAAGAACACTGGAGTGGGTTGCCATTTCCTTCTCCAATGCATGAAAGTGAAAAGTGAAAGTGAAGCCACTCAGTCGTATCCGACTCTTAGCGACCCCATGGACTGCAGCCCAGCAGGCTCCTCCGTCCATGGGATTCTCTAGGCAAGAGTACTGGAGTGGGGTGCCATTGCCTTCTCCAAAAAACCCCTATAGGTAGAGAAGAACCTCTATAACAGAGTTAGCTATATGGGGTGATACTTGTATTAATTTAATTCGGTAATTATTTCACAATGTGAAACATATATGCACATATACGAGGAAACAGCTATGTTAATTAACTTGGTGACGGGAATCTTTTCACAGTGGAAACTTATGCTGAGTCATCACATTGTCCACTTCGATATATACCTTTATTTGTCAAGTGATATCTCAACAAAGCTGACTACTACAACAGAGTTAGCTACATGAGGTGATAGTTGGATTAATTTGGTAATTATTTCACCATGTGTGTATATATGTACACAATGTGTGTATGTATATTTACAGTCCAAATATGCACAGTTTTATTTGGTCAATTATTCCTGAGTAAAATTTAAAAAGCTGTAAAGAAGATGATCTTGAGGGAATATTTTTAATATTTTAGGTGTGACATTGACACTGGGGTTATGTAAAATATTTCCTTATGTGTTAAAGATGCAGATGGAAATACTTTGAGTAAAATGGCACAGTGTCAGGGATTTTCTCTAAAATAGAACCGTAAAAGTAAGAGCTAAAGTCCAGTGAAATCGTGATAATTTAAAATTCAGGCAGATGGGGGTAAGGAGCTCATTATACCATTTACTGTACTTTTGTCTATCTTTCAAATCTATCAAGAAATTAACAACAACTGCCCAACCCTAACAATCAAACTCCCAGGCATAAAACCCAGAGAAATTCCCTCTCAGGCCTTTGTAGGTTGGCCACTGCAGCCTGGTTTGTAGCAGCAGGGCGTGGAGTTGGACACAGCCACCCCGCCCATTTCTGAGGGATGCCTGGGCGCATTTCTGAGGGATGCCTGGGCGGGAGACGACGGCAGTGCAGGAGGATATGATGATCTGATCTGCAGTTGTCTGACTCTTTGTGACCCCGTGGACTGTAGCCTGCCAGGCTCCTCTGTCCTCCACTGTCTCCCAGAGTTTGCTCAGATTCATGTCCCTTGAGTCAGTGATGCTACCTAACCACCTCATCCTCCTGGTCCACGGGAGGAGGAAATGGCCAACCAGTATTCTTCCCACAAGAACCCCATGAACAGTATGAAAAGGCAAAAAGATCTGCAGTTAGAACCAGGGAATTCTGTGGGGCAACCCACAGCTATCAGAACAGATCTTAAAATAGAGTGCTGAGGTGAAAAGCAAGAAAAAGAAACATCTAGACCACAACTTCATTTTCTTTTATATTATATCTATATATTTTAAACATTATTGTTATCTAATATATATTTATATGAAATTTATACAAACATTCACGTAAAACCACACTACATATTTCCCAGAGATACTTCAAAATTCTTGAAAATATGTCCAATGCATAGCAATGGTTGCTTATAGAGGATATGGGAGTTGATGGGAATGAAAGCAAGTCACTGAATAAAACAGAGAGGTGGCCCTACATGGAGTAGCGATGTCAGTGTGCCAAACCCAATAGGATGATGACCTCAGCTTTTCATGCTCCAAAAGACACAGAAATGTCCCACCCAGGGCCTCCTGAATCAAATGGGAAGTAAGAGGGCTAGAAACCTCCATTTTTTCCTGAGTCCTCTCAAGTGGTTCTTAAACACTCACAATTTAACCTATCTTCAGGGGGACCTCCTGGCTCCAGATCACTGGCTAAGGCCAAGAAGAGCAGAAGTCAAGCTCTGAGGAAGGGCAGGCAGAGCTCCCCTCAGTGTAAGCTCCTCTTTGTGTGTGTAAATGGGAATTAGTTCTGAGAATGAGCTCTATATAAATGCTAATTACTTCTGGGCCAACTTAATCTCTTGTTTACTACTTAGGGAATTTCCTTTCCAATCCACCTGTAGAGGAGGCAAAGAATCCATTGTTACCCTCACCAGTGTTAATGATAAGAAGAGTTAGGCACAGTGCAGAATGAAAGCAGAAAGGATAATATTCAATATTGAAGAAGTACAGCGGAACTGGCCGCTTCAGATGCTGTTGATGAGAATGTAAGCTGATACAGCTGACCAATCCTATCTCAGAATTCCCCTTTATAGGAATTTATGCTCCAGAAACACTCCTCTGAATGTGCAGGGCATACAGGTAAGAATGGTCATTTCCGCACTAGATTGCCATTGGAAAAAGGAAGGAAGCAGCCCACAGCTCCTCGAATATGAGAACAGTTGATCATGTCAGGATAACCGTTTCAAAGAATAAGAATCTATGCATGCTGTGGGGGAAGGGGATATCCCTATCCTTCCCATTTTAGTTCTTTTGGCTGGCAATTAAAAATTATTTAAGGCAGATGAACAGGAAAAAAAAATCAAATTTATTATGTGCATGGAGAATTCACATAGAAATGAAGAGTTCCAAAGACAGCCAGGCAAGATGAGGTATATATATTCTCTGGAGAATGAAATGGCAACCCACTCCAGTATTCTTACCTGGAAAATCCCATGGACAGAGGAGCCTAGCAGGCCACAGTTCATGAAGTCTCAAAAGAGTAGGACATGACTTAGTGACTAAACAAAGAGAAGAAATAAGGGCCTCAAACTTCAAAGGAAAGTAAGATAATTCGCAGGAAGGTAAAAAATGTTAATATTTGGTAGACAGCTGTTGGCTGGGCCATCCAAAGGCGGCGACACAGAGCTTTGATCAAATGGGCTTTGCTGGATTTCTCCCCCATCTACGACACTTAATCATTCACTATAGTTAACTGGGAAGATAGCTACTTCCTGGGAACGGCTGCTTATTTTAAATTCTTTTAGGCAGTAAGAAGGAAGTGCAAGAGTTCTTCTTGAATCTTTTACACCTTGGTTGTTATCAGCTCAAAATAATCCATTTGCCAGAGTGGTACATTTTAGAGTGGCGTGCCCCAAACCCCATCAGTATGAATGCGAAACATCTTTCTAAGATGTAGTCTTTCCAAGAGAGACTTCTAAGAGGAAAAAATACACAAGAGAGCAGTATGTGTAAGTTTTGTTTTTAAAGAAGAAAATGAAAGTAAAATATTTTAGCATACAAGTTGAAAGTATGTACTCTGTTGTGTACAAAGATAATCTATAAGGCAGGAGATTGGGCAAGTTCTGCTTTATGTATTACGTGTCGTTGATCTTTGTACACAAATCAGAGTACATACATTCAAGGGGTCGCACAGAGTCGGACACGACTGACGTGACTTAGCAGCAGCAGCAGCAGCAGAAACTGTGAGTCAGTGTCTTACTGAGACTCTAGCCTGGGAGTCAGCTTCTCACAGCGCTGAGGAACTGTTCTGAAGAGGTATCAGTATATATGTGTGATTTTTATGAAGGGGTCCCTGCAGCAAGCAGGAACATCTTGGCAGAAGGCTGTTGCTGGTCACAAGGAACAGATGTCTTAGTGAATGGTTTCAGTGCTTTTCTAAGGATGGGAAGATGCAAGAATTGGGATTCATAATATTTTCTCCTGAAAACTTCTAACTCTCTGAAGGCCTGATCTGACAGTTTTCCCAGTGCACAGAGTGCCTCATGGAGATCTCTTGCACCCTTCTCAGGGTATGTTGTAGATCAGGCTTTGCAGCGGCTCAGGACTCAGTCCTTGAAGAATTAGATGTCAAGGGACATTCTTTAGCTGGCAGGACTTGGAAAATAGCTGTATGTCAGCCAACTGTGTATTATAATTTGAAGGAAAACAACAAAGATTGGTTGGTCTCCTAGCAAATTAAGTAGAAATCTGAAATGTCTCTACTCTCCTTTGCAACACACTATAGGGCTTCCCTGGTGGCTCAGAGGGTAAAGAATCTGCCTGCAATGTGGGAGACCTGGGTTTACTCCCTAGATTGAGAAAATCCCCTGGAGAACAGAACAGTTACCCACTCCAGCATTCTGGCCTGGAGAATTCCATGGACTGTATAGTCCATGGGGTTTGCAAAGAAGCAGACACGACTGAGGAACTTTCACTTTTTTTCATAGGACTTAGGCACCATGCTATGAGAACACATCTTGATTAAGTAGATGTTTTGTGGTCGAGGAAGTTTACTAATAGGAAGTCACTGGCTTATGATTCGTGGAAAATGGAGTTATTTAAGCAATCAAGAACTACATCAGCAAGAAAGCCAAGTCAGCCCAAGTGCTAACACATAGAAAGAGCCAAAGAGAATATAAGTTGCTCTGAAAACTGAAAGCAACTGGTTTTTGTATTAAGATCTGTAATCTTCTGAACTGGACTTCCTTGGTGCTCAGACAGTAAAGAATCTGCCTGCAATGCGGGAAACCTGAGCTTGATCCCGGGTTTGGGAAGATCCCCTGGAGAAGATAATGGCAACCCATTCCAGTATTCTTGCCTGGGAAATCCCATGGACAGAGGAGCCTGGCGGGCTACACTCCCTGGGGTTGCAAAGAATCAGACATGACTGAGTGACTAACACTTTCAGTTTTCAATCTTCTGAGCTAATTACTTTCTTTGTTGTATCCTCCACTGGAGAGTAGGGCAGATTTCTAGAATGAAGTGTGAAATTGCTCCTGAAATATCCTCACGCCCCTCCTCCAGCAGGGAAAAAAACCACTTATGCCAGGGGGGAAATCAGAAGAAGGAATATGGATATTTTAATTGCAGTTACCTGGGGGCATGGAGTTTTTTAAATTTAATTTTTATTTTATATTAGATAAACATATTCATTTACATATGAATATGTAAATATACATATCATTTACAATGTTGTGTTAGTTTCAGGTGTACATCAAAGTAACTGTTTTAAATATGCATATGTCCATTCTTTCTCTTTTAGATTCTTTTCCCATGTGTAGAATATTAGAGAATATTGAGTAAAGTTTCTTATGATATCCAGTAAGTCCTTGTTGGTTATCTGTCTTATATATAGTAGTGTGTGTATGTCAATCTTAAACTCCTAATTTAATCCTCTGCCCACTTTTTCCCTTTGGTGAAATAGATGGGAAACAGTGGAAACAGTGTCAGATTTTATTTTGGGGGGCTCCAAAATCACTGCAGATGGTGATTGCAGCCATGAAATTAAAAGACACTTACTCCTTGGAAGGAAAGTTATGACCAACATAGATAGTGTATTCAAAAGCAGAGACATTACTTTGCCAACAAAGTTCCGTCTAGTCAAGGCTATGGTTTTTCCAGTGGTCATGTATGGATGTGAGAATTGGACTGTGAAGAAAGCTGAGCGCTGAAGAATTGATGCATTTGAACCGTGGTGTTCGAGAAGACTCTTGAGAGTCCCTTGGACTGCAAGGAGATCCAACCAGTCCATTCTGAAGGAGATCGGCCCTGGGATTTCTTTGGAAGGAATGATGCTAAAGCTGAAACTCCAGTACTTTGGCCACCTCATGCGAAGAGTTGACTCATTGGAAAAGACTCTGATGCTGGGAGGGATTGGGGGCAGAAGGAGAAGGGGACGACAGAGGATGAGATGGCTGGATGGCATCACTGACTCGATGGGTGTGAGTCTGAGTGAACTCCGGGAGTTGGTGATGGACAGGGAGGCCTGGCGTGCTGTGATTCATGGGGTTGCAAAGAGTCGGACACGACTGAGTGACTGAACTGAACTGAACTGAATCATAAGTTTGATTTCAAACTCTGTGACTCTGTTTCTATTTCATAAACAAGTTCATTTGTATCTTTTTTTTTTTTTTAGATTCTGCATGTAATATCATATGGTATTTGTCTTTCTCATTCTGACTTGTGATTCACTTAGTTTGACAATCTCTGGGTCCGTCCATGTTGCTACAAATGACATTACTTTATTCTTTTTTATGGCTGAGTAGTAGTCCATTCCCAGGTGACATTAGTGCTAAAGAATCTACCTGCTAATGCAGGAGACATAAGAGATACGGGTTTGATCCCTGGGTCGGGAGGATCCCCTGGAGGAGGGCATGGGAACCCACTCCAGTACTCTTGCCTGGAGAATCCCAGGAACAGAGGAGCCTGGTGGGCTACAGTCCAAAGGTTCACAGAGACATGGACACACCTGAAGTGACTTAAGCAGGTACAGCACGCCGTTGCACTGGCACACCTTTGTCCTCTCCCCGGTTGCTGGATGTCTAGCTTGCTTCCCCGTCCTGGCTGCCGTGAATAGTGCTGCAGTGGACGTAGAGGCGTGCGTGTGTTTTCAAGTTATGGTTTTGTCTTGATGTATGCCCAGAAGTGGGGTTGCTGAATCATATGGTAGTTCAATGTTTAGATTTTTTAAGAGGCTTCCATACTGTTCTCTATAATGGTTATAACAGTTTACATTCTTACCAACAATGTAGGAGGGTCCCCTTTTCTCTACATCCTTTCCAGTGTTTAGGTTTGCAGATTTTTTGATGATGACCATCTCGACTGGTACGAGGTGAGAGCTCATTGTAGTTTTGATTTGTATTTCTCTAATAATGAGTACTGTTGAGCATCTTTGCATGTGTCTGTTGGCCATCTAAAAGCTTTTAAGTTTAATTAGATACCATTTGTTTATTCTTGGTTTTATTTTCATTACTATATGAGGTGGATTCAAAAAGTTATTGCTGTGATTTATGTCAGAGAGTGTTTTGCCTGTGTCTTCCTCTTAAGAGTTTTGTAACAACCCGTCTTACATTTAGGTCTTTAATCCATTTGAGTTTGTTTTTGTATATGGTTTTAGAGAGTGTGTTCACAGCACAAACTTGTGATTAGTTAGTTGTCTTTGTACCCCCAGTGAGGGCTGTGCCAGATTGTAGGAAGTGGAGAGCTGACATTCAACCAGGTCTGGAGGATTTGGGGACAATATTTATAGCCCAGGGGCTTTGTTCCCTTGAGATTTTAGGAAACCAGTACCTTAGATGAGGTCTCGGTGAGTTCTGCCAAACAGATGTAATAGGGTGTCAGTGAAGAGAACCCAGCTCTGGGGGCCTGGGGATGTGCAGCCAGTCTTGGCTGTATCACCAACTAGCTGGTTGAGTTTGAATAAATCGATTGCCTTTTTAGGCCTCATTTTTTAAATCTGAAAAATGAGACTATTAATAGTACAAACCTAATTCTGTCATTCATTAAGTAAGATAATATTAAGGATTAAATGAGGTTGTGGTTGTAAAGTAGTCAGTAGAGCACTTAACAGATAATTAGCACTTGATATATAATACAACTGATTCTTACCATTGCAGTTGATGAGCTAAAGTATATTTTCAGGCCAGCTTTCTGCTAGATTGTGTATTAGTTTCCTATTTCTGTACAACAAACTACAATAAATATTTATGACCTCACATGACTTCTTTGGGTCAGGAACAGGGGCTACTTACCTGAACAGTCTCTGTTGGGGTCTCTCATGAGATGGTGCAATTAGAATGTCCACTGTGACTGTGGTCTTTTGAAGGCTTGGCTGGGGCTGGAGGATGGGTTCCAACATGGTGCCTCACATGCTTGGCAAGTTAGGGGTTTTGCTGGGATGAGGTATCATTTCCCCACTGTGTGGGCCTCTTCCTAAGGCTGCCTGAGTTTCCTCATGACCTGGTGGCTGGCTTCCCCGTGATGAACCAGGAGAGCATGGTAGAAACATCACTTTCCTTTATGACTTCACCTTGGAAGTCACACTCATCATTTCCCTAATGTCCTATAGGTTACATAGGTCAGCCCCACTTCATGTGGGGGAAGACTATATAGGTGTGAATTCCAGGAGGCAAGAGTCCTGAGAGCCAGGGTCGTTTAGAGGCTGATCTCACAGACTGTAAGCCTTCCTTGGACCATATGAAACTCTAATTCTCACTTGACCAGCATCCAGACAGTGAAGGCTTCTTGACACATGAAGATGGAAGTTTTGGGAGGAGAAAAGCAAGGATAATTTATGATATCCTTCTTTAGGGTATTATAATCCAGGAGGAAAGGTGGACGTACATATAGGAAGTCAGGGCAAGGAAAGGGGTACTTATGAATCAGTGTTTTAGTTCTTGGGTGGGTAACAAATAATAATCACAATCACAGTATTAATCAACACTTATTGAGCATAATCTTTGTGTAAGAATATACTAAGTCTCTTTGTAGTAGTTCGTTTAATCCAACTCTGAAAGGGAGCAGTACTATTATCCCATTTTCCAGAGAAGGCAACAGAGACACAGAGAAGTTAAGCAATAGCCCAGGGGTTGCACAGAATAACATTTGATGAGATTTCTGTCCAAAACGACTATCTCTAGAGTCCATGTTCTTAAGCCTTACATGTATCAATCTAGGTTCAATCAGGGAATCAAAAGCACCATGAGAACTGTAGAATAAGGAATTTACTGTAAGAAATAGACCTTACCCAGATGTGAGAAGAGCTGGAAGAATAACAATCCACAGCTAGAAGTTGAGAGGTCATAGAAACGTTATGTATTTGTTCGTTGGTTTGGTTGGTTTAGTCACTAAGTCATGTCTAACTGTTTACCACCCCATGGACGTACCAGGCTCCTCTGTCCATGAGATTCTCCTGGCAAGAATACTGGAGTGGATTGCCATTTCCTTCTCCAGGAGATCTTCCTGACCCAGGAATCAAACCCAGGTCTCCTGCATTGCAGGCAGATTCTTTCCCAACTGAGCTATAAGGAAAGCTATAAGGGAAGCCCATTCGTTGGTTAGGGTGGCCATAACACAGTACTACAGACTCACTGCCTTAAATAACAGGAATGTATTTTCTCATGGGGCCAAGTCCAGACCAAGGTGTCATCAGGGTTTCTTTATTCTAGGGGCTCTCACTTTGGCTTGCAGATGGCCATCTTCCTGTGGTCCTCACGTGGTTTTTCCTCTGTGTGTGTGTCCCAGTTTAGGACACTGGTCACATTGGATTAGGGCCCACTCATATGACTTCATTTTACCTTAATCACTTCTTTAAAAGCCCTGTCTCCAAACAGTCACGTTCTGAGGTCCTGGAGGTTAGGACTTACACAAATGAATTTTGTATAGACATAATTCAGTCCACAGCAGATCACAAAGCAGTCCTGGTGGGGATGAATGAGCAGAACCTTCAGGAAAATATGGAAGCTATGACACAGTCCAGCTGCTGGAAAGGCGAAACAAGCAGAGCTGATATAGAAGTTCTCAGAGGGTCAGCCTTGCACAGGGTTACCTTGTAAGTCCCTAGCTGTGGGCCTGGACTCAGCACAGTTCCTCAGGACTGGCAGTATGAAAGGAAAGTCGTCAAGGACAAAGTGGACCCAACAGCACCTCGGTGTCCACCCCTCAACACCTGTCACCACCACTGACCTCCAGAGCAGAGTGGCTGCCACTCCACATCCATGTCCAAGTCTCAGTTCACTTTTCACAACGCTAACCCAGATCACCTTAAAAAGGGACTCTAGGAAATGTAGTTCGAAATATAACTAAGTGGTCCACAGAACCATACTACATATTATATGCTGTATCTCTGGGTATTAAGGAGAAGAAAATGGCAACCCACTCTAGTGTTCTTGCCTGAAGAATCCCATGGACCGAGGAGCCTGGTGGGCTACAGTCCATAGGGTCGCAAGAGTAGTACTTGACTGAAATGACTTAGCCTGCTTGTTGGGTGTTAAACTGCCTCTGGAAAATAGAAAATCTGTAAAATCACTTCTGTTTTGAAATACTCTGTATTGGGGTTTCCACTGGTCAGCATCTTAAATACTATCGCACCCTATTAAATCCACACGCAAGGCCTTTGCCTCTTGATCTGAGGAGAATTATCAATTCATGATTACCTCCACTAAGGGGAGATAACTTGTATTAAGTGCTGATTATATGTCTAGCACAGTGCTATGGTCTTTTTATGTATTGTGCCGTTTAATTGAATAGCCAGCCTAATCAGCGTTATTGTCATGGCTTTGGTTTGCAGATGAGGGAGCATAGACCCAGAAGGACAAAGCGTTTTTCTCACAATCATACAATCAGTAACAATAAAAGTGACAACTGACTTTTGCTGAATGCTCTCTATGTGCCTGGCATTGTAATTTAAAGGCATATTATCAATTCCTAGACCCACAGTCTTGGAGTCAGAGACTAGCGTTACTCCTGCTTCACTGTGGATGCAGTACGGCACAGAACATTTCCGAACCTTGTCCAGGGTCATACAGCTACACACGGGCAGAGCCTGTGTGGAGGAGAGACTGTGCTTGTCAAACACTGTGTGTGCCGTCCGAGATCGCCCAGAGTCCCTTGCAGTGGGGTGTGGACATGGGACTGCATATGGACAGTGGGCTCTAAGCAGAAGTGGTACGTGTCACTCAATACAAATGGGTTAGCTGCCGACTCGTTACAAAATTAACACCTTGGCTGCAGTCCTGGGTCCTGGTGCCTCTCCTGAGAGGGCGGTGAACTCTGGAGGGTGTGGAAGAGAGAAGAGGAAAGCACTGGGGCTAGGGGTGGGATTGGTCTGCATGGCAAGTGGAGAATCAATGTCACTTGCTCAGAATTTGGACTCCAGCTAGCTGCTTAGAGACTGCAGATCACTCTTCTGTGACTAGATCCCACTAAATTGCCATTCCCTGTCCTCAGGGCTTGAGGGTGAAGGCAGCAGCATATCTCTGATTTGGATAAACAAAAAGACAAAGACACTTAGGAACAATTTAACATCAGCTCTTGTGAGCATTTCTTGGTTCTTAAGATCCTGTTACATGTTGTTCCCATCTGGAGTCCCCTCCCTGTTCTCTGGTGGGCTAAACTTTATGCCCAGGTCAAAGTCCAGTTTAGGCTCGTCTCCTCCAGGAAGCCTGCTTTGCATTGGTTAAGGGTGGGGAGGTTGTTTTCTTGGCCCCAGTTATTTGCATCACCGATATTTTCCAGGCCATGGGAGCCCCTGGTCTCCATGCTGTGCTTTTCCCAGTGGCTCAGACGGTAAAGAATCTGTCTGCAATGCAGAAGAGCCGGGTTTGATCCCCTGGAAAAGCGAAGGGCAATCTCCTCCAGTATTCTTGCCCAGAGAATTCCATGGACAGAGAAGCTTGGCGGGCTACAGTCCATGGGGTTGTGAACAGTCGGACATGACCGCCTGACTGACACACACAGCTCAGGCCTCATGTGGGCTGTGTTCCTCCTCTGGTGAGGTGAAGGGTGCTGGCCCTGCTGCTTAGTCATTATTTGAATAACCAGGACCCTGAAACCCCTATCCCAAATAGCCTTTGCCTCTTTCCAAGAGCTGCAAGGGTCTCTTTCCCAGATTATTTTCACCAGAGGGCAGATGGTATAGCTGGTGTGTGTGTCTGGTTCTAAAGGACAGCGCAGCTGGACCAAGTATGGACATACAGGCGGGGTGTCCACATAAGAACCCCTGAAGTATAAGGTAGAACCTGGGATGAGAAGAGAAGGCAGGCAACTTTCATAGTCCCTGCAAATGCTGGTAGCGGGCTGGCCATCATAGCACTTACTCTGTGATGGTGCTCGGATTGTCCTCCACTAGACTGCGATCATGGTATGAGGGCAGGGATTCTCCATAATTCCCAACCGGATGAATTGCCACGTGCCTTGTTAATTGCTGCGTGTAGAGAAGCACTTGGAAATGGGGCTGCACTACAGCTCTCACATCTTCCCATCTGCAGAAATATTTTTGTAAAGGCTGAAAGTTCAACCAGTTTCTCTCCCTATGTGCACCGTCTGCAGAATTCAGTTGCCTGGGCTGATACTGAACAAGGAACCCTTCCTGGCAGACTTCCTTCCACCACCTGACCTGTTTCTAAAGGGTGAAGCTTCATTTAAAGAATTGGTAAAATCAGTTGACCTTGTGAAACTGCAACGAGACCATACCAACTGCAGAAAACTTGAATGCTGAATTGTCAGTGGCAAGTAGGGGAGAGCAATGGATGTGCTGTGAACAAACTCGGTTGAGACTTGCCCATCCAGCAGGGTGTTTCCAGTCCACCAGAGCGGAATTTCCGACCTAACTTGTTAGTTTATTCACGACCTCAGCAGTTCAGTTCTGTTTAACACTTAAGTTTTAAAATTGATTTTTTGAGCACATATTATGCTAAAGTGACTTTTGTGAGTCACTTGAAATTTGAGCGTGTGGGGACATTTACACAATGGAAATCAAACACTACAATCGAGGCTGCCTGCCTGCTGTCCACCTTGACCCACGCCAGCCAGTGCTGCTTACCCTGAGGGAAACCCCATCCTGCTCAGGAGTGGAGGACATAAAAATTTGTCACTTCTCTTGTCTAAATCTTTATTGTTTAAGTCAGAGACGTATATTTGCTTGTTGTAACACGTTCAAAAGAACAAAATGTATGAAACACGAACGACCAGTTCTCTCTCTCCCAATTTAATGTCCCCTCTCCTACAGAAGTTAGCTTTGGCATGTAGCTTTCTAGAATTTTTCTATGATTATGCAAAGATACAAAATATTTTTTTAGATAAATAGAATGAAGCTATGCATATTTTTATGCTTTTTATTTCTCTAGAAGTATTTTGTGGACTTTTGTCCAAATTAGACCATATAGATCTATACCATTCATTTAAATAACCTTCTTCATGACCAGTTAGGTCATTTTACATCTTTGTCCTGTTTTTACCTCTGCAGATAAAACCCCATGACTGTGTGTGTAAGTATGTGTCTGTGTCTTTGCACCTGTAAGCATATTTCTTCAGGTTGGGTTCCCAGGACTGAGTTGCTGAGCTGTTAAATATCTTGGTAGGCAGTGCTAAGTTATTCTGCAGAAAAATTTTACTAATGCTCCCTGCTTCCAGCAAGCATGGGAATATTTATTTTTCCAAGTTCTCACCAACAGTAAATGTTACCAATACTCTAGGGTTTGAAATATTGTTTAAAGTTATATTTTATTGTTATTTTAAATTGCATTTCCTTATTTACCAGTAAGACCAAGTGTCCTATTTTTCATTTGTATTCTTATTTTTCTTTTGTGAATTACCAGTTCACCTTCTTTGCTCTAATTCTATTAAATCACTCATTTTAGAAATCACTTTATAGGAACTCTTTAAAGAAATGTATTTTGACTGTTAGTTTGCAATGTGGATTGCAAACATTAGCTTCAAGTCTGTTTGTCTTTTAACTTTGTATTATATCTATCCATCTAGAAGTCCTGTAAAATCAAACTATCCAGGGGAATTTTTCTATAGTTATGCAAATACATAAAAGCTACTTTCTGTTATACTGATAAAGGCTTTGTATTATAAAGGCTGTCTATACCACAACATATAAAAGCATCATCTCATATTTTTATACTACATTCTGTTTTTCTCTCATATGTTCATTTATTTGTCCAGAATTTTTTTTGTGTGTAGTATGAGATTAGGATGGAAAAGACAAATGGAGAAGAATGCTTTTTGCAGTAGTGATTACGCAGCAAAACCCCCCCTACTACTACTAAGTCACTTCAGTCGTGTCTGACTCTGTGTGACCCCATAGACAGCAGCGCACCAGGCTCCCCCGTCCCTGGGATTCTCCAGGCAAGAACACTGGAGTGGGTTGCCATTTCCTTCTCCAATGCATGAAAGTGAAAAGTGAAAGTGAAGGCACTCAGTCGTTTCTGACTCTTTGTGACCCCATGGACTGCAGCCCACCAGACCCCTCCATCATGGGATTTTCCAGACAATGGTACTGGAGTGGGGTGCCGTTGCCTTCTCCAAAACCCCCCTAGAAACAATTAAATGTCTATGACTCAGAAAGTACCTAAGCATATTGTGGTAAATCTACACCATAGGATATTAGACAACCCCAAAAAGAAAAAGGTCCACACCTATTTTCATGGAAGGGTGTTTCCATTGTATTGGGAGAGGACACATTTCAGAGAAGTATGCATGGCATATAGCGTGTAAGGGCTTATGCTTAAGGCCAGGTAAAGTCTGTACTGCTGCCTCCGTCAGCTATGATGTAACAGGGAAGCTCTGGAGTTAGGCCATGTGGCAGCCCTGTTCACTGCACCATTCACTGATACAAGTGCTGCCTACTTTGCTGGCCTCTGGTGAGACCTCTCATCTCCTTTTTATTTTGATACACTCCTGGGTGTTTTTGTTTTTCTTTTTTTGGGGGGGGGGCGATTGGGCTTTGAGAAAAGCTCTAGGGAGATTCCATTCCAAGGCGTCTAGCAGGACCCTAAAGACATGCAACCCTTCCCACTAAACTCTAGCAGTGCAGACCCTTCCACAGTGGCCTCTATTCTCAACTTGCCAGCTTAGATCACAGTCAGGGTCCTGCTTTCTGTGAATTAGGCGCTACTCTGTGAATCCAGATTCAACAAATGAGCAAAGAAGTGCTTATTGTTGTAAGCCACTAAGGTTTGGGATGGTTTCTTACGCAGCATTATTGTGAAGATAACTGATTCTCTCCTTATGCTATGGGAACGAAATTCTAATTGTATTGGGACAGCAGTGTGCTCAGCTAAAAGAATACATTTTTAAATCTTCCTTCACTATAGATATGTCTTTGTGACTAAATTCTGTTCAAGATAGGGTACTGAGTCAGAGGTCTGATGGAAAGGAGCATAATTCTCTGAGAAATACACCCCTTACCCTGTCCTTCCTTTCTTCAGTGTTTGTCCAATAAGATAGAGTGCTGAGTCAGATTTCTGGGAAATCTGATTGAAAGGAGCGGACTTCCCTGAGAGACACACCCCTCAGCCACTGTCCCTCCTTTCTGCTTCCTGTTTCCATCTTCACAGATGAAAGCTGGAGCTTCAGAGGCTGCCCTGGCCATGAGGTGCCCTTGGATGAGATTCAGATTCCGGGATAGTGGAGGAGAAAGGGAAGAAAGGGCCCCTAAGGACTGTGGAGCTACCTCGGCAGCCTGGATTTCCTGCCTGAAGCTTTCTCTTACTTGAGAGCTATACGAAGCTTCTGTCTTGTTTGCTGCTGCTGCTGCTGCAAAGTTGCTTCAGTTGTGTCCAACTCTGCGTGACCCCACAGATGGCAGCCCACCAGGCTCCCCCGTCCATGGGATCTTCCAGGCAAGAGTACTGGCGTGGGGTGCCATTGCCTTCTCTGTCTGTCTTGTTTAGGGCACTTCTAATGCTAACTGATAATGTAGTATAACACTAAATGAGAATGTAGGTTTTAATTGTCTACCTGTGCTCTTGCTGTAAATATATTAAAAAGAGAATGTGTGAGGGCAGAGTAGAAGATTCTGGAGCCGAATGATAAGGTGATATGATGTGAAGGAGACGCATTGCGAGTGATGAGGGTGAGAGTCAGCCTGCGTGAGGAGGCTGTGTGCCAGGTAGGAAACTAGTTTTGCCTTCTAGTTCTAACTATGGGCAAATACTAGTGGTGTCATGTTGGGTATGTAATATAATTTCTCAGGGCCTCCATTTGCTTATTTGCTCATCTGCAAAGTAGAAACAACACAGTAAACTACTGTTATACACTTGAGGTTTGCAATCCGCCCTTCCCCAGATTCGTATGTTGAAATCCTAACTCCCAGTGTGATGATACTAGGACATGAGGCCCTTCAGAAATAATCTGGTCACAAGAGAGGGGCCCTCATAAATGTGACTAGTGCCTGTATATGCGGGGCCTTAAACTGCTCTGTAGCCCTCTTTCTAGCATGAGAGAATACGAGAAACATTTGGCACTCTGCAACCCAGAAGAGAGTTCTCACCAGGTACTTAACCATGCTGGCAGCCTGATCTCAAACTTCCAGCCTCCAGCAATGTGGGAAATGAATTTCTGCTGTTTATAAGCCTCTCAGTCTCTGGTGCTTTGTGATAGCTGCCCAGATCAGGACAGGCAGAGGGTATCTGAAGCACATGCCCACTCCGGAAGCTAGTTTTGGCTTCTGGTTGTAGCTGTGAACAAACACTAGCGGTGTCAGCTTGGGCCTGTCGTTTAACTTCTCAGAGGCTCAGTTTTTGTATCCACAAGATGAAGCAATACAGTGAAACCCTGTTGAGAAGTTCATCGTTATAAGGTGAAATTAGTCAAAACTAGTGACTATGAAGATTATCATCCTTACTGTGATACCTTTTTGAGAGTAAAACGGATGCTACTGAGACTTTTCAGGGTGCATGAAGTGTATCGCAGCTGGGATCAGGACTGGCCTTCCACCACCCCATGGAGCGAATTTTAAGTCCAGGGTTTGGTGCTTAAACCCTGCTTATGATAACTTATGATCCGTTGCTTATGATAACTCTCCTAGTTCATACACATATAATAAATGAGGACATATTTAAAATTTTTTTCCCATAAGGTAACTGTTCAGTTCAGTTCAGTTCAGTCGCTTAGTTGTGTCTGATTCTTTGCGACCCCATGAACCACCAGGCCTCCCTGTCCATCACCAACTGTGGGAATCTGCCCAAACTCGTGTCCATTGAGACAGTGATGCCATCCAACCATTTCATCCTCTGTTGTCCCCCTCTCCTCCTGCCCCCAATCTTTCCCAGCATCCAGGCCTTTTCAAATGAGTCAGCTCTTTGCATCAGGTGGCCAAAATATTGGAGCTTCAGCTTCAACATCAGTCCTTCCAAAGAACACCCAGGACTGATCTCCTTTAGGAAGATCTAACCAGTCCATCCTAAAGGTAACTGTAAGTACAACTATACAATCATATATTCTTTCAGTTCAGTTTAGTTCAGTCACTCAGTTGTGTATGACTCCTTGTGACCCCATAGACTGCAGCACGCCAGGCCTCCCTGTCCATCATGAACTCCTGGAGCTTGCTCAAACTCATGTCCATCGAGTCGATGATGCCATCCAACCGTCTCATCCTCTGTTGTCCCCTTCTCCTCCTGCCTTCAATCTTTCACAGCCTCAGGGTCTTTTCCAATGAGTCCATTCTTTGTATCAGGTGGCCAAAGGATTGAAGCTTCAGCCTGAGCATCAGTCTTTCCAATGCATATTCAGGATTGCTTGGTTTGATCTTGCAGTCCCAGGGACTCTCAAGAGTCTTCTCTTACACCACAGTTCAAATGCATCAATTCTTTGGCAATCAGCTTTCTTTGTAGTCCAAGTCTCACATCCATACATGAACACTGCAGAAACCATAGCTTTGACTAGACAGACCTTTGTCAGTAAATTAATGTCTGCTTTTTAATATGCTGTGTAGGTTTGTCATAGCTTTTGTTCCAAGGAGCAAGTGTCTTCCAGTTTCACGGCTGCAATCACCATCTGCAGTGATTTTGGATGCCAAGAAAATAAAGTCTGTCACTGTTTCCATTGTCTCCCCATCTATTTGCCATGAAGTGATGGCACCGATGCCATCATCTTCATTTCTTGACTGTTGAGTTTTAAGCCAACTTTTTCACTCTCCTCTTTCACTTTCATCAAGAGGCTCTTTAGTTCTCTGTTTTCTGCCACAAGGGTGGTGTCATCTGCATATCTGAGGTTATTAATATTTCTTCTCCCTGCAATCTTGATTCCAGCTTGTGTTTCATCCAGTCTGGCGTTTTGCAAGATGTACTCTGCATATAAGTTAATAATCAGGATGACAGCAAACAGCCTTGATGTACTCCTTTCCCAATTTGGAACCAGTCTGTTTTTCCATGTCTGGTTCTAACTATTGCTTCTTGACCTGCATGTAGATTTCTCAGGAGGCCAGTCAGGTGGTAAGTTCCCACTTGAAAATTCTTGAAGAATTTTCCTCAGTTTGTTGTGATCCACACAGTCAAAGTCCTTGGCCAAGTCAACGAAGCAGTAGATGTTTTTCTAGAAATCTCTTACTTTTTCATGATCTCTGGTTCCTCTGCCGTTTCTAAATCTGGCTTGAACATCTGGAAGTTCTCAGTTCACATACTGGTGAAGGCTAACTTGGAGAATTTTGAGCATTACTTTACTAGTGTGTGAGATAAGTGCAATTGTGAAGTAGTTTGAACTTTCTTTGGAATTGGGATGAAGATTGACCTTTTCCAGTCCTGTGGCCACTGTCGAGTTCTCCAAATTTGCTGGCATATTGAGTGCAGCACTTTTACAGCATCATCTTTTAGGGTTTCTAATAGCACAGCTGGAATTCCATCCCCTCCACCAGCTCCTCATCACGATGAACTGATGCTTCCTAAGGCTCCCTTGACTTCACATCCAGGATGTCTGGCTCTAGGTGAGTGATCACACCATCGTGATTATCTGGGTTGTGATGATCTTATTTGTATAGTTCTTTTTGTATAGTAATTCTTGCCACCTCTTCTTAATGTCTTCTGCTTCTGTTAGGTCCATACTGTTTCTGTCCTTTATCGAGCCCATCTTTGCATGAAATGTTCCCTTGGCATCTCTCATTTTCTTGAAGAGATCTCTAGTCTTTCCCATTCTATTGTTTTCCTCTATTTCTTTGCACAGATCACTGAGGAAGATTTTCTCATCTCTCCTTGCTATTCTTTGGAACTCTGCATTCAGATGGATATATCTTTCCTTTTCTCTTTTGCCCTTTGCTTCTCTTCTTTTCTCAGCTATTTGTAAGGTCTCCTCAGACAACCCTTTGCCTTTCTGCTTTTCTTTTTCTTGGGCATGGTCTTGAGCACTGCCTCCTGTACTATGTCACAAACCTCCATCCATAGTTCTTCAGGCACTCTGTCTATCAGATCTAATCCTTTGAATCTGTTTCTCACTTCCACTGTAAAATCATAAGGGATTTGATTGAGGTCATACCTGAATGGTCTAGTGGTTTTCCCTACTTTCTTCAATTTAAGTCTGAATTTTGTAATAAGGAGTTCATGATCTGAGCCACAGTCAGCTCCTGGTCTTGTTTTTGTTGACTCTATAGAGCTTTTCCATCTTTGGCTGCAAAAAATATAATCAGTGTGATTTCAGTATTGACCATCTGGCAATATCCATGTGTAGAGTTGTCTCTTGTAATTTCACAATAATCCCATGTTTTATGCAGCTGAATTTTGGCCCTCATTTATCCCCCTCATGTGTAGAGTTTTACTGTAACAATACAGTAAACTATCAGATGACTGTCTGATGACTTACAGGTGACTCTGTCCCAGGTTTGTGACAAGGATCACATGAGCATCTATAAAGAACAGTGCTTTGAAAACCATAAAAGCTTATGGGAATATTAGGCATTTTCATGAAATGTAGGAAAAGTGTAAATGACAGTAATCACACTGGAACATAAAAGTCAGTGGCAGAGAGATGACATGGGCAGACATAAGCACTGTGTAAACAAGAAAGCAGTTCTCGCTCCTCTCCAGCACTTATCTCCTGAATATGACCTTTGGGAAAATTGTGGTGAACACATCTTTAGTCAAAAATAAGGAAATAGAAATGGAAGCAAAAAACAGGTATGCGCACAGTATTATCCAAGCTGAGTTTCCCTGCCAGCTAAGCTCATTATAGCATAATTGTTATTGTCACTGACTCCAGTGTGTTATTAAGTATAAAGAATTATTATGATGATTGCTGTGTTGCAGTTGTGTAGTAAATTGACTCTTTTAAGGCACTTGAAAGCATCGCACAGTTTTCCTGTAGGAGCAGCCCGTGGAGGGGTGCAGTTAGCTGCTGTGCCTGGCCATACATGCGTGTGAACTTTAGCCTCAGATATGGTCGTCACTTGCCTAGTTCCCTGTATGAAATCGGGACGTTAGTACTTCATTCCCATTCATCAATTCACATTTAATCATTCATTTACATACACTTATTTGAGAGCTCGCTATCTGCCAGGTGCTCCCTACAGCAAAGAACTATGCCGCAAAGATGATGTCCGTTTCCTGCTCACATCCCCTGAACCTCCAGCCCACTTGTGAGGTTTCCAGCTGCCAGCATCCATATCTTTTTGCCTGGCGGTGTTCTTCAAGTGGAAAGTCGCTTACCGTCAGTCCCAGCAGCCCTTAGATAACAGCTGGTAGGAGTCCGTGTATCAGTACCCTCGCTCCCTCGCCTTTCAGGTGGGACAACTCTGAGGCGTTTGTTTTGCATAGTTTCCTGAGTCACCCCTTGGGATTAAAATTCAGTTACCCAGAATGGCAGTGGCTTGGTAAAACAATTTTTATTTATCGCTTCCCCTTCCCGCTTTTATTGCCCTAGTGAGACTGTCTGGGATCTCTTCCCAAATAAAGTCCTTAATGCGATCCTCATTTTAAAGTCTGCTTCTTGAAAGAATTGCAAGTATTCACGCCATAGCATGGGCTATGGAATTAACACAGGACTTTTTTCTTATGTGAAAATGAGAGGCCATGAGGAAATGAAGGTCTGGAAGGGGGAAGTCACAGTGTCAGAGAAATAGGCTCTTGCCTGAAGCACAGGCTGGGAAGACGGTTGGAACTTCAGGAAAACCCGAGATGCTATGTGTGCCTGACTGCTGACATGCAACTCCAAGGGAGGTGCCTGTGGACATGGATGTAGAAATTGCTGCCTCTGTGGAATCTGTCACTTGGACAGGGTTCAGTCAGATGCCTTGTGGTGAACTTGGGGCGACTGGTGGTCAGAAGGGCTGGCAGCCAGGAATGTGAGCTGAATGTGGACTGAGAGGAGAAGGTGGGCAACTGGAGCCCTCTGGGCGTATAACCATTGGTTTCTCTTCCTGTTTGACCGTCATGGCCTCCTAAAGAAATGGCCTCTGCTTTTCTTCTGCTTCAAGATCTCACATGACTTCCTGTTAGTCATCTTTAACCTGGAGCCATAAGGAAGGACAATCTAGGAAATATACTTCCCAGCCACAGATCGGAGTGGTGGCGCCAAGTTGCCCACACGTGATCTTAGAACATTTAACATAGGGTCTCATTGTTGGATTTTTCTGCCTCGAGGCTCACTCTGGTTGGGGAGTGGCCACCTACAGCCCATGGGACAAATCCTATGCACTGCCTGCGATTATAAATAAAGTTTTGTTGGAAACCCCGACACATCCGTTCATCTTCCATGGCTGCTCTCTCCCTACCTACAGAGAAAGAGTGGTTGTGATTTGGCATGACCACCAGGCCTAGAATATGCACTCACCAGCCCTTACAGCAGGTGTTTGCCAGCCCCTGCTGTGGAGGGGGGCGGTCTGTGAGGGTGGGGGCTGCTTTGTTAATACTTCTGCGTCTCATTGGCAGTTTCTCACACACTGCTCAGAGGAGTCTGACAAATATTTCTGAAGTGACTGAGTTTGAACAATAAAACATAAAGCTGTACAATTGTTAACATACGAATTGATACATTAGGAAATATAAGTAGGTAAGGTCGCTGGAGAAACCAGGAGCTTTGCTCCTTATGGCAGAATGTATGGATTATTATCAGGTAGTATAGAAGCTAGCAGGAAATCTTGCATTGATTTGAAGAAGTACTCAAAAGAGGAATGTAAAACAGAAAAATTAGAAACCTTAGGTTTTAGACCTGACTGTCGCTTTCAAGCCATGTACTCTAGAGCACGTTATGAAGGACCCTCTGAGCCTCTTTCCCTTGGCTGAGGGATATGTGTGAGAGTACTGTCTTGACCGGACTCAGGTTTTTGTGGCCAGCCAATGGCATGATGGTGTGAAATGCTCTGGGAACAGCACTGCCCAGGTAGAAGGGATTACTTTGCAGTTGGAAGTCATTTTCAAAATTAACATGGAGCTCCAGGTTGGTCAAGGCCATCTTCTCTTTGTACCTTCCTAAGAGTTTTCAACCTCAAAGGCTTGGTTGAGTCAACAGGACCCATGACTGTGCCTTGGATGTGAGCCGAGGTGCCCTGAATGTCAGAATACTGGATGGTGTGTTAGTGGGAAATGCCGTTTTCCTTCTTAAAACTCTTAGGCCCTCAGTTTTCCCTGGCAGTGGGGTTCATATTTTTACAGAGCAGTGTCTGATTTGTCAGCAACCTTTAGGGAGCTTACGAATTTAACACTTCTTCAGAGATACCAATATGTGGTCTGCTGGAAGCAACAGGGAGCTGTGCCTTGAAAGGGAAATATGATGGCTTGTTCCCAGGTATCCTGGCTCAGAACCTCTGGTTAGTCACTGTTTTTCTTAAAATTGTTTTAAATAAAGTTTCCGTTCCATTGGGGCAGCCTTCTTTTGCTTCCTCCCTTTCCAACAATTGGCAGGAATTGCAGTGTCCAGGTGTGGTATCTAACACACTGTTGCTGAATGGGGTCATTTCATGGTAAAATAAGCTAAATGGAGGCGAAATCTGCTTTGGTACAATGCTGAAGTTCACTGTGTCAAAGCAGTCAGCTTCCAGAAATGATTTGCCAGAACCCATTTCTTTGTTGTTCCAGAGCACTAATGCAAAACAGAATCTGTGGAACTGATCCTGGAAGCAGCCTGTGGGCAGGTTCCTCCGAAGAAGGAAAGAAGGGCAGGGCTTCTTCGAAGGAAAAGGAAGGGGCTCATCTTAAGGGCTTCCCAAGTGGCACTAGTGGTAGAGAACCCACCTGCCAGTGCAGGGTAAGAGACCTGGGTTCGATCCCTGGGTCAGGAAGATCCCCTGGAGGAGGAAATGGCAACCCACTCCAGTATTCTTGCCTGGAGAATCCCATGGAGCCTGGTGGGCTACAGTCCATGGGGTCACAAAGAGTTGGACGTGGCTGGAGGGAGTGAGCACACACACAGATCTTAGAATGAAATCCTCCAGGGTGGGGCTCTCCAGCATGCTCTGTTTCCCTCTAACTCCTCAGATAGTCCCCCTACTTCCAAGGCAGGGCTGCTCTGACTGGACTCTGTTTAATTTGTGGATTAAATAATGTGCCGTCAAGGTCGGCAAAGCCTCCTGGCTTTCTTTCCTTCCTTCACACTGAGTCTCCTAGTATGAGTGAGGTTGAAGGACTCATTCTTCTCAGTCCACCATTTTCTCCTTTGACTTTGTCTCCAACACTTTTTTTTATTTGGAGAAGTCGGAGGCAAGGGGGTGTGATGATGGTGTGGGAATATTTGAAAATTTACCATTCAGTTGATTCAACCTCTAAGACAGGCCTAGGGGCCAGGAATCCTGCGGTCATTTACTCATCCATCCATCCTGTTCTTCCTGGGACACTCTGAGTTGTAGCACTGAAAATCCAGAATCCCAAGAAGCCCCTCAGTCTCATGTAAATAGAGAACTGATCTCCCTAGACCCAGTTTCATCCTCTAAGCTAAGCCACATGCCCCTACCACAACTTCTAATGGGGTGCCTTGTGCTAGGGGTTTTGGAAGTTGCCTTGAGTCTAAGGCAAGTGCTGCTTAAAGTTTTTAAAATGTTTAATTCTCAGTTGTCTTCCCTTCATTGCACCTGTTCTCGTCTCCTGGAACCCCCTGGAGACAGGAGGTGAAGGGCAGCACAGGTCCTCTGATCTAATGGCTTGAAAAGCAGCTCTTAGCATCCAAGACATAGATACACAGGGACCCTGTGCTGAGGGGACAGGGAGAGCAGGGACACCAGGAGAGCAGAGAGGTTTGCGGGGACCAAAGAAGAGAAAGGCAAATGAAGGTTTGTAAGAAGGTGGGTTACTTCTCCAGAGGGCTCTCATTTGGGTGGAAGTATCTTTAGGTCCGCAGTGCTGAGTGTACATGTTGAGTGGGCCCTGAGCTGGGCTCTGGAGGTCCTTGGGTGGGGGCACAGCTCTGCTCCCAGGGGGCTCCTCGCCTGCTCTCCTGGAGGCTCTCAGTGGGGTGAGCTTGCTTCACTGCTTATGTGTCCAGGAAGGAAGGCTTGTGGTGGGGCCACCTGGAGCTGCACGCCATGGCCTCTGTCTCAGCTGGGAGACTGCCTGGAGTCCTGGGGAAGGGGAAGTATCTCCAGCTTCTTGTCCTGGGATGAACAGCATTTGGCGGCCAGCACACAGAGCCCTGGTCAGTGTCCCTGGCTGGCGATAAAAGCTCCTCACTGCAAATTTCAGATGACCTGTTTGCCTTCCGGCCAGAGGGGCTAGCTCTCTGTCCTCTAAGAGATGTCAATCGTTCCATAGCCAACTTCTGGAGAATTGCTTCATCTTGTCTTTAGGGTCATCCCAGATACTGAATGGATAACTTTTCTTTTTTTAAACTATGGGTCTGGCTATCAGTACCTCATAGATATATTTTACAAAAATCCAAAGTTTTTCATTCTCTTGAAAAGTTAGCACCTCTGGGAATTCCAGGCCCCACCCTTTGAATAATGACAGCCCACTGGAGTGGAATAGAGGCTGTCTGTTTTAGAGACGGCGTGAAGTTCTGAGTCCCCCAACCAGCCCCTGCACCCCCGCTGTCTCTCATCGTAGTGGGCAGCGGCTGTTTCTCATCCCTGCTTGCGCCTTTCTCAATTACATCACCTCCTGGAGCCTGCAGACATTAGATTCTGCCAACCCTGAGTCAGTCTGTAATCGAGGCTAACCCTCTTCCATAGCAACAATTTTATTCCTTTTTTCCCTCTCCCCTCCCGTTCTACCCCTTCCTCTCTCCTTCCACGGGCTCTCACTAACAAGCAGTGAGATGCTTTATGTAGAACTGGGCATCACCTGGAAGGTACATAGACCAAACATTTACAGACAGTGTCCGTTTCAAAATAGCCACCTAAATCGGCAGCTCTCCGAGCGTGGTCCTCCCTCCCTCTCAGCAGCGAATCTCCTGAGAATTTTATTATAAATACAGATTCTCAGGCTCCACCTGGATCTCCTGGATCAGAAAGACTGGGGGCAAGACCCAGCAGTCTCTTTTAACGAGCCTTCCGGGTGCTTCTGATACACCTAAGTCTGAGAACCATTGGCCTGCACTTTCATGAGGCATCACTTGCTGAAAATAGCACCTGAGTGCAGTGGAGGCGCTTTACTTCTTTGGGGCTCTTCTGAGCATCACGGAGACCCCTCATTGTTTCTCTCCATACGCAGTCCTAGTGGAAGTCATGTCCAGTTTCAGTTCTGTGATGTGTTTACTGTGGGCCATTGTTCATTCTCCTGTCTCGGGCAAAAAGAAGGGAAGTGGTAAAGACGCTCTCATGCGGTCTGTCAGTCTTGACCACGAGTTATTAGTCCCTTCATTGCTCCTTGGGTGTAAAGCTTGCCTCTTCCGACAGATGGTAAGTTCCTTGCAGGCAGGAGCTGAAAGCTTAGCGAAGTCTGGCTGATTGATTCGAAGGGAACAGCTTCATTTGCCTCTTTAGCCAAAGGTGATGGTAGGGACCGAACAACTCACTTCACGTTCAGTTAAGCAGGAGTCCAGGGTGGCTCCCAGTCCTGCTCTCCTGGATGCAGGTACCTTGACCAGATGCTGTGAGTCCTCCCAGTGGAGGATCCCAATGGCGTGAGTCCTCCCAATGGCTCACAGAGGGTCCTGCAGACGCACCTCTGAGCACAAAGCTGTCTCCCCAGCACACTGATCACTGTGCCAGGATAGAGAGGAACCCTGCTTCCGGGAAGATGCAATGGCTAATGGGTAACGATTGGGTGATGCTGGCAGGGCCTTGATCGGTGCCATCATTTGATACCAGGGCTGGGTCAGTAGCTATATCCATTCTTTCAGATTCCCTGGAAATCTAGGCAAAGAGAGGGTAAGAAATATGTTACATGGCTTCTGAGGGGCTGGTCATTCATTCACTCACTGTTACTCTGTGTACCCCCTTAAGCTCCTGCTGTGTGCAAGACAGTGAAGGTTTTGTGTATGTGTGAGAGAGAGGTTTCTTTTCCTTCATGTTCCAAATAATGGCTTTGATGCTTTTGCAATTGATTTCGTTAATAAAGTTAATTTTATTCAAAATGTCAGAGAAATGGCTACAAAAGAATGCTAATTTCTGAATTAATATTTTCACCTAAGGCCCTTGCTGTTTTTAAGGGAAGACTGCTGTGGTCATGTTGGAAATTCAGAAACGTTGCTTCTGTTCTCCTCCTCTCTCACGCGAGCTGGGTAGTCTCCCGCCGGGGGGAATGAGTGTCTGAAACCTCCAGGACTCTGCCCTACTTTTCTCCCAGCTCTTGGGATGTATCCAGTAGATGAGTCCTCCTTACAGCTCTTTCTTTGTTTTGGATCAGAAAACCGATGAGAAACTTTTCTTTCTCTTCCAATTCGACTTTTCCTTCTCTGCCCTTTTGCTCTGCACACATACACAGGTAACGTGGGACAGCACTTAGAAAAAGTGCCTAGGGGACGTGTGCATTTCAAGCCTCTCCCACTGACTGCATCCATCACAAGGTGTTTCTCTATGAGCTTTGAGCCACGTGGGGATTCTAATGGACAATGGTGACGTGGAAACTGGACTTACTTGCAGACAGCCATGACCTCACCCTCTTCAGCTCTTTTGGAATTTGGCAATGAGGTGATTGTTTCAATAGCAGAGTTTTACTTGGAGGAAATCCTGCCTGCTCTCCTGACTGGCTCCATGCTGCTATAACCTTTTGCCTTATTTTCGGTCATGATGGGGGTGGGAGGTGTTCTGATTTATTCTAGGGAGCAGAAGCTTCTGTTTCCATTTCTTTGATAATTTGAGAGCCTGTGTTGGGTGATAGGCGGGATGCTGAAGACTGCTGCTCATGGCTGTGTTCAGGAATTTTTGTTCTGGGACAGACTCCTTGGTTTAACCCATAAGACCTTTGATGATCGAACCTTTGCAGCCTTGTATAAATCATAATTGTTGGAGAATTTTGAGGATAGTTATGTGCCACACAAAGTAGAGATGGAAATATATGGGATGGTGCAAGAGCCTTTGAATCTCACGTCAGAGGAAAAATTTATCCAGCAGGGGTAAGAAATTAGGAAGGAAGGATAGTGGAGACATGGTTGCACACAGAGAAGATGCCTGGTGTGTCTGAGGGCTGAGGGTATTGGCGTGCAGTTTCTCATCTAGAACCAGACAGTCTTTAGCCTCATCCCCCAAAGAGGCCCTCACATTAGGCAAGGCACAGTCTGCCTACATTGTCTGGAGAGGAGTTGGGGGGTAGCACCCCACTTCTCACACTGGAGTGAGACCAGGAAGTAGGCTGAGAGTTGAGAGCTGGTGGGACCGCTGGGCATCCGTGTGGCCCCAGGTGTAGGGACTTCATGAGAGAGGCTGTGGATTATTTATCCCAGGCCAGGAACGGGTTGGGGCTTAGCCCAGAGTCAGAGTATCACCCATGGCAAGGAAGAGATGGGGCTCCCAGTTCAGCTACTGAGCTTTGCTTCTGCTGAGGGAACAGATGTCAAGGTGTGTTCATAGACATGTGTTTTGGCAGTCTCTTGTGAAAAACGAACCAGAGACTAGCTTCAGCCATTGGCTTGAGTTTAAACTCAGAACAATCCTTAGTTTTGCTCACCAGCCTGGGGCTGGCTAGCTGGGCCCAGTGGGGCCCTTCTTGCTCAGGCTCTTTTGCATGGATGCAGTCAGGTGGTACTTGGGGCTGGGCTCCCCTTGACTGTCTCCTTATACATCTCACCCTGGGCCAGGAAGGCTCAGCCAGCTGAGGGCAGGCAAGCAGTGCTGGTCAGGCCTCTCTCTTTCTCCGTGTGGTCTTGCTGTAGTGCAGCCACCAGTCCCAGACATCTCAGATGGTGGCTGAAAGCTCCCTGAGCCAGTATCCCCAAAACAGCTTGCAGAACCGCATGGCCTTTTCTAAACTGGTCTCAGCACCCATGGGGCAGCGCTTCTGCCTTCTCTCCCTGGATGCAGTTACAAAGTCCTGCCCGGGTTCAAAGGGAGGCGATAGACTCCACATCTTGGTAGGAGGAGTGTCAAAAAATTCACAGGGAAACTGCCAAACCTCCCCAGCTTGATCATGAAGAACTCTGAGGAGCCCAGCTTCAGAGGAGGCCCAGGCAGATGACCCAGAGCAGACGCCCCTCCCCCGGGCCGGGAGAATGCACGTCTCAGGAACTCAGGTTGGCCACCGGAGGAAGATTAGAGCAAGGGAGAAGGACACCATCTTGAACTGGCTGAATTTAAATCTGGAATTGATCGTGATTAAGTCTGCCAGTTACTGATTTACATTGACTGAGAACATTTTTTCAGTTCCAAGGAGAAAAAGAGTGGCCAAAGAACTCAAGTTTAGTTATCAAAAAATGAAGTTCCAGATTGTACATCTGAAGCTGTGACTGTGTGAATGAATCCCATGGTGGGGACTCTGGAAAGCTGGCAGCTGACTGACCTCCTCAAACCCGACTCCTGTGCAGGCAGGATGATGTGGGAACCCTCAGCGGGCCTTGGGCTTGGCTGGAGTCTTCGGAAGGAGCTATCTTAAGACTTTTTTCTCTTTCTGAGCCTAATAGGAGCTGAGGGGCACTGTAGAGAGCTGTGGGGTGGGGAGCCAGGTGCAGGTTCCTGGAGAAGGCCTGGCCTCAGCGGTCTGTGGCCTGTGATGGGGGAAGAGTATGGCCCTATGCGTGCTTCTGGGACTTCTTTCTGGTGCCGGATCCTGAGAAGTTGTGAGGGATCTGAAATAGGAAGCGAATCCTCCCTACTTTTGATGCCCAGAAGTGCTGGCATTTGCCAACGCGTCTGAGGGGCCCAGATGCTTTGTCTTGAGCTGTCCTGGGGATGGCACTTTGCAGCTGGGTCCCCACAGGGCAGGCCGTGAACCATTTCTGGCCACTAAGGTGCCCCAGGGAGTGGACCCAGGGGAGTTTCAAGGTACTTTATACCCAACATAGGTCATATTTTAATACTCCTGCCTTTATATGACAACAACATTTTCAGAGATAATCATGTAGTATTTGGTAACAGTAATTTTAATTGTTCTTTATAAATAAGAATTAACAAAGAAGAAACTTTCACAATGTTATTCAAATTCAGAAAGATGTTAGATGTATGAACTAAAATTTTGCTTCCCAAATGAAATATTTTGGCTTGCAGTTCATACTTCTTTTCATTAAAAAATATTTTAAACACAGATAACTCCACTTTAATGGAACTGAAGTGACCCAAGCTCTCTTTCTTGGCCACAGGAGTTACCATGCTGCCATTGCTTCCTCAGAGCCCACTGTGCCAGCCCAGGGACACTTAGTACCATGGGGGCTGGAGACAGACCTGAACTGGAACATTTCCAACTTGCTGTGAACTCATCCTTCACAGAAGCTCAGCACCGAGCTGGGCGTATTAGAGGCCAACTGTGCAACTGAAAGTTTTATGAATTAGCTTTTGTGTACAGTGTAGTGTCTATTAAGAGATAAGTGACAAAAATGTGCTAATTTGAAGCTAGCCTGTGTATAATTCAAACTCTACTATAACCACAGCTGTTGTTTAAACCTTAGACCAACAGAAGAGTTTTGGGGAGAGAGGAGTATTTTATCACTGGCGTTGTTTAAATTGCCATCCACAGTGAAGATAAAGAGCAGACTGGCTTCTACTTGGTTCTATGCTTGTTTGCATTTGCCCACAGATGCTCTTAGCAGCTGGCACGTGGGGCAGACTGTGGCCAGTGCTCCACTCTTGGTGTAGCCCTGGGCTCCAGAGCCAAGGGTAGAGAGATCTCAAATCCAGAGCAAGAAAGAAGAACAGTAGGACCCCTGTCCAGGCAGCGTCTCAAAGAAATGAAGGTGCTGGGAGAATGTTTAAGAGCTCACATGAAAGGGCAAGAAGCCCACCAAAGGTGACTTGACTATAGCACAAAGAAAAGAACGTTCTCTGGAATAAAGACCATGATCTTTGAATTTTTACATTCTTGCAGATGAGTGGAGGAGGATGGTGACGATTGAGGTTTGAACCAGGAGGGTGAGAGCAGAAAGACGGAGCAAATTTGCATAGGGAAGAAACTCATTAAATAAGGACTTAACAGATTTGTGCGTAGGCCCCCAAGACCCTAACATACGAACAGCACATTTCCAGGAGAGCAAAGAAGGGATGCCGGAGAGCTTATTTGTAAACAGATAACAAAAAGAAATTTATCTGCATTGAGGAGAGAGTTGAAGCTAAAGAAAACCCTTAGCCTGCAGACTGAAGTGTTCCAAGCACCAGGCAGTACTGAGGAGAAGAACCACGTAACTAAATGTGTCTGCCAGAATTCCTAAACCTAAAGGGTAAAGAGAAAAATGTATATCCTTCGAGACAGAAAAATAAAGTTAGGCAGAAAAAAAGAATCAGATTGTCACTGGAACTGTATTCTGACAACACTGCAAATTAGAAGAGAGTAGAATGATGTCTACAGACACTTCCAAGAGGAAAGGTCTCTGCCTGAAGAGTCTTATTTGCAGCCAAGATATTATTCACCTGCCAGGGTGGAGGGGTGAGATGTATGGATTTGCAGGAAGTCAGATAAAAGAACTGAGAAAGAACTCTAAGCAGACCCCAGAGCTGTAAGCAATGGCCAGCCATGGGGTGGAAAGGAATATGTAACTGAAGTGCTAAATGGAGGCTCTGAAGGTGGGAGAGGCCTCTTGCTTGGTAACAATCTGCAGTCAAAGCACCGCCTGTCCTGGTAACCCCAGGGAGGGGCGCATGCATGCGCGCTGTCTCTTCAGTCAGGTGTCCGAGTCTTTGCGACCCTGTGGCCTGTGCCCGCCAGGCTCCTCTGTGCCTGGGATTCCCAGGCAAGCATACTGGAGCGGGCTGCCATTTCTGCCTCTAGGGGATCTCTGGACCCAGGGCTGGAACCTATGTGTCTTCTGTCTCCTGCATTGGCAGCAGGTTCTTTAGAGGAAAGGCATCTGGAAAGTCTCGTCTTTCAAGGGAGGAGGACGAAGAGACAGGGAGAGGCCAGGCTCGGGTCGCCTGCTGTCTGTCCAGGGGCCCCGCTTACAGGGCTTCCAGCTTGCTGCGATGCTTTCCTCCGGCTGTCCTGAGAGGATTCATAATTAGTATTAATGTTTTGGCAATGGGGCCAAAACATTCCGTAGCTGGGACTGAATAGACATCTTCAGCAGACAAAATTTAAATCATGGATAGACTGAGTTGAAGATTCTGAGTTTCTTTGAGAGGGAAAGAGTGAATTTTCTTTTTTCCTGGTCAGAACATGGTGCCTGCAGAACTTGACTAAATAGAAAAAGAGAGAAAAAGAGAGGGGGCACAAAATGAGAGAGTAACACTGACATGTATACACTACCATTGTGAAATAGAAGCTGTCAAGGAAATGCTCTACAGCACGGGGACCTCGGCTCTGTGCTCTGTGATGACCTAGCGGCATGGGAGGGAGGTCCAAGAGGGAAGGGATATATGTATACGAATAGCTGATCACTTCATTGTACAGTATAAACTACATGACACTGTAAATGAATTATACTGCAATTAAAAAAAAAAAAGCCTTACTCAAAAAAAAAAAATGTTGATACTAGCTTAAGTTTATAGCTGATAATATGCAAAATTTGGGGCCAGAGGCTATAACTTCCTCACCTGTGATTCCTCATTGCCTTCTCATACAGAAGCTGAATAAGGTGAAATGAAAGAGCTTCCTGCATCTCCCAGGGTACCCTACACTGCGAGCTAAGCCATCAGTTTTGAATGTAGTCTTCCTTAGCTATGGAAAGTATTCTCTCAATTGAGAGAGGTTTATTTTCAATGAAAACATTTCAAAAACTGCCAGGTGTCATCCTAAAGATTCCCGGAGATACAGGATAAATAGATCCAGTCTGCCATGCACGCTTTGGTAAGCACTGCTCGTGTCTCCCGAGTGGGATCACTCACCTCCATTCTCCTCTCTGCAGCTCTCTCAGTTTTGCCTTGCTGTGACTGCTTCTCTTCCAGCTTCAGATGTCTGCTCCGTTGTATCCGCAAAGGTGGCACCTGTGGCTTTTGCTCTCCAGCCCCCATGGTCTTTTCTGTACCTGCCCTGGCTTTGTTCTGGCAAATCCTTCCCCACCCAAATCTCAGGACTAGGGTGGCTGTAGCCTTGGTGAATTCACTCCCTGCTCCCCGAGCCTCAGCAGCTGGTCAGGAAGGGGTGGCAATAGACACCTGCTACTTCCTTTAAGACTGGATTCTAGTTCCTTCCACAAAATATGTCCTTCCCCTTCTTTTTCCCCTAGACAAACCCCTTCCTTCCTTTGCAGAAGGTTATGTGTGATAATATCACTGGACCTCTCCTGTGTGCTGAGTGCTTCACGCCCAGGCACCAGGCTTAATACCCATAGTCACAAGTTGCAAGAACAACACTATTCAACTTCCTTCTCTGTAATCAAATTCAACTTGCTTTCGGTGGTGGGGCAGAATCTTTTTGTCATGCCAAGACAACTCAAATTATTTGGCTAAAACAATTTCTTTTTTAATCAATTTTCATAAGTCGAAAATTTCTCATACATTTTGTTAATTCAGAGTTGAAATTTCCTGAAATTTTAGGTTGCTCTCCCTTCTTGGGGGTTCTCCCATCCGCCTTCCTTTCCAGGATGCTGCCGGTGTACAAAGGCAAGCACACGCAGCGTCATAGCTGGAGGGAAGGAGCTTTCCACTGACAGTCCTCAGAGGCTCAGAGGAGCTCATGCTTTCTTCTCAGGTGGTCCTGTTTCCTGCTCTGAGCTTGCTGTGCTGCTCCCCACCGTCCATGGGCCAAGTCACAGGCCGCAGCTCTGGTTTCTGTGTGCTTGCTGTTTTGCTTAGACCCAGATCCCTCTTGGTGAATGGATCCTCTCAGCCTCCTGCTGGGCCCTCCACTGGAGCACGGGAGCTGGGGTCCCGGGGGAAGCACACACGCTGTCTCAGGCGTCCTGGCTGCCTCAAGTCCATGGCCTCTATTCACTCCCTACTTACTGATGTGGCATGGGGCAGGCTCTGAGGAGCTCCCAGGGCGTTTCTGCCAGAACCACTGCAGTGAGCTGGGGCAGAAGACCCTTCACGGTCGGCATGGCCTGAACTCATCCTACTGGGTGTTAGTAGCACCTCACACATGGCTTCCCTGGTGGCTCAGGTGTTAGAGAATCTGCCTGCAATGCCGGATCGATCCCAATGCTAAGGTTCGATCCCTAGGTGGGGAAGTTCCCCTGGAGAAGGGCATGGCAACCCACTCCAGTATTCTTGCCTGGAAAATCCCAGGGGCAGAGGAGCCTGGTGGGCTATAGCCCACAGGGTTGCAAAGAGTCAGACACAACTGAGCAACTAACACTCTCACTTGCACACACAGCTACCTGCCCACCTCCCCTCTGGGTCAGAAGGGCCACATCTCACGTGTGACCTTGTTCCCCTGCATGCTCCTCCACGTCACTCCCAGGCTTTATCTCTTCCCAGGTGGTTGCTGAACTTCTCTCAGGAACCCACCTCTTCTTCCATCCTCTGATCTGAGTGTATGAAATTTTGATCTTTGGAACCTGCGATCCCTTTTTTTCCCTCCTTTCTCAAAAAAAAAAAAAAAAAAAACACAACTCTTGCGAAGTGAATGTCCTGGCTTTCACAGCTGTTGTTTCTGAACATGCTTTGGGAATCTATTTGGAAATCCATAGTAGCCAACCATCCAGGCTTCCCAGGTGGCGCTAGTGGTGACAGACCTGCCTGCCCACACAGGAGACCTAAGAGACGCAGGCTTGACCCCCAGGTCAGGAAGATCCCTGGAGGAGGGCCTGGCAACCCACTCCAGTACTCTTGCCTGGAGAATCCCCTGGGCAAAGGAGCCTGGGGGACTATGATCCGTAGGGTCGCAAAGAGCAGGACACAACAAAGCAACTTAGCACGTACACACGCAGCCAACCGTCTAATGCTCTGTTCTTGTCTGAGTTCCGCTGTGGGCCCCTGCATCCCTCCACACTCAACTCTGCTCCTTCCTGTCTTCCCAGCTCCTTCTGTGACTCTGATCCTCCTGCTTCTCCCTTATAAGGACCCCTGGGGTTACATCGGGCCTGTCTGGGTAACCTGGAATAGTCTCTCCACCTCAAGTCCCTTGACTTAGTGACATCTCCAGAGCCCTTTTTACCACACAAAGTTACATGTTCATGGGTTCAGGGATTGGGCTGTGAACATACTTTGGGGCCATTATTCACCCTGCCACACTACCCAATGTGAAACGTTTATATAAAAAGTGTTGTAAAATATTACCTTGCTCTACATTCCAATCCTTAAATCCTCCCAGCCATCCTATGAGTCAAGCACTGTTACTGGTACTGCTGCTGCTAAGTCGCTTCAGTCGCGTCCAACTCTGTGCAGCCCCATAGATGGCAGCCCATCAGGCTCCCTGTCCCTGGGATTCTCCAAGCCAAGAACACTGGAGTGGATTGCCATTTCCCTGTCTCTTATACACATCTACTTGAGGCAGCCAGGACGCCTGAGACAGCGTGTGTGCTTCCCCCGGGACCCCAGCTCCCGTGCTCCAGTGGAGGGCCCAGCAGGAGGCTGAGAGGATCCATTCACCAAGAGGGATCTGGGTCTAAGCAAAACAGCAAGCACACAGAAACCAGAGCTGCGGCCTGTGACTTGGCCCATGGACGGTGGGGAGCAGCACAGCAAGCTCANGTGACCCCATGGACTGCAGCCCACCAGGCTCCTCTGTCCATGGGATTCTCCAGGCAAGAGTATTGGAGTGGGATGCCACTGCCTTCTCCAGCACTATTACTACGTATTCTTATTTAACAGAAGAGGAAATTTAAATTAAATGTGGACCAAGATTGCCTGACTCCAAAGCTAGTATTTTCTCTGTGACTTCACAAAGAGTCCTTCCTGAATGAGGCCGCCCCAACCCAACCAAACTTCCTTTAATCCAGATTACCACATTGTGTCTTCATGTTGCAAATTTTCCTTTGATCGCACGTTGTATTGGTATTCAAGTGCAGTGTGTGTGTGTATGTGTGTGTGTGTGTGTGTGTGTGTGTAAGCTTTCCTTGCCAGACAAAATTGTAGGAGTTTCAATCTGGGACAGGATGTTCTGTCTCTTTGAACCACAGCCCCAGGAAAGAGGCCTCTGTAGGGTGGCCATCCACTAAATATGTCTGAAAAACTTGCCAATATGGATCTGCGTCAGCTGTCCAGTAAGCCAGCTGACATTCATTGAGTCCTTACTGGATGCTGGGCCCTGGACCGACTTGGGCGACAGAGTGAAAGGCCTGCTTCTTGCATTGAAGACGTCCGTAGTCGGATACCTAAAAACCATGCCTCTTGTTCCTCCCCCGAGGACATGAGACAGTGGGCCGCTCCTGGCTGGACACCACATCAGTTATGGAATCCTCGTGCTGCTGCTGCTAAGTCACATCAGTCGTGTCCGACTCTGTGCGACCCCATAGACGGCATCCCACCAGGCTCCCCCGTCCCTGGGATTCTCCAGGCAAGAACACTGGAGTGGGTTGCCATTTCCTCGTAGGAACCCTGAAATCCAAGGGTGGACTTGTTTATTCCGTGTCCCTTTGCTTCTCTTTCTATGACGGTTTCCTTCTTTCTCAATGTTGGGTTTGCCAAATAGGAGGGCGATTTGGTGGCTCCATTCTCAAAGGATAGACAGAAACCTGTGGGTGACCTACAGGCACCAGGAGAGGGGACCGCTCTGCCCGTCATCCAGACCTTGGGGGGCGTGGGTCACTCAGTATCGGCACTTTCCCAGACCCCTGTCCGTTCTTGTCAGGGGGCTGTGACTGCAACCCCAGCCTGCAGTTGGTGTGTGTGAAAGGCACTGGCAGTGAAGGGGAAGTGACTCTGGGGCCAGGAGTCTGCTTACTAAGCCCAAATGCACGGCAGCTTGATGGGTCCTGCTGGTGGGGCTCCGCAGCTTCCCTGCTGCACCCGCCGTGGTCACTGAGCATCTTCTCCACACCTGGCCACCGTCCTGGGCACGCTTTCCTCAGACACGGAACTAGAGCTTCTGAGTCTGTTCCGCCTGCCTTCTCTATCTCTGTTTCTTAGTTGCCAGGTACTAACCCTCTCCCCATCCCCACCACTTGCTCTCACAGAAGCCTCTGATACTATTTACACCTCAGTCTCGATAGATAGATCTGTGTCGATACTGACTTCACATGTTGTGGTTACCAAAATTTTATTTGCATCATAATTAATTCCTTAGAGATTCTGTTAAAAATATAGAAGTCAGCGCCTGATCCTTGATCTCCTAAATGAGAATCTGCAAGTATGAGCATTTTTTATGTAGTATTAAAAAAAACTCTTGCTGTATAATTTTGCTGCTTCAGTGTTAGACAACCACGACTTTATTTAACCCCCCCTTTCCTGGTTTCTTACCTGTTTCGCACATTCTGAAAAGGTATTTCAGACATTAGCAAATGGGCAGGTAACACTGAAGCTGATGAAGTGAGGTGGGTGTGGGTGTGGCAGAAGAAGCTGAAAAGGATTAGCAGAGCTCTTAACTACTGTTGATGCCACTAAAGGTGAGGCGTTCAGTGGGGGCTTTATCTTTAGTCACTCATTCAGTCTCTTCTAAACATCTCTCTTTTTTTTTTTTTTTTTTTAACCGAGTTTATTTTATTTTATTTTTTAATTTAATAAATAAAAATAATAAACCGAATATAGACTGATGATTCATTTCCCACACGATAGCACACATGTTTCAGTGCCATTCTCCCAAACCTTCCCTCCCTCTCCCTCTCCCTCAAAGTCCAAAAGTCCATTCCATGCATCTGTGTCTCTTTTGCTGTCTCGTATACAGGGTTATCATCACCATGTTTCTAGATTCCATAAATATGAGTTAGTATACTGTATTGGTGCTTTTCTTTCTGGCTTACTTCACTCTGTATAATTGGTTCCAGTTTCATCCATCTCATTAGAACTGATTCAAATGTATTCTTTTTAATGGCTGAGTAATACTCCATTGTGTATATGTACCACAGCTTTCTTATCCACTCATCTTTAAAAGGTAAGTGTAATACAGTATTGTAAAGCAAAACAAACTAAAAAATAAAAATGAAAAAAAAAAAAAAAAAAGGTAAGTATAATTGTCCCCATCTTACAGACAGGGAAATGGATCTCATAGAGGTTAACTAGTGGTAAAACAGCCAGGATATGGTAAAGGAAATTTTCAAATCCTGGCCTCTCGGCTTCCCCAAAGCCTGTGTTGCTCTGGCTTAGAAATAAACCATGGGTGCTGGGGACATGGAGGCCAGCTCTGCCAGCATTTCCTTTGGTTTTGCTGGACCAGTGGCTGTGAAATGTAAGGGAACATCCAATGCCCTTTTCCCCTCCCCAGATAAAGGGTTCTGTGGTCAAGTAAGTTTTGGAAATGGCGCTTTCAGTAGCCTGGTCTTGGAGCATGATCGTAAACTAACACGGTGGTGGTGGTTTGGTCACTCACTCGTGTCCAACTCTTGTGACCCCATGAGCTGCAGCCTGCCAGGCTCCTCTGTCCAGGCAGAATAGGAGCAGGTTGTCATTTCCTTCTCCAATAAACTAACATACCGAAGACCTAAAAAATCCCATCCAGTGACGATTACTTAGGTCAAGCCCATTTTCACATGAATCTCACCATCATGATATTTTATTTCCAAGAAACACTGCCTTAACTTATGGGGTTCAGTTCAGTTCAGTCGCTGAGTCATGTCCAACTCTGCAACCCCATGAATCGCAGCATGCCAGACTTCCCTGTCCATCACCAGCTCCCGGAGTTTACCCAAACTCATGTCCATTGAGTCAATGATGCCATCCAGCCATCTCACCCTCTATTGTCCCCTTCTCCTCCTGCCCCCAATTCCTCCCAGCATCAGAGTCTTTTCCAATGAGTCAACTCTTCGCATGGGGTAGCCAAAGTACTGGAGCTTCAGCTTTAGCATCATTCCTTCCAAAGAAATCCCAGGGCTGATCTCCTTCAGAATGGACTGGTTGGATCTCCTTGCAGTCCAAGGGACTCTCAAGAGTCTTCTCCAACACCACAGTTCAAAGGCATCAATTCTTCGGTGCTCAGCCTTCTTCACAGTCCAACTCTCACATCCATACATGACCACAGGAAAAACCATAGCCTTGACTAGACAGACCTTCTGCATATCTGAGGTTATTGATATTTCTCCTGGCAATCTTAATTCCAGCTTGTGTTTCTTCCAGTCCAGCATTTCTCATGATGTACTCTGCACATAAGTTAAATAAGCAGGGTGACAATATACAGCCTTGATGGACTCTTTTTCCTATTTGAAACCAGTCTGTTGTTCCATGTCCAGTTCTAACTGTTGCTTCCTGACCTGCATACAGATTTCTCAAGAGGCAGGTCAGGTGGTCTGGTATAACTTATGGGGTATATAATAGTAAATGATACGTACATTTGGGGGAACATCAGAATAGCACACAGGCAGCCACATTTGAAGGGAATGTGAGAAAAATAGAAGGAAAAGGACAGCCAGCCAAAGAGAAGAGCTGTCTGCTCTGTCTTCCTCTGAAAACGGGAAAATGGCACCAGGGGTACCAAAAGGGCCATGAACCTTCACACCAACTCCTCTGCAGTCCTTAGTATGGAGCATGTGGGTTCCCTGAGTCCCTGTTGCATGATAAGCCATGGAGCTGCTCACTGAGTCCCTATGGCAATGTTAAACCATGGAGGAGTACCTTCTCAGTAGGTTAGTGGATGCTTGTCAGACTACACCGCAATAGTATCACGAGCCTAATTTTCTGGGCCGCAGAGCCAAGTGGTGGGAAATAGCCTCTCCCTCTGCTTCCTGGACCTTTGTATGTTTGCTTTCAGTGAATACACCTCAAGATACAATTTTCAGTTAAAAAACAAGACAATGGTACTGGATTAATTCACCATGGCTTTCTTTTAACCTGGAGCAAAACAGGCTTTCTAAGGTACCCATCCATGACTGCACAGGAAATGGCCCAAACCCAGACTGGAGTTTTCACAAAACCATGCTCACTGCTGGTCTGAGATCAAGGGCCCAGGAGGAGCTGGAGGAAGGGCAGGGCAAAATCTGGGCTCTTCGGAGGCATGCCTGCCAGCAGTCTCCTCGGTTAACAGGGCTGCCCACCTGCTGATTTCCTTGTGCGATGCTGGAAGATTTTGAGTTGGTTAATTATACAGCTAATGAGTTTGGGGGAGTTTGCTTTCAGAGTCTCTCATTCCAGGTGATGAGGGGGAAAAGCATCACATGTCACGTAATGTGTTCTGCCCTTGGGGAGTGAGTTAAGTCAGGTTTTTGAAAGGTGGCACATTCGTAAGAAGAGCGTCTGGAGTTCTTGCATTCCTTGCATCCAGGTGCATTGGTCATGTCTTTTCTCGGCTTCTGGAAAACCTTGTTACGGAGACTGTCTTTCTCTACCTGGTTTTACTCTTTTGTACAGCACAGATGTACCTGAAGACGAGAAATGAAGTGATTTTCTGCCAGCATCACTTCTTCCAGGCCCTGATGGGTCCTGCAAGTCTGCAGAACTCCTGAGGCCATCCACATATCTGCATCCTACAAGACAGAGGAAATGTAATTTACCTTTTAGACAGTCTTAGGAAGCTTCCAGTTACAGGAAAGAAGAAACCAAAACATGAACACAAACGGAGAATCCCACACAGGAACAAGGTGCAGGGAAGCTCAGGGATGATGGCCATGTCACAGACCTGCGGGGCAGGGGGAGAAAAGACTCCAGTGGGAGGGTCTGAAAAATATTAAATAAAATGAAATAATAAAAGTAGACCTGATAGATCATTGGATATGTTTCCTTGTGGTGTAGAAAAACTAGCAGTAGCCATAGAGAAAATTAAATGAAAAAATAAGGCAATTATTAATTCCAAATAACATGAAAAGTTGTACAAGAAAGGAAATGCTGATAGTGTATTACTTGGTTTGGCAGTGAACAAAAATTACATAGCTATAATATTATAACAGGATGAAGGATGTGTAAGTGGAGGAGTAGAGGTTATATGAAAGCCAAATATTTATCTGATCCTATAGGTCATCAGTAGATAATTTCTAAAACTGGGAAATGAAATAGCAAGAAAATGCATATTTTGGTTAACTGTGAAATACAGAAACACAAAATAACAAACTAGGCAAAAGTTTTCTATCAATTTTTTTTTTTTTACAAAATATAGTTGATTTGCAGCATTGCGTTAATTTCTGCTATACAGCAAAGTCATTCAT
Organism: Neotragus moschatus; assembly: GCA_006410615.1. Lineage (NCBI taxonomy): Eukaryota > Metazoa > Chordata > Mammalia > Artiodactyla > Bovidae > Neotragus > Neotragus moschatus. The sequence continues at coordinate 172,530 of SJYA01002725.1, read as the reverse complement.
TCACACATGTATATGCACTCTTTATATACGTATTTTTCCATTGATTTATCATAGGATGTTGGATATACTTATCTGCAGCAGGCCTTGTCGTTTATCCATTCTATATATAAAAGTTACATCTGCTAACCTCAGTCTCCCGCTTCATTCCCTCCACGCCCCCCGACCCCAGCTGCCTTCCCCTTGACATCCACTATTCTTTTCTCTATGTCCATGGTTCTGTTTTATGGGCGTTTCATGCATATCATATTTTAGATTCCACGTGTAAGTGGTATATGGCATTTACCTTTCTCTTTCTGACTGACCTCACTTAGTATGAGAGCCTCTCAGTCCACCCACGCTGTTGCGAACGGCTTTCTTTCTTACTCCGTTTGTGTATGTATGACATCTTCTTTATCCATTCATCTGTTGATGTTTAGGTGGTTTCTCTGTCTTGTTGCCTACTTGTGCTGCTATGAACATTCGGTGCATGTATCTTTTTTTTTTTTTTTTAACAAAAAGTTAATTGTGTTAGTTTGCTAGGGCTGCCATAACAAATACCACAGACTAGGTGGCTTAAACGCAGAAATACATTTTCTCACTGTTCTTGAGCATGGAGTCCAAGACCCAGGTGTCAGCAGGGTTGGTTTCTTCTGAGGCCTCTCTCCTTGGCTTGCAGGTGGCCGCCTTCCCACCGTATCTTCATGTGGTCTTTCCCCTGTTGTGTCTGTGTGCTCATTTCCTGATTTCTTTTTATGGGCATCAGTCATACTGGATCAGGACCCACCATAGTGACCTCATTTTAACTTAATCACCTCTTTAAAGTCTCTCTCTCCAAATACAGTCACACTCTGAGGTACTGAGGGCTGAGAATTCAACATACGTAATTGGGGAGGACATAATTTAGCCTGTAACAGTCATACAGTAAACTAAGCAAATGAAATAAATAAAGCAGTTATTAACTCAAGGAAAAATAATAGTTGTAGCAGCAATGATCATAGTAAACTATCTGGTCAGCAGCAAACAATATTTACATTGTCATTATAATGTAAACACCAAGTTTTAACCAAGCTTTGTACCATTGAGAATATAGGTGTGGCAGAAGGCAATGGCACCCCACTCCAGTACTCATGCCTGGGAAATCCCATGGATGGAGGAGCCTGGCGGACTGCAGTCCGGTCCATGGGGTCGCAGAGAGTCAAACGCGACTGAGCGACTTCACTTTCACTTTTCACTTTCTTGCATTGGAAAAGGAAATGGCAACCCACTCCAGTGTTCTTGCCTAGAGAATCACAGGGATGGGGGAGCCTGGAGGGCTGCCGTCTATGGGGTCACACAGAGTCGGACACGACTGAAGCGACTTAGCAGCAGCAGTAATGTAGAAGATGAAATGGGTGAGGACTAACAGGGTAAGATCCTCAGCCACCATAGAAGAAAGATATGTAATGGATAATATTTGAAACAGGTTACTCAAGGAAGAGTAGAACAGGGTTGCTTACAGATATGTAGGTAAACATTTAGAAAAACAGCTTAAGGGATTGGAAGTAGTTGCATTTGGTGAGAAGGAAGTGGGGTGGGGAGGGCTAGAGAAATGAACTACTAAACTGTACGATAAGTTTTCTGTAGTTTAATGTTTTAACTGTGAAGGTATTACTGTGGTTAAGAACTAATGTTTTTTAAAGTTTGACTTTTTAAAAAAGAGTCATTTATTTTAATTAGAGAATAATTGCTTTACAATATTGTGTTGGTTTCTACCATGTATCAGCATGAATCAGCCATAGGGTTACATATGTCCCCTCCCTCTTGAATATCCCTCTTACCTCCCACCCCATCCCACTTCTCCAGGGAGCTACAGAGCACTGGGTTTGAGCTTCCTGTGTCATATAGCAAAGCAGAGTATCCATTTTACACATGGTAATATAGGAAATCAAAAGACGCTTACTCCTTGGAAGAAAAGTTATGACCAACCTAGACAGCATATTCAAAAGCAGAGACGTTACTTTGCCAACAAAGGTCCATCTAGTCAAGGCTACGGTTTTCCCAGTGGTCATGTATGGATGTGAGAGTTTGTCTGTGAAGAAAGCTGAGCGCCAAAGAATTGATGCTTTTGAACTGTGGTGTTGGAGAAGACTCTTGAGAGTCCCTTGGACTGCAAGGAGATGCAACCAGTCCATTCTGAAGGAGATCAACCCTGGGATTTCTTTGGAAAGAATGATGCTGAGGCTGAAACTCCAGTACTTTGGCCACCTCATGCAAAGAGTTGACTCATTGGAAAAGACGCTGATGCTGGGAGGGATTGGGGGCAGGGAGAAGGGGACGCCAGAGGATGAGATGGCTGGATGGCGTCACTGACTCGATGGACATGAGTTTGGGTAAACTCCGGGAGCTGGTGATGGACAGGGAGGCCTGGCGTGCTGCGACTCATGGGGTCGCAGTGAGTCGGACACGACTGAGCGACTGAACTGANGGAGAAGGGGACGCCAGAGGATGAGATGGCTGGATGGCGTCACTGACTCGATGGACATGAGTTTGGGTAAACTCCGGGAGCTGGTGATGGACAGGGAGGCCTGGCGTGCTGCGACTCATGGGGTCGCAGTGAGTCGGACACGACTGAGCGACTGAACTGAACTGAACTGAGTGTAGGTAATGTGTATGTTTCATTGCTCCTCTCTCGATTCACCCCACACTCTCCTTCACCTGCCGGGGGCTAGCGTGAGGAATCCCACCCGTGACAGGGTCATGCGGCAGAAATCTGATGGGAAGGCGATTCGGATTTCAGGGGTTCCCCCTGAGTTTCCCTGAGCATCTACACTCCAAAAATAAGGAAACCAGAATATGCCTGCTGCCAGGAGCCAGTGTGGGAATCCCACCCATGACAGGGTNATCAAAGGCAGAAGACTAAAGCCTTTAGTTGACTTTTTCCAGAGAATGCCAGAAGAGTGGAAAAGCAGGCAGATTCTTAGTTTTGGGGGGTACATGCCCAGGAAATGCCAGGGAGAAAAACCCTGAGATTTGACTCGTCCTTGCCCATCAAAATCTCCTGCCGTGTGACTTTGTCACTGGTGGGATTCCTTACGCTGGCTCCCGGCACTGTGCATCTATTGAGATGATCATGCAGTATTTTTCTTCCCATTTGTTAATATGGTATATCAGATTGATTGATTTGAGTATACTGAAGACTCCCTGCATGGCTGGGATAAAGCCCAGTTGATTGTGATAGAGGATCGTTTTAATGTGTTGTTGGATGCTGTTTGGTAGAATTTTGTTGAGGATTTTTGCATCTATGTTCATCAGTGATATTGGCCTGTAGTTTTCTTTTTTTGTGGTATCTTTGGTTGTGGTATCAGGGTGATGGTGGTCTCAGAATGAGTTCAGGAATGTTCCTTCCTCTGCAATTTTCTAGAAGAGTTTGAGCAGGATCGGTGTTAGCTCTTCTCTAAACTTTGGCACTATTTGCTTGAGAAGTCATCTGACCTTGGGCTTTTGTTTGTTGGAAGATTTTTTATTAGAGTTCCGATGTTCATGCTTGTGATTAGTCTGTTCATGTTTCCTGTTTCCTCCTGGCTCCTTTCTGGGAGGTTATTATCGTTCTGAGTTTATAGTGTTGTTCGAGTATATGCCCAGGAGTGGGATTGTGGGGTTATACTGTTAGTTTTCTGAGGAACCTCCATACTGTCCTCCATAGGGGCTGCACCAACCTTACATTCCCACCAACAATGTGGAAGGATTCCCTTCTCTCCATGCCCTCTCCAGCACTTGTTAGTTGTAGACTTTTTACTGATGGGCTTTCTGAGGTGGCACTGCACTGTAGTTTTGATTTGTGTTTCTCTAATAATTAGTGATGTCGAGCATCTTCTCACGTGCCTGTTGGCCGTCTGTATATTTTCTTTGGAGAAATGTTTGTTTAGGTCTTCTGCCCATTTTTCAATTGGATTGTTGGGTGTTTTTGTTGCATTAGGCAAAAGTTTTTATTTCTCTCCTAATGAAGCTGTCAGGTTTCAGGTGGCAGCCTTGTTCCCTAAAACCTCAGGTACCCATTCTCCTTCTGTTTGTTCTGCTGTTCTCACAGGGCAGAATTTCATTCCCAAGTTAACCTCATGATTCAGTATGGCTCATTATGTCTGCATTCCATTTGAAGGAAGAAAGAACGAAGAAGAAGTCAAAGTATATGTTTCAATTGTCTTTTAAGGAAGATTCCTGAAAGTTACATGTAATGCTTTACTCACATCCCTTTAGCCCAGATTTAATTGCACAACCATGTATAGTGGAGCTTGAAAATATGTATTTTTATTCTAGAACTCAAGCTCAGCTAGAAGTTGGCATATGTATTCCTATGGAAGAATGGGAGAATGGATATAGGGGAACTAACCATTTCTTCATTCTTCTTTATTTATTCATATTATTTAGAAATGTGGAAGTAAATTCCAGAAGTAGTATCTGAATTTACTGAAATTAGTTACTGGTTGGAGAATGAGCCTTTTGGACAGGGAATAGTGGTGCATGTTATTACTGTATTTTGTTACAAGTTTTTAGTACTGTTATCACTAACTTTTGAAAATTATGTGCATGTATTATGTTGATAAAATAAGTAAGTTAAAAGAAATCATAGTGTCTCTGATACGTGGATGTGCCAGAAGCCTATGCAGGATGAGAGTGCGTTTCTCCTTTTTGCCTTATATTTCTCCCTACTCATTTCTAAGTTTACAGTGAACCTGGTGTTTTTAAGCTTCTTCACAAAGTGAAAAATTATGATTCCAAACTGCAGAGGGACAGTAATTGGGTTTATAAGTTCTCCCTTCTGTCTACCCCATTTTTCTTGTTATATAAACACAAAGAAAATCTTCCCAGTGGACAATAAAAGCGATAGTGATGAGTAAGCCAGGGACATGACTCAGAAGCTTAAGGCAGGTTTGTTTACTTTGGGGGTGTTAGACGTTTCTTTTTGAAAAGCCGGGTGTCTTTCTACTATCACTTTCCTCTTAATTCATAGCCCTTTAAAGTGTGAGAAACAGTGAAGCTTAATCTGGAGATTCTGATTTTGATCAGCTCAGCTAATACCTCATGCCAAATCTTATCCTCTTAACTTCTCCCTTTTCAAATTCATATCCACTCCTAACTTAGGGAATGTCCAGCCAATTTCAGCCTCCTTGTCCCTGTGAATGGAAGTGCCTTTCACAAAGGCTCAACTCATCTGCTATGTGAAAATGATCCACAGCCACAGAGAAGAAAATAAAATGCTGAGCTGAGACAGACACAGAACCAGAGCTGAGCAGGAGCCTGAAGGATAATGATCAAACTGAGAATCAATATGATTATTAGCTTGTGGGATAATAATGAAATTGAGGTTCAGTTTGCTGTAGTTTGACTTGCTTTTGTATAGGTCTTTTCTGATACTTGACAGTTGTACAAGGCAGATATCATCATCGTCACCCCAACTCTTGAGATGTCACATCCACACCCAGGGTTGGCAGTGAATCCGTGGGGTTTGGGTTTCAACTCAGGATTGTCTGCCTTTAAAGCCAATGCCGTTTGAATAGCACCCGACTCTGAATTTGTGGTGGCCCCCTCATCCTGGGTCCAGCAGTCCAGCGTTTTCTGAGCATCTCCTCTATTTTAAGCACCTTACTCGGTTCGGCGACGAGCACAGAGCTGGACCACGTGGAAGGCACTCTGTAGAGTCATATCAGCTTGATACAAAAGCCACAGCTACACATACAAGCTCATGCACAGTAATTTGCCCAGGTCATCTTCAACCTCGCCTGTTTCCCAGAATGATTACTGATGGTACTTCCTTTCGGCCTCCTGACTGCCCCGCTTTGAGTGATGAACTGCATGTGGCTGTTGTAGCACATGTTGGCCACGCCCCGTCCATATCCTGGGTCATCACACTGGGTTTCTAGCTTCGGCACCTGCATTGCCATCATGTGGAGCTTTCTCTTGCCACTGGCCTTGCTCATAGACTGGAGGCGCTGGGGCGCCAGCTGCAGGCCGACCAGCTCTCCAGCAACGACTGGACTCTCCAGTTGGTGTATCAGTGCACCAGCTCCCTCCCCCTGGATGGAAGAACTGAGGTGTGTGTCCTGTCCTGGCTAGCCCGTCCCCACAGGACTGAGCTCCAGCTGCTCCGATGCTAACTGGCTTGATCTGCACCTTTTATTGGCTGCTCCTCCTCCCTGCCCCTCTTTTCCACTTCCCTGTGGCTTTTAAATACTGCATTGCCTTCCGATTCTTGTCTGAGCCTTTCCTTTTGGCTGTAATGCAAAGAAAAACAGCCATGTTATCTACAGTAACATCAGGGTTGATGGTTTGTTTTCAAGTCCAGCGTTCAAGGGTGAAGTGAGACTTGAACTTGACCCAGACGTCTGGATGTGATTTAAGTAACAGCCTGTGGAGGGGATGATGGCACAGGTGACGGTGGCTAGTTGTGCAGGGGAGGCAGGTGATGGACAGGGTACAGACTAGGGCTGGACTTTGGTTCTGTGAGCCGAGGCCTAGGTCACTGGGGATCAGAGAGCTGCCTGCGGTGTTTGAGCAGGACGCACTGCTTTTGGAAGCCAAGTCTGTCAGGGAGCAGGCAGATTGGATGAGGAAGGAGAGAGCTGAGTCAGACAAGCCTGTGGGGAGAATGTCGCTGTGACCCAAATAAGAGGCAACACTGAACCCAGAGTGGAGGGGAAATGCGGTGGAAAAGGGTGATGATGAGTCCCTTTGATGAAGAATCTATTTAGTGGCTGACCACTTACGAGGGTCAAAGCGCTGGATGAGTCAATGGTGGCAGCTCTGTGGGCCCTCTGCCCTCAGCCATGAGCAGCAGGGGTGAGAAGCCAAAGCCTGAGGAACCCAGTGCCCGGAAATGCTAGCAGCTACGGCGAGTGCCCATTGAATGGTGGCTGCAGTACGGAAAGTGCTCGAATGCTCAGCTGCTTCAGCCATGTCTGACTTTCTGACCTTTGGGTTGCAGCCCACCAGGCTCCTCTCTCACTGGGATTCTTCAGGCAAGCATACAGCACATCACCCTCCTCCAGGGGATCTTCCCAACCCAGGGATCGAACCCACGTCTCCTGCATTAGCAGGGGGATTCTTTATCTCTGAGCCAGTGGGAAAGCCCCAATCTAGAGTGTGAAAAAATTGCAATACATTTAGCTGAAATTCCCTCGATAAATCTATAGCAATATTAAATAAATCAGACTTTCTTGAAAAAAAAAAAAATGAAAGTGTCAGTCGCTCAGTTGTGTCCAACTCTTTGCAACCCCATAGACTGTAGCCCACCAGACTCCTCTGTCCATGGGATTCTCCAGGCAAGAATACTGGAGTGGGTCGACATGCCCTCCTCCAGGGGATCTTCCACACCCAGGGATTGAGCCTAAGTCTCTGGCATTGCAGGCAGATTCTTTACAGTCTGAGTCACCAGAGAAGCCCATAGTCTTCTGATGAAAAGAAGACCTAGTGGTGAAGAGCTCAGGCTGGGATCAGACTGAACAGGGTTCTAGGTTCTGTTTCTCAGGGAAATGGCCTTGAGTTTGACAACCTCCTGAGCCTCGCTTCCCCAGTTTTTAAAGAGTGTTCCCTTTGTGCAGGCATTTCGAGGACCTGATGGGACAATGCCTAGCAGTGGTTGTCACGGAGGAGGGTGAGCTCCGAAAATGATGCCTGTGAGAGAGGAAAATGGATTTTCCTTTGACTCCTCTAGGTTCTTGGCTGAGTCATCTCCCTACCACCCAGTAAGAAAAGGGAAATCATCAGGAGAAAGCAAATTGAAATTTATTTTCGTAATTAAAATGACTGAACTTGGCTGAGTCCCTCCCCACCCCAGCAATATAAGGTCTGAAGAAGTGACCAAGGCAGGCAGCTTTTATACTTTTTAGATAAAGAAACAACCTGTGACGAATTGACAGAATAAAAACGTTCAGGTTTGGAGTAGTAAATTGATAAAGAAGTGATGGAGTTTGTTTATACGACCTTTTAGCCCTGAATGCTATCACTGGTGACAGGGAGGGTGCCTTTCACGAGGGAGGTTTTATTTCCTGCTGTTGACCAAGTAAGATGCACCATGTGAGAGTTGTGAACTGAGTTTGATTTAAGGCAAAATGAGGACTGCAGCCCGGGAGATAGCACCTCAGATAGCCCTGAGCAACTGCTCCAAAGAGACAGTCAGTTCAGTTCAGTTCAGTCACTCAGTCGTGTCCGACTCTTTGTGACCCCATGAATTGCAGCGTGCCAGGCCTCTCTGTCCATCACCAACTCCCAGAGTTCACTTAAACTCACGTCCATTGAGTCGGTAATGCCATCCAGCCATCTCATCCTCTGTCATCCCCTTCTCCTCCTGCCCCCAGTCTCTCTCAGCATCAGGGTCTTTTCCAATGAGTCAACTCTTTGCATCAGGTGGCCAAAGTATTGGAGTTTCAGCCTCAGCATCAATCCTTCCAATGAACACCCAGGACTGATCTCCTTTAGAATGGACTGGTTGGATCTCCTTGCAGTCCAAGGGACTCTCAAGAGTCTTCTCCAACACCACAGTTCGAAAGCATCAATTCTTTGGTGCTCAGCCTTCTTCACAGTCCAACTCTCACATCCATATGTGGCCACTGGAAAAATCATAGCCTCAACTAGACGGACCTTTGTTGGCAAAGTAATGTCTCTGCTTTTGAATATGCTATCTAGGTTGGTCCTAACTTTCCTTCCAAGGAGTAAACACCTTTTAATTTCATGGCTGCAGTCACCATCTGCAGTGATTTTAGAGCCCCCAAAAATAAAGTCTGACACTGTTTCCCGTGTTTCCCCATCTAAGAGACAGTCAGAGAAGGTCAAATATAAGAATTTGGTGAAGGGGGAGTTCAGTGCAATCACACCCTTTTACAAGAGGTTTTATGCTAAATCTAAGAGCTGATGTCACCATGAAGGGATTTAGTGATTTTCTAGGTGTGAAGAGATGCAAGGATTGTGATCATGAAATCAGTTCCTGAAAGCATCTACCTAAAGATGTGTTCTACCAGAGTCCCTGGAGCACAGATTTCCCAGACAAGCGTACTGGAGTGGGTTGCCATCTCCTTCCCCAGGGGATCGCTCTGACTCAGGCATTGAATCCACATCTCCTACATTAGCAGGCAGATTCTTTACCACTGAGCCACCAGGGAAGCCCGAATGTTTCTTCCTAAAAGGTAACTTCTATGCAGTTTTCAGCACTTCACTTGTGTCTGCTGTTTCCTAAAAATGATCAGCCTGCTGCTGCTAAGTCGCTTCAGTCATGTGCGACTCTGTGCGACCCTATAGACGGCAGCCCATCAGGCTCCCCCGTCCCTGGGACTCTCCAGGCAAGAACACTGGAGTGGGTTGCCATTTCCTTCTCCAGTGCCTAAAAGTGAAAAGTGAAAGTGAAGTCGCTCAGTCGTGTCCGACTCTTAGCAACACCATGGACTGCAGCCCACCAGGTTCCTCCGTCCATGGGATTTTCCAGGCAAGAGTACTGGAGTGGGGTGCCACTGCCTTCTCCAAATCAGCCTAGCCAATGGTTAAGAATATGCCTTGCAATGCAAGGGACACCGGTTTGATCCCTTGTCCGGGAAGATCCCACATGCCTCAGAGCAACTAAGCAAGCAGAAACTCCTGAAGCCCAGGCGCCTAGAGCCTGTGCTCCACAAGAGAAGCCACCCCAACAAGAAGCCTGCACACCACAACGAGGAGCCGCGCCTGCTGGCTGCAAATAGAGAAAAGCTGCGTGCAACAACAAAGACCCGTCACAGCCCCCCTCCCCCCGCCCAAAATGATCAGCCTAAAATCATCCTCATAACATAGAGATGCATTTTGGGGGCTTCCCTGGTAGTCCAGTGGTTAAAACTTTGCACTGACAATGCAGGGGGACCAGGTTTGATCCCTGGTCAGGGAACTAGATCCCTCATGCTGCAACTAAGACTCAGCACAGCTAAACAAGTAAGTAAATATTTTTGGGAAAAAAGCCATAAGAAAGGTACACACTTTGGGGTGGTATTTCTGCTCCCCTTGAATATCTCTGTCTCTATCTCTGAAGCCCAGAAGCAGATAATATTCTTCCAGATTCTATGGGAGACTCAGCATTAACACTGTGGATGAAAAAATAGTCTTCTTAGCTCCAGAAAATCTTTTCATCTCTAGGCAGCTGCACTATTGGGGACTTTCTATTCTATACTTTCTGCCAGAGATCATATTCCATTTCATGGATAGCTGTAGGTCAATAAACAGTTTTATACTTTTGCTCTTCAAAGGCTCCAAACAGCATTCATTTCAAATATAAGCCGCCACCCACCTCGACTCCCTTCCAGGCTCTATCCTTACCATGAAAATGCTCTCCACACACAGAGCCCAGTGGGCAGGGCTGCATCAGGAGAACCTCTAACAGAGACCTGAGCTAAACAGACACACTGTCCTTCAGGGGAACCACGACAGAGGAATGGACCCCCTTCTGTTCTGTTCTGAAGGCAGTTCTGGCTGAGTCTTCCAAATCAGCGCTTCATAGAGTGGTTATTTAGCTTGAAAGGTCTCTAGATGGACTCAGATGGCCCAGGTGGCATTTGTCTTGACCTTTCTGGGTGTGACTGAGGTGTTCGGTCCATCAGGAACATTCCTGAGGTCAGCGCTCCCTGGGCTGCCTCGNTGTTCTGAAGGCAGTTCTGGCTGAGTCTTCCAAATCAGCGCTTCATAGAGTGGTTATTTAGCTTGAAAGGTCTCTAGATGGACTCAGATGGCCCAGGTGGCATTTGTCTTGACCTTTCTGGGTGTGACTGAGGTGTTCGGTCCATCAGGAACATTCCTGAGGTCAGCGCTCCCTGGGCTGCCTCGCCCCGCCTCACACCTGTGACAGCTCCCTTGCCCAGCTGCTGCTGCCCACACTTCAGTGGTTCTAGTGAGACTGGACATGGCACCTGGGCCATGCTCCTCTCTGGTCCTCAGAGATGGCCCCAGTGTGGGACCTCAGACTGCCCTGCTGCAACTCAGGTCTCAGAGGACCAAACTTTAGGACTTCTGATGCTCCACCTTAACCCCTCAGTGCTGGAAGGGACTCTCCTAGATCTCAACATCAAAATAGCAAAACCCTGAGGAAACCACTCATCACTGCTGTCAGGTACTTGGTCCCTCAGCCGAGCTGGGGAACTAGGGATTTCAGTAGCCACTTTGTCTGGCTTCTCCAGAGATGCGCACAACCCTACAGAAGACACAGCGGCCTGGGGTAGGGAGTGGGGGGTTTCCAGGCAGAGGCTGCGAAGTTTGGAGAGAATGAGATATACATCTTTTAATAAAGGCTGAAATGTTAAGTTGCAAAAGATTAAAAAAAAAATCTTTTTCTTTCATTTGTGTGCCAGCAGTGGATAATTATAAAATGGAATGAATTTGAGGATTAGGTTTCCTTCTTTAGAAATTATTGGAAAACTACTGACCATAGGTCACCTTGCAGCAGCATTTGATCTGAGTCATTAAGTTATTGAGGTAACCTTTTGGGCTTCCCAGGTGGTGCTGGTGGTAAAGAACCTGCCTGCCAATGATGTAAGAGACGCAGGTTCAATCCCTGAGTTGGAAAGATTCCCTGGAGAAGGGGATGGCAACCCACTCCAGTATTCTTGCCTGGGGAGCCCCATGGACAGAGCAGCCTGATGGGCTACAGTCCATGGTATTGCGGTCGGACAGGACTGAAGTGACTTAGCACGGCATTTACTTACTCCTGGTGCCTCTACACCCCTTTACGAGGCTGACGTGCCCACCCCAGCTGCTGTGGACGGTGGGTGCTCATGGCCTACAGCTGCCCCCCTTCCCTGGAGATAATTTCTCCTTGCCCGATGCTGTCACACCCAGAGACGGTGGATGAGCACACCTCCCTGCCCCTCTCCAGTCCCCACCCAGCCGTCCACAGTGATCAGTGACTGTCAGCAAGGGTCTAACAACCTGGCCCGCACTGCCAGGCAGGACAGCTCTGCTTGACTTTGCAGAGTTCACAGTGGGATTGATGGAAAAAACCCGCATCTTTGTTAGACTTTTCGTCTGCCTTACCCTGCATCCCTCATTCCCTGGCAGGTTTCACCTGAGAACATTCCCTCACTAAATCACACACCCAAGAATCCCTGTGTCAGGCTATGCTGCTTCAGAGCCCAGCCTGAGACTCTGGCTTATCCGGGAGGTGAGCAGAGAGCTGGTTGGCTTCACTATCAGAGTGTGAAGGGACCACATTCCTCACTCTCCCCCACAAAGCCCTCCGAGCAGATGCCAGCTTAACTGCGGGCACAAAGAAGCTCCTTCTAGAATGAGGCTCTCTTAGTTGCCTGAATATGGTCCTTTTACATAAAAAATTAAAAGCAAAAATTCTTTACTGTCTATGCTTTGGATTTCAGTTGGACTTTTTCATAAAAAATGCTTACTCAGTACAGCCTGGGATTCTTAGAAGTTTCCTGCTAATGAGAAAGTGTCTCTCCTCCCCACAGTACTCTTACACAATGACCTAACTGCTCTAGAAAATTACAATTCTGATGTTCACTCCATGTGTTTCAGTTCTTTCTGCCAACATTATGACTTTGAAACTCTCGAGTTCCTCTTGAAGCTAATTATCATAATTTCTGTAAGTGGATTAGAATGCCCTTTCCTTTCTGAAAAAAATCTGTGCGTATAAATGTTCCAAAAAAAGGAAGCTTTGGATTTCATATTTTAGGACTTCTGTGGAGTGGTTTGATCTGAGTGCCTGAATGGGGAATCATAGCAGGAATGGCTAAGGGTAGAGAAGTGGCCTTCCCCGGTGTGTTTTGTTTGCTCTGATTTACTCTGTCTCCTGGTCAAAAGGGAATGTCTGGGCTTGGGTTCTTCCTGTGGAGGCATACCCTGAGATATTTATACTAAAAAAATTATTCATGTCCCATACAATACTTAGGGCATGCTTACACTAAAGACAATTGGTTCTTTATCTGAAATGTAATTTAACTGGGAGTCCTGCATCTTTTTGGCATTTCTCAGACTCAACACCTTCAGCCCAGGGCTTGTAAAAATGTGATAGGAACCGCTCTATACTCACGTGTTAGTAACCCAGCCCCACTGTGCCTCCCATCCGTAGAGTGAGAGAGCTGGGGAGGGGACAGTCTTCACTGGCAGCCTGTGGAGAGGGTGTCATGGGGAGTGAGAGGGTCCCCCTCTCTCCACACAGAGTAGGGAGGAGGGCTGTGTTTTTCTGTCCAAATCAAAGAAGCTGTTGAGTTCTTGAGCGCACTTGTATAGGGTGGAAGTATTACTCTGCAAGATAAAGAGATGTTTATTCTCAGGTGGTTCTTGCTTGGGCAGTAGCCTTGCTGATGAGCCCCTGTGCCCACTGAGCAGGGGACACAGAGCCCAGAGGCACAGGGAAGGGGCAGGGAAGCTGGTGGTATTTCTGTCATTTGGCAGAGAGGAGCTGTTTTAGAGGAGATGTTACACAGGGTACCTGCACTCAGCCTGGTGTCCTGATATACCAGCCTAGGGCTGCCTGCCTGGTGAGGGACCCTGGCAGCAGAGGCCATGAGGTTATGGGCGGCACTCTAGGAGGGTGGAGATGCGGCTGGACCCCCATTCAGGGAACTGTGGGGTTGTTAGAAACCTCACAGCTCTGCAGAGAAGTCACTCTCGGGTTTGTAAGCACAGGGAGGCCTGACACGTTGTCTTGAGGGCCAGAGCATGAAGGCCGGAGAAGCCGCCACGGCCAACAAGAGGAGGTGGGTCTCTGGGGTCAGGGAGGTGATGATGTTCTGCTCCTCTTCCTGCCTTCTCCTTCTCCTTTCAATCCAGGAAGCTCAGAAGAGGGAGAACCTAGGAGGGTTGGGGGTTGAATGTGTGAAGCATGACCCCTGCCCAGACATGCACTGTCTGCCATCCCAGTGCGGAGTGGGAGGTGGCCAGCTTGGAAGTTGCACACGAGATTGAAATTTAAGACTGGTTCAGACCACCTTTAATAATGAAAATTGACTAAATGGTTTGGAATCTCCCCAAGATGTTGTTAAGAGACAGAAAATGTGGATTTGATAAAGCAGGGATAAAAGTAGAGATGGGAAAAAAATAGAACATTTTTATGTCTACACTCTGATGAGAAAAGGCACTCAATAAACCAATCCCATCTAGCAAAGTGGAATCCAGGAAGTGTAGAATTTCCCTGGTGATGTGACAGCTGGACTCAGTCTGGCCACCAGGGAGGGGATATGGTTTGATTGCCCTCGTCTATCCACGAGGTGCAGCTCAGGGTGAGGTGAAGACTCACCCCTGCCACACTGGAGAAGCCCCAAGATTTCTCCTTCCTGAAGACACACAGCTAAGCCCAGCCAGCACGGAGGAAAGGGGGAGGGAGGAGTCCCCTGAGACCCACACCCTCAGACAGGGATGAGGTTGGATCTCAGTTTGAAAGTATGCAAGTGACAATTGTATGAACGTGGGTGACTGTTAAACATGAGCACAAATGCTTTCTTATAACCCATAAACATTTTAAGTTGCTAAATGGGACCAGTTATCATTCAAATCATCTTTCTTTGACACTGGAAGTTTTCCAGCTTAGGTCTAACATGGCCTTGAGTATATGTACATATAAATACCTGCACGTAAAAATGCGGCTACTTGGAGGAGTTCTGCGATTCTCTTCCAGTTCTGATTGCGTCCTCATGAATAAAAGTTCTTTGCTGGAAATTCTGTCGACAGCTGTGCTGATGATGTATGAGGCAGGGCTGGGCCCAGTTCCCATTTCCAGGCTTGCATTTGCCCTGCGGGGCTCAGCACGCTCAGAACTTGCACATGTCGGTGAAACGGGAGCCCAGATACATGGCTGCTGCTTGGAAGTGGATCTGATTGAGGAGCAGGCTCTGCTTTTCCATTGTCAGTTCCAGTCCTGGCTTCTAAGCACCACTTTCTTCAGTCCCTTTTCACCAGACCTAATGCATTGCTTTTCTTGCTGCAGAAGCTGTCAGAAACCTTTTTCTTTCTTACTAATCCGTGCTTTTTTACAAGCATGGGTAATAATATTCTTATTGATCTTGCAAATCAGAGCTTGCCATGACTAGTGGCTTCCCGCCTACCATAATCACTGAAGGCACACGGGCTGTCATAAGTTTGCAAAATTTGAGGGAAAGAGCTAGTATTTTACAGTCTTAGTTGGACTGAGTATTGAGGTTGAAAGCAAGGTTAGCAAAATTCTCTTATCTTTTTTTTCTGGCTGGTTTTGTCAAGTCGGGTAATTTTTAGCAAAGGATTGTCATTAAATGACTTCTATCTTCTGTGGCCTCGTGCCCTTGAGAAAATTATTTAACCTTTTTGTACCTTAGTTGTATCATATTTAAAGAGGATAATAATAGCATCTACCTAATATTAAGTGGCTTTTTATAGGTCTGCATGGACAGAGGAGTCTGGTGGGCTACGGTCCATGGGATCACACAGAGTCGGACATGACTGAAGTGACATAGCGCACACTCATATCTGAGTGTAAGGGTTTCCCTGGTGGCTCAGTGGTAACAGAATCTGCCTGCCAGTGCAGGAAGTGCGGATTTGATCTCTGGGTTGGGAAGATCCCCTGGAGAAGGAAATGGCAACCCATTCCAGTGTTCTTACCTGGGAAATCTCATGGACAGAGGAGCCTGGTGGGCTACAGTCCCTGAGGTTGCACAACTTAGCAACTAAACAACAACAGTCTAGGTATATACATAGGTCTAGATACAGCTCCCGAATTATAGATGCGGTTAGAACCTTAGATTTAATCCTAGCACATAGAAAACTCTTAATACTACTATTCCTACCACTTATGATTGTGAGTTTTCAAGATAAGAGGCAGTGTTGCATAGTGGAAAGAGTGCACATAGGTTTTGGAGGGAATGACTTAAGGCATGGCTCTGTCACTTACCGCCAGGCCTTGGTCAAAGTGAATGACCCTTCTGAGCCTCAGTGGCTGCAGCACCAAATGGGCCTTTGGTGCAGAGTATTCAATAAGGACAGTGCGGGGTGAGTAGGGTAATGTGTTCAGAGTACCCGGTGCCCAGCCATTCTCAGTGTGTATTAGCTCCTTCCTCCATGTTTAGAGGCGGGGATAGCATCACTCTCTGAATGTTTATGCCTGTTTCTTTGTCCTGATGTTTCCCCATCTCCTCCCTCTTTTTGAGAAGGTAAAATGCATGATTTCCCAGCACTCAGTCCCACCTATTTGTCCTCTGTGCAGGGATGAACATCCACCAACACCCAGTGATGGAGCTGAAAGGACTCAGCTTGTCCTCCAGCACCAGCCGAGTCTGGCGAATTAGCTGAGTGAGCACGCATGCCCGGGTGAACGCTTGAGAGGGACTTCCAGATGGGGGGGAGCAGTCCGGGCATGGCCAAATCTGAGTCCGCAGGGTTTGAGCTCAGGGCCCTTCATGATCGGAGGCAGCACCTGGGCGGCCTGGAGGGCAAGTGGCTAGGCCACATCTCTGTTCTCTGCTCAAGGAGCCGGGGCTGGGAAGGAGGTGTCAGCCACCTGTGTTCGTGCCCCCTTCACCCCTGGCTACGCACTGCAGTCACCCAGGGAGCTTCGGAAAGTCTCCACGCCCAGGGTACCCCCAGCGCAATCACATCTGAATTTACGGAAGACACCAGGTAATTCTGACCTGTGGTTACGATGGGGCACAGCCACCCTCGGCTGCTCCACATAGACCTCCACGTAGCACTCAGGGGAGTGCTTTTGTAATCACAGTGCCCTGTAAGGGAACTGCTCATTCTGTTAACCCGTGATAACTGTTCTTGCTGTTTGTGCTACGAACCTATCTTTTAAATCCTAACACATTTTACTGAGGTACTGGTTTACATAGAATTTAAAAAGCACCTATTTTAAGTTCAATGAATTTTGGCAAATATACACCTACACTGAAGAGGGGCAGGAGATGCCACCCTGAAATTTGCTGCTTTGGCATAAGGACGGAGTTAAAGGCACTGGAATAACAGCAAAGACAAGAAAGACGCTCTGATCCTCCTTTTTCTCAAAAGTAGGAGATAAAATTCCCATGTGAAAGATGTCCTTCTATTAGCAACTAGGGTTCTTATCCTCCTGAATCAATGGAAATTGATCAGAAATCAGGCAAGAAATTCAGGCAAGGCTTTACTTGGGCTCCTGCTGCAGCAGAGGGGTGAGAATAAGTAACAGGTTCCCTTGTTCACTTGCTGCCTGAGGGGGAGGCGAGCTAGTTCTTTATGTGGGGTGAGGGTAGGGGGGTGTCCAGGGGTCGAGCTGGAGGGGTGGGTTAGATGGCTTGCCCAGTCCTTGCTAACTCATTTCAGTCGTGCCCAACTCTTTGTGACCCCATGGACTGTAGCCCACCAGACTCCCCTGTCCATGGAATTCTCCAGGCAAGAATACTGGAGTGGGTGGCCATTCCCTCCTCCAGGGGGTCTTCCCGACCCAGGCCTTAGATGGTGTTGTGTGCAGGGGGCTTGCACAGTACCCTGCTTTTGCTCCCAACCCCCTGCTTTTGCTCTAGGCGCTTCAGAATGGCTGTTGGGCTTTTTGGTCTCCTTGTGTCTTTTGTCCAGAATCTGCCCCAGCTGCGCATGCGTGCAGTTACTCTTCCTGCCATACAGTTTCTTTGTGTTCCGTTGCTTAAGGAGAGGTACGAGGAGAGCTGTGTTCAGGTGCAAGCGTTGCAGCCCTGCAACAAAGGGTCCTGAATCCCAGCCTATCTCATTCCCTGTAGGACGAGGAAAGTAACATTCTTATTGTCAGGGGAAGCTGAGACCCAGAGACCTCTATAAAATAGACCTTGTTAAGATTATTCTTACTGTCCCCTAGCTTCCCCACAGGCTTAGTTACTTTTCCACGTTGCCTCTCTTGTTCAACCTGCTCTAAGAGCCTCTAGTTTCTGCCATTTCTTTGGGTCTTCATTTCTTACAAGGGCTCCCATGTCATGTGACATTTGTAATAATTTGCCGGCTTTTCTCCTGTTAATCTGTCTCTGACGTCAGTATAATTCTCAGGGCCAGTCAAAAGACCCTGAGAAGGTAGAATTAAAGGTGTACTCAGTGGTAGCAGGGCACGTGGTCAACTCGCTCTCTCTTGTATACAGTGGGCTCACTGGCCTCACCATGAGTCCCTGAGTGCTCAGAGCGAGCCCTGGGCTTCTGTGAACAACTCAGGGATGCCAATTCTGGGCTGCTACTTATTCCATCATAATCAAGCTCAGTTATTCACTAAGAGAGCTTAAGTGACTCATTTCATAATCTCTCTTTGGCTTCCTACACTTAACTTCTGCATTTTATGACATCCCAACAGACTGGACATGTCCAGTTATATAGCTGTTTCATAAAGCCCTTAAAATACCTCCAGGCTGCCAATTTATACCCCTGAGCTAGTTTTATAAGTAGGCTGGTCACACAGATACACACATTGTGTACGCATATATGAGAAGTACATTATACATATATAAACTTTTCAAGATTAGGAAATCCAGGCTTTGCCAAGAAAATCTCTTTTAAACATTTTTACTGGCTGTGTATATATCTTTTGAGCAGTTGACAGTGTTTTGTAAAGTTAAACTTATACTCACCATATGATCTGTTTATCCCTCCAAACATATACGTGAATGATTACAGAAGCTTTATTTGTAATTGTCAAACACTGGAAATGACTTGGAGGTCCTTCAGCTGGCACACGAGTGACAGACTATGGTATAATCACACAGTGGAGTTCTGCTGGGCGGGAGAGAGGAGCGCTCCATGGAACAAGTGAGTGTGGATGGGTCTTTATGTGTACTGTGCCGAGTGGAAGAGGCCTGATGCAGTTAGTCCTCCCTGTTGGGGTTCTTTGTCCATGGACACAAAGTGCCCACTGTATGATATCATTGTACACGAGGGCTTTCAGCATCCACAGATATGGTATCTGCCAGCATCCTGGGATGCTGGGGGGCTTTCCGGGTAGCTCAGGGATAAAGAATCCACCTGCCAGTGCAGGAGATGTAAGGGACGTGGGTTCAATCCCTGGGTCAGGAAAATCCCCTGGAGGAGGAAATAGCAACCCACTCCAGTATTCTTGCCGGAAATCCCATGGACAGAGTAGGTTGGCGGGCTACCGACCCTGGGGTCACAGAGTCGGACATGACTGAACACACACACACACACACACACACACACACACACACAGAGGCTCCTGGGACCAATCTCCTGTAGACACCAAGTGAGACTGTATGCAATCTCATTTCCATGACATTCTAGAATAGATAAACGGGAGGATCAGAGGACAAATCAGTAGTTGCCAGGGTTTAAACGATGGGAGTGTTTGAGTGTAGGGGGAAGGTATGGAGGAATATTTGGAGGTGAGGGAACTGGCACCTCGATTGGGGTGATTGCTATACAATTCTAGGAATTTGTCAAAAGGCATAGAATTGTATATTCCCCGGAGAAGTGAAATTTTCTGTATGCAGCGTTGAAAAATAAATTTTTAAATGGCAGCCTAAATTGCTCTTTTTCCCTCTACCGTATCCTAGCCACACAGCCCACCCAAGCCTTGTCATTAATTCTGCAAAAGCAGAAGGCTGAGTCAGGGGAGGCAGAGAGAGCTGTTAAGTCCTAAGTCGCTGGCTTAGCAGGAGTGCCACTGTGTACCGTCTCTCACGGGGGTTTTATGAGGGTGAGGTGGGCCTGCATATCTGCCTGTAGGGGATGTGCTGAGTGTGCTGCCCTGGGTCTTTTTGAGGAGATAGAAAAGAGAATTCGAGATTGCAAGCTGGAGAGAGAGGGCAGGCACAGAGTGGGACCGCCTTTGATGTGACAAGGAGAAGTGAGTCTGCCGTGAGTGTGGCTGGATTGGTTTTCTGCCACTCATCCATGAGGATGTCAGTCAGGGAAGAATACCTTAGTAGCAAGAGGCTTTGGGTTCTGACAGTATGAAAGGGACTTTGAACAGACGAGGAAAGGGAAAATAATGATCCAGTAGTTTCTAGCTTCTGTCACTGGCAGAAGCAGTGGTGGGGAGGCAGCAATGGAGTAATCAGAATATAGGCCACAGATAAAGAAAAACAGGGTGGTTAGCTTTCTGTTTGTCTAGATTCCTATTAAACTCCCAAGTAGAGAGACCCTGTATGCAGTTAAAATCCAGATTTGGGGTTTAGAGGAGGATTGGGCGAGGGGGGAGATGCAGAATGGCTTAACTTTGAGCATCAAGCCATTATGACAGGCTTCAGGTAGGAACAACCCGCCTGGTCTCAGCCACACTGACCCTACTCTCTGCCACTTCCCGTCCTCCACTGTGCTCCCTCTTAGTGCCAGACAGGAGAGCCCAGGGCCCAGGTCAGAGGCCTGGGACCCAAGATGGTCTGTTGCAACTGCTCTTCCTTAACAACTCTATCTGTGGTCACCTTTCTCTCTCCTTTTTTGCCAGACTGAATATATGAAGTTTTAAAATAGATTGGACTTTTTAAGTGGTCAAAAAGTTGAAAAGCTTAGAATCTGTCCAGGGTCAGCAACAGGAAGGGAGATTCAACAGATGATGGCCAAAGAGAATGACTTGGGAAAAATCACATCGTTTCCCACTTGTGCCTTGCCAAGCACAGAGTGTTCAGCTGGTTTTGCTTTGGCAGAGTCTGATGTCAAGTGCCTTGAGAACACACAAGTCATAGCAGCTAAGAAGCAGCCCTCCTTTCTACTGCTCCGAGTTTAGAACACCTTTGTGCCCTGGGATCCAGTCCCAGATATAGAGCAGGTATCGTTGACCAAGGGAAGTCGTAGGATCAATTCCCCCTGGGAACATTTTGGAGGCAGTGTGTCAGGGCTCTAAACCAGATCTGCCTTTGACTTTTAGGACACAAGATAATACATGGATGATATTTGTTTACCCAGCAAATATCAGTTTTGAAATGAGTTGAAATGCATTGCATGCCCACAGTGATATCTTTAATATCTTATGGAATTCCCATAACCATGTAAGAAAGGATCATGATAAGGAGAAAACAAAGTAAAAAGATAAAGTAACTACCCCATGCTATATAGCTAGTAATATTCTTGGATTTTTTCTTACTTTACAAACTGCATTGCTCTACAGACTAAGAGAAGTAGAGCCTCAGATCTCCTTTATCAACCTATTTAAAACAACAATGACGTTTCCTTTCATCTGCTACCACCTCTGATCTGCCCCCTCGCCTCACTTCCTTTCATCGTGTCTCCCAGCAGAGGGAAGCTGAAGCTACAAGGTCTTCCTCAAGGTCTAGATACAAAGGTTCTTGCCATATGGCCAGGAGCTGGGGCAGTTAGCTGTTGAGCCTCTGATAAAGTGGGCGTTTTTACATTCAGGGTAGATGCCTCTCTTCAACATCAGAGTGACACTCAGCTGCTGGCATGCTCAGGGGATGGGAGCCACCCAAGAATCAGGATGGGAGAGTGGTTGACATGCATTTCCTGTCTCTCACTGACCCTGGGGTCAACACTGTGCACTCAGAGCTCACGGTTGACAATCCTAGTCACAAACACCCGTGAGTCCCAGCCTGAGGGCTTCCTCTGATGGAGGGAGCTCAGCCTGTCCTGGGGGAGCTGAGTGTGTCTAGAATCCCATGCCGGAGAGCTGCTCTCTGCCAGGTGGATGGATGTCGCAGCATAGATGCCCCAACTGTTGCATCTCTTGTGAAAGACCCCTGAAAGATCTTACCCAGCCTCCCTGGAGAGCCCTGAGGGACCGTGCACCATCTGTACGGAAATATCCTGCTCATGAACGCATCCCCTCTCCCTGCCTTTTCTTGCCTTTCCCACTTCCTTACCCCTCCCAGTGCTTCCTGGGAATACCTCCAAACCAGCCACATGCATCCCGTCCTTATCTCGGCGTCTGCTCAGTGGGGATTCACCCCAAGACACATCCACTGGAAAGAATGGAGGGAATTGTCACGTTGTGAAAATTGTTTTTTGCCTCGTATGCTCTCTGTCTTTGAATCTGTCATCGTATGTGTTAAACATGCAAACAGGGAGACTCTACTGTCTAGACAGAAGCTTGTTTTATTAGTTGCGAGTTATGTTTTCCTTCTGAATTCATCATTTTTGTTACTCTTGAGACACACTGGGATATCCGCATGGCCCTGCACACATCACACAATTTCCCCCTCTGCTTTTGTTCTTAAATACCTTTCTGTGCTAATAACCTCTTTCCATTTACCTGGTCCCAGGAATCTATTTCAAATGGTTTGAAAGTCTCAAATGGGGATTGTGTGCTGTGTCCTTCCAGCCGTTACACCATGGCTTAGTGGAGATGGCAGGGCGACCGACGGGGCTGTTTGTCCCTAGCGCTGAGCACTGCAGCAGGCAGGTGGTCGTGGGCAAGGGTGCGCATGACGCAGCCGCTGTGGGCATGGTGGGGTGCCCCTTTCTTACAGGGCTGACAGGCAGAGCTGTGTCCCGAGAATGAAAAGGGAAGCAGACTGTCTTCAGAGAAGCATTGTGTGTGTGTGTGTGTGTGTGTGTGTGTGTGCGCGTGCGCGTGCATGGTAGCCGGGGGCGTGATCATGGGCACATACATTTGTGGCGGGGGCTTCACTAGAGGAAGAAGCGAGCACTGTGATTTTTTTGAGCAAAATATCCAAATATCGGCCATGATATCTTGTGGTCTGGGGCTACCTTTCTATCTGTCATCTACCTACCTTTGAGGGTTCCGTGATTCTCTCTCCCAGGTTCCCTGTTTCCTCATTTTCCTCCTCAGTAATTAAAGAGCGTGTGAAACATAGTGAAGTTAGCAGTCAGGAAGACTACAATTTCTAATGATTCTTATTCTTTTAAGCCATGAATTCATTACTCCAGCTTTTGTGTGAAGGGAGCCGTAATAGCAACCCCCTACTAAGATCTCCACATCCTGACCCCTGGGACCAGCAAATGTCACCTTATGTGGCAACAGGGGCTTTACTGGTGTGATCAAGGGTCTTGAAAGGCAGTTCAGTTCAGTCCAGTCGCATCTGACTCTTTGTGACTCCATGGACTGTGGCACGTCAGGCTTCACTGTCCATCACCAACTCTTGGAGCTTGCTCAAACTCATGTCCGTCAAGTCAGTGATTCCATCCAATCATCTCACCCTCTGTCATTCCCTTCTCCTGCCCTCAATCTTTCCCAGCATCAGGGTCTTTTCCAAAGAGTCGGTTCTTCACATCAGGTAGCCAAAGTATTGGAACTTCAGCTTCAGCATCAGTCCTTCCAGTGAATCTTCAGGGTTGATTTCCTTTAGGATGAACTGATTGGATCTCCTTGCAGTCCAAGGGACTCTCAAGAGTCTTCTCCAACACCACAGTTCAAAAGCAACAACTCTTCAGCACTCATACCATGGATTATACAGGTGGGTCCTGAATGTAATCGAAATATCCTGTAGGAGGAAAAAAGCAGAGATTTCACTGCAGAAGAGGAACAGGAAGTGGAGACTGGCATGAGTGAGCCCAAACCCGGCAGCACAGTAGGCAGAGCGGCTGGAAGAGGCGAGGCATGGACTCACCCTCGAGCCTCTGCAGGGAGCTAGTCTTGGGAACACCTTGATTTCAGCCTTGCAAGATTCATTTTTTCCTTATTTATTGGTAATTGAAGGACGATTGCGGCATTGTGTTGGTTTCTGCCATAGTCAGCATGGATCATTCATAGGTAGACATATGTCCCACCCTCCCGAGCCTGCCTCCCTCCCCGCCTCTCCCCTCTAGGTTGTTGCAGAGCCCCGGTTTGAGGTCACAGAGTCATGCAGCAAATTCCCAGCAAATTGGCTGTCTCTTTTCCACATTAGTGTACGTATTTCCATGCTTCCCTCTCCATGAGTCCTGCCTGCTCGTCCCCCCTGCCATAAGTCTGTTCTCTATGGCAAGACTCATCTTGAACTTGTGAACTCAAGAATTCTAAGAGAATAAGTGTGTCATGTAAAGCCACCAAGTTGTAGTGATTTGTTAGCAGCAACAGGAGATGAGTGCAGAGCCCCTAAACCGCCTGGGAAGTTGTGCCAGAGGCTGACGGGCCGTCGTGGGAGTTATTCAGAGGACTTGTGTTCTCGCCCCGGTCTCTGCTTCTGCATTCCTGTCACTTACAACAGGCGAGAGCTCACAGTCTTACTTGCCGACATGGCCAGAGTGGCAAAGGCGGAGTGCCTGGTTGGCTAAGGGCGACTGGTTGCCGAGGGAACAGTGACCTCATTGCTCACCCACAAGAGCAGTGATGAGCTGTGTAACAGCTGACCTGGTCTGGCCAGGGGGCCCCTGGGATGACCTGGGTGTAGATGATCTACCGTCGAGGCACTCAAGTTTAGGGACCTAACCGGGGGTGTTTGTCCAGAGTCTCTGCAATCATCCTCTGCTGGCGGTTACTAGGTTTCTACACGTGAGTGGGTGCTGTATGAAAGCTGAGTTTTGTTGGGTGGGCACAGGGAACACGGCGGTGGATAAAACTTCGCTGGCTCACTCCCACCAGCTTTAGACTCTCTTCTTGCTCTAACTCTCCTCTGAAACACAGTGGCAGCCGCTGATTATGTGGGGGAATTTAGCATGTGCTGAGAACCTTATATGTTGTCTGAATTAATATAACAAATCTACTAGGGGAATATTCCTAAATCCTGTTTTATAGATGAATGAGTTTCCAATTCAAGGGATTAGATCTGATAGACAGAGTGCCTGAAGAACTATGGACGGAGGTTCGTGACATTGTACTAAAGGCAGTGATCAAGGCCATCTCCAAGAAAAAGAAATGCAAGAAGGCAAAATGGTTGTCTGACGAGGCCTTACAACTAGCTGAGGAAAGAAGTGAAAGGCAAAGAGAAAAAGGAACAACATACCCATCTGAATGCAGAGTTCCAAAGAATAGCAAGAAGAGATAAGAAAGCCTTCCTCAGTGATCAATGCAAAGAAATAGAGGAAAACAATAGAATGGGAAAGACTAGAGATCTCTTCAAGAAAATCAGAGATACCAAGGGAACATTTCATGCAAAGATGGGCTCAATAAAGGATAGAAACTGTATGGACCTAACAGAAGCACAAGATATTAAGAAGAGGTGGCAAGAATACACAGAAGAACTGTACAAAAAAGATCTTCATGACCCAGATAATCACGATGGTGTGATCACTAATCTAGAGCCAGACATCCTGGAATCTGAAGTCAAGTGGGCCTTAGGAAGCATCACTATGAACAAAGCTAGTGGAGGTGATGGAATTCCAGTTGAGCTATTTCAAATCCTAGAAGATGATGCTGTGAAAGTGTTGCACTCAATATCCCAGCAAGTTTGGAAAACTCAGCAGTGGCCACAGGACTGGAAAAGGTCAGTTTTCATTCCAATCCCAAGGAAAGGCAATGCCAAAGAATGCTCAAACTACCACACAATTGCACTCAACTCATACGCTAGCAAAGTAATGTTCAAAATTCTCCAAATCAGGCTTCAACAGTATGTGAACCGTGAAATTCTGTATATTCAAGCTGGNTCAGTTTTCATTCCAATCCCAAGGAAAGGCAATGCCAAAGAATGCTCAAACTACCACACAATTGCACTCAACTCATACGCTAGCAAAGTAATGTTCAAAATTCTCCAAATCAGGCTTCAACAGTATGTGAACCGTGAAATTCTGTATATTCAAGCTGGTTTTAGAAAAGACAGAGGAACCAGAGATCAAATTTCCAATATCCCCTGGATAATTGAAAAAGCAAGAGAGTTCCAGAAAAATACTACTTCTGCTTTATTGACTATGCCAGTGCTTTTGACTGTGTGGATCACAACAAACTGTGGAACATTATTCAAGAGATGGTAATACCAGACCACCTGACCTGTCTCCTGAGAAATGTGTAAGCAGATCAGGAAGCAACAGTTTGAACTGGACATCGAACAACAGACTGGTTTCAAATAGGGAAAGGTGTATGTCAAGGCTGCATACGGTCACCCTGCTTATTTAACTTCTATGCAGAGTACATCATGCAAAATGCCAGGCTGGATGAAGCACAATNTAATACCAGACCACCTGACCTGTCTCCTGAGAAATGTGTAAGCAGATCAGGAAGCAACAGTTTGAACTGGACATCGAACAACAGACTGGTTTCAAATAGGGAAAGGTGTATGTCAAGGCTGCATACGGTCACCCTGCTTATTTAACTTCTATGCAGAGTACATCATGCAAAATGCCAGGCTGGATGAAGCACAATCTGGAATCAAGATTGCTAGGAGAAATATCAATAACCTCAGATATGCAGATAATACTACCCTTATGGCAGAAAGTGAAGAACTATAGAGCCTCTTGATGAAAGTGAAAGAGGAGAGTGAAAAGTTTAGCATAAAAATCAACATTCAGAAAACTAAGATCATGGCATCTGGTCCCATCACTTCATGGTAAATAGACGGGGAAACAATGGAAATAGTAGCAGACTTTATTTTGGGGGGCTCCAAAATCACTGCAGATGGTGACTGCAGCCATGAAATTAAAAGATACTTGCTCCTTGGAAGAAAAACTATGACCAACCTAGACAGCATATTAAAAAGCAGAGACATTACTTAGCCAACAAAGGTCCATCTAGTCAGAGCTATGGTTTTTCTAGTAGTCATGTATGGATGTGAGAGTTGGACAATAAAGAAAGCTGAGTGCCGAAGAATTGATGCTTTTGAACTGTGATGTTGGAGAAGACTCTTGAGAGTCCCTTGGACTGCAAGGAGATCCAACCGGTCCATCCTAAAGGAGATCAGTTCTGAATATTCATTGGAAGGACTGATGCTGAAGCTGAAACTACAATCCTTTGGCCACCTGATGCGAAGAACTGACTCCTATGAAGAGACCCTGATGCTGGGAAATATTGAATCCGGGAGAAAGAGATGACAGAGAATGAGATGGCTGGATGGCATCACTGACATGATGGACATGAGTTTGTGTAAACCCTGGGAGTTGGTGAAGGACAGGGAGGCCTGGTGTGCTGTGGTTCATGTGGTCACAAAGAGTCGGACACAACTGAGTGACTGAACTGAACTGAGGCTCCAACTGAGTACAATGCCTGGATCACACAGCTGGGAAGTGCTAGAGCCGGGTCCGAACCTGGGTCTCTGGGACACAGAAACCTACTCTGACATGCTGCACCCCTCTCCAGGCTCCTGCACCCTGAAACGCAGGGGTGTCCTTCCTTCTCTGCTTCCCTCCTTTCTCACTCTGCCAGCACCGAGGGCCCCTAAGCACAAGGGTCAGAGGGCACAGCTGGGTGCTCACCCAAACCATCTCCTCGTCTCCCACTTCTCCTTCGTATTCAAACCATGTATGTGCTCCAGAGAGCCCCATGCAAGTGAAAAATGGGATATGTTATTTCAATTTGTCCCCAGTCATGGCTGTGAATAATAAAAACTAACACAACTACAACTATCAGCACCCGAGTAACAATGTACATGAGTCACGGTGTGTACATTTTTGCAGAACATTCATACATCGTCCTTTTGTTTCCACAGCAGCTCTTATGGCAGGTAATGGTACCCCACCAAGGCTGGAAGAAGGCAAACAAATAGCAAGTCAGCCTATTTCGTTCCAAATTCCACCTCCCAGCCACTCACTCAGGATCTGCTGAAAGTCCCAAGGCATCTTAGGCATCTTTGAAGCCTTGGTAACCACTGTCTGGGTCAGTATGGTGGGCTATGTTGTCTACATCCAGTTGGCTACTTTTAGCAAGCAGTGGTCACTTTTATACAGTTACAATTCATAGTCACTTGTGCCCTCAGAGGAAGTCAATGTGTTTTCAAAATTCTTCCATGGGAAGCAGGGAACAGCCTCTCTGATAGTGCCCCCACCCCCATTTACATTAGGGCACCAAGCTGCATCTAACATAGGCTTCCTGTTTTTTCCATTCAGTCAATAAATATTTATCAAGAATTTGCAACATGCCAGACTCTTTATTGGGTGATGAGACTGTAAAGGTGAGCAGAATAAGCTGGGTACTAGCAGTTTCGTAGAAGAGACAGATAGGTAAATCATCAGAAGTACTTATGTGATGGGGCTTGCTCTCTTGCCGGCCAGCTAAGCATGTCTGTTTTAAAATGTACCTGGGACTTAATTTGTGGAGATGACTAAGTGCCATCATGGAGAGGTCAGGGCTGTCAATGTCAGTGTTAAAGGAAAGTTCATTACTTACAGTTCCCAGGAGGAGGGGATAGGCCATGCTGCACAGTGCCTGTGCGGAAGCACCTGGCCAGTCCGGAGCAGAGGGAGTGGGGGAGACACAGGCAGGAGAGAGAGCCTCTGTCACTCTCGTGGTGGGAGATTGTTAGGCGTGGACGTCCGCAATGAGCAGGATGTCCTCTGCTGGGTAAAACAGGTGTTGGGGTTAGTGGTTAGGGGGCTTGTCATATGGTATCTGTGCAACCTGCAAAAACACAAGGTTAGTATGGATGTAAACATCTTTAGCTGTTACTAAAGTTAAAGCCAGTACTTTTTTAAAAATTTGTTTTTATGTATTTATTTGGCTGTGCTGGGTCTTAGTTGTGACACTCGGAATCTATGACCTTCATTGCGGCACAGGAGATCTTTCTTAGTTGGGGCATGTGGGCTCGCTCTTTAGTTGGGGCATGCAAAAACTGTTAGTTGCAGCACGTGGGAACTAGTTCCCTGACCAGGGATCAAACCCGGGCCCCCTGCACTGGGAGCAGAGTCTCAGCCAGCAGACACCGGCGCAGTCCCTGGCCCATACCATCAAGATGTCAAATCATCCTTTACAGAATATCAAGAATTATCATTACAGCGACCTACACCAGCAGTCCCTCTCCCTCCTCTACATGACCTGGATATGGCTGAGAAATGGAAGTGCATTGTCTTATGCCAATGAGAGGTGTTAGTTGTTACACGCCAAAGGCTGAGCAACACCACACGCTTGACAGTTGTGAAGAGGTGCCCTTTGTGAAGTGTAATCCAGGAAAAGAAGTGCTCTGACCTAACTCTGTGTCTCTCTCCAATATCCTTCCAGAAGTCGGAGGACAAAGGAGGCCATTCCTGTCATCCCTATAGACTAGTCCCCTGGGATGAGGAAAGGGAGGTGGAGCGGGAGTGGGTTTAGAAGGTGAAACAGAGGCCTTCTAGCTCAGGGGCCCAAGAGGTAAGAAAGAGTTAACGCGTGAAGGGAGACAGTTCTAGGCTAACAGCGCAGCAGGCGCAGAGGTCCTTGGGTGGAAGCAGCGCAGTGTGTTGGTGGAACAGGCTGGGGTGACAGGGAGACAGAGAACGAAGGGAGACCAGTGATAACGAGGGCGCTGGGGCCTTTCTTTGCACCTCCTTATGGGTGAATGAAATGTACATTATTTTGCCCTGTCTCTTAAGAGGGTTTCAGCAAGAATAGTATGGCACATCATTTTATTGTTTTTAAAAAGGCCCTCTGGTTGCTGGGCCAGTAACGGATGAGCAGGGAGAGGACGAAATAGGAGGAGGCCAGCTAGGAGGTCACGGACGCTTGTGTCTTTTATTTTTTTAATTTAATTTTTTAATACAGTTTTTAAATTTTTATTTATTTATTATTTTAAAAAGATCTTATTAAAGGTCTTTGCAGAGCAACATTCAGATTCCAGATCCAGCAGCCAAGGAGACCTGCTTTGCTGTGGGTACCAGCTGGGGTATGGCAGGCGGCTCTGGCTTCCCACCCTTCTGTTCAGAGACGGGGATGGTGGCAGTATTTCATCTTTGGGTTCCACAATGCTCACGTGATCAGGCAGAGGCTTCTTTGGGCCAATCTTACCAGTTGGGTCCCAAGGCAGCATGATCTTTACCTTGATGCCCAGCACACCCTGTCTGAACAGCACATGGCTCACTGCAGTGTCAACATAGTAGTTAACAGAGTCCCCACTGTGGATCATGAGGCCATCCACAAACTTCATGGATTTAGCCCTCTGTCCTCAAAGTTTCCCAGACACCACGACCTCACAGCCTTTGGCCCCACTTTCCATGATGAACCGCAGCACACCATAGCAGGCCCTCCGCACAGCAAGGCCTCCTAGGAGTTTGCAGTGCAGAGACTCTGCCTGGGCAATGGCACACAGTCCTCTTGTGGCTACCTTTTCAGTGTAAAGCTCTACACTGCCTTCAGGGAAGCCGAATCTCTTCTGAACCACAGCAGTCAATTCCCGGATCCANCAAAGGCTGAGCAACACCACACGCTTGACAGTTGTGAAGAGGTGCCCTTTGTGAAGTGTAATCCAGGAAAAGAAGTGCTCTGACCTAACTCTGTGTCTCTCTCCAATATCCTTCCAGAAGTCGGAGGACAAAGGAGGCCATTCCTGTCATCCCTATAGACTAGTCCCCTGGGATGAGGAAAGGGAGGTGGAGCGGGAGTGGGTTTAGAAGGTGAAACAGAGGCCTTCTAGCTCAGGGGCCCAAGAGGTAAGAAAGAGTTAACGCGTGAAGGGAGACAGTTCTAGGCTAACAGCGCAGCAGGCGCAGAGGTCCTTGGGTGGAAGCAGCGCAGTGTGTTGGTGGAACAGGCTGGGGTGACAGGGAGACAGAGAACGAAGGGAGACCAGTGATAACGAGGGCGCTGGGGCCTTTCTTTGCACCTCCTTATGGGTGAATGAAATGTACATTATTTTGCCCTGTCTCTTAAGAGGGTTTCAGCAAGAATAGTATGGCACATCATTTTATTGTTTTTAAAAAGGCCCTCTGGTTGCTGGGCCAGTAACGGATGAGCAGGGAGAGGACGAAATAGGAGGAGGCCAGCTAGGAGGTCACGGACGCTTGTGTCTTTTATTTTTTTAATTTAATTTTTTAATACAGTTTTTAAATTTTTATTTATTTATTATTTTAAAAAGATCTTATTAAAGGTCTTTGCAGAGCAACATTCAGATTCCAGATCCAGCAGCCAAGGAGACCTGCTTTGCTGTGGGTACCAGCTGGGGTATGGCAGGCGGCTCTGGCTTCCCACCCTTCTGTTCAGAGACGGGGATGGTGGCAGTATTTCATCTTTGGGTTCCACAATGCTCACGTGATCAGGCAGAGGCTTCTTTGGGCCAATCTTACCAGTTGGGTCCCAAGGCAGCATGATCTTTACCTTGATGCCCAGCACACCCTGTCTGAACAGCACATGGCTCACTGCAGTGTCAACATAGTAGTTAACAGAGTCCCCACTGTGGATCATGAGGCCATCCACAAACTTCATGGATTTAGCCCTCTGTCCTCAAAGTTTCCCAGACACCACGACCTCACAGCCTTTGGCCCCACTTTCCATGATGAACCGCAGCACACCATAGCAGGCCCTCCGCACAGCAAGGCCTCCTAGGAGTTTGCAGTGCAGAGACTCTGCCTGGGCAATGGCACACAGTCCTCTTGTGGCTACCTTTTCAGTGTAAAGCTCTACACTGCCTTCAGGGAAGCCGAATCTCTTCTGAACCACAGCAGTCAATTCCCGGATCCACCGGCCCTTCTCACCAAGTACATTCTGTGTCCTGGTGGCCAAGATAATGATTTCTGTCCTGGTTGGTGTAACTCGGACCTCAACTCCAGAGTACCCATCTTCAGCCAGTTCCCGAGTGAGAAACTCGTTCAGTTCAGCTTTCAAGATGCCATCAGTGACAAACTTCCTCTTTTTGGAAATTTGCATGGCCATCTTGCCACTGTGAGCCGCCGAAAGGAAAGGCTAAAATTTTATTTATTTATTTATTTATTTTAGCTGTGCTGGGTCTTTGCTGCTGAGCATGGGCTTTTCTCTCGTCGTGCTAATCGGTGGCCAGTCTTTGTTGCAGTGTGTGGGCTTCTCGTTGCGGTGGCCTCTCTAGTTGCGGAGCATGGACCCTAGAGCATGCTGGCTTCAGCAGCCTCAGCTCTCCGGCTCCAGAGAAAAGGCTCAGCAGCTGTGGTGCACAGACTCCATTGCTCCAATGCACATGGGATCTTCCCCGATCAGGAATTGAACCCTTGTCTCCTGCACTGATAGGTGAATTCTTTACGCCTTTCCAGGTAGCACTAGTGATAAGGAACCTGCCTGCCAGTGAAAGAGACATAAGAGACATGGGTTCAACCCCTGGGTCAGGAAGATCCCCTAGAGGAAGGCATGGCAGCCCACTCCAGTATTCTTCCCTGGAGAATCCCCATGGACAGAGGAGCCTGGTGGGCTATAGTCCATAAGGCTGCACAGAGTTGGACACGACTGAAGCGGCTTAGTACAAACACATGAGCCATCAGGGAAGCCCTAAATTTAATTTTTTAATCCAAGTATAGCTTATATACAATATTGTGTTAGTTTCAGGTGTACAGCAAAGTGATTCAATTACACGCACTATATATATATATATACTTTTTCAGGTTTTTTTCCATTATAGGTTATTACACGATACTGAATATATTTCCCTGCGCTCCACAGCAGGCCCTTGTTTTTTACGTTTTATATATAATATGTACAGGTTAACCCTGCTTCCCAAATTGAAGTTTGTGTCTATAAACGCTGCCTCAGCTACCTGTAGTATTAAGGATCTGTGAAAACCTATGGGTGGCAGTTTGACTAAAGCCAGGACAGATCTAATAAGAGCCGTGTACATTGACAGGACAGGAATTAGGCTGGCCCCGTGGCTTGAATGAGGGAAGCGGTCATCTCGGGCTGGAGAGGCCTGGGCCAGCACAGAGTTTTGCAGAAAGCCCCCACATGATCAAGGGGGGATGCTCTGCTTCAGGGTGAGTGCCCGTCCACAGGGCCTGCAAGGGAAGCCTCGGGGCCTCTGAGCACATGCCGCATGGCCTCTTCCCCGGCTTGTCTGAAGGATGCTCTTCATTGCTCTTTCTGTCCGGCTCATCCAGAAGAACCAGAGGGAGGGAAGCTTCCAGGAGCCTCAAGGTAAAAGTGCAGGATATTCCTTCATCTTACTTCCATCCCCAGGTATTGCTGCTCCCTCACTGCCCCTTGAGGTCTGGTCCTGGGGCAGACCTGCAGTCCTCTGTGGGAATCTCCATGCTGTTTGCCTGACAGTCACTCCCTGAACCTCCTGGGAATCATTTGACGACAAGGAAACAGAGAGGCTGGGAAACTGTCCTGGACCACGACTCAAGTCCTCACTTCCCTCTCCCACCTCTATAGGGCAGACTGGAAGGAGAGGGACTTTTTCATGAAGTGCTGCTTATGTTATCTGAAAACACATAAAAGTGAACTTTGGCAAAAGTCAGAGACGTATGGAATCCATTTTCTGACATAAAAGTTTTATCACAGTATATTGATCAGTTATTGCTGTGTAAGGAGCCACCTCGCAGCTCAGTGGGTTTAATGAAACAAGTATTTCCTGTCATTCATGTTTCTGTGAGTCAGCAGTGTGTGGCTGGTGAGTCTGGGCTGGGACTGACGGCTCTACTTTGCACTGTGGATCTGGGGTTGTCTGGAGGCACTTCGGTGTCCACACAAATCCCTCTTCCTCCTGAGTCTGGGGGCTGGCCAAAGCACACTCTTCTCCTGGTGATAGCCGAGCATCATGTCACATCGAGGCAGGGTACCAGCCAAACCCAAGGTCAAGCGGTGAGGAAATTTACTCTGTGGTGGAGAGAGGGGTGGTGTAAAGTTGGTGGAGCACCACTGGGAGTTTGGCTATAGAAGCGGGACTACAGTGAGTGACGGGAATAAGGGATTTGGTGCAGGCACTGAGCCTCACGCAGTTGTGGGAGCTGGTGCAGAAGTCAGCATATGGCCGTTCCCTCTGTGCCTGACATTTAGCCTGAGGTCATCAGGGCCAGCAGCAGGGAGGAAAAGTAAGACAGACTGCGGGTCCCAGCAGGGACCACCTGGAACCCAGGTCAGCCTCTGTCTTCAGGCACAAAGTCACAATGACGGGCAGGGAGGCTGGCGCTCT
The DNA here is from genome assembly GCA_006410615.1 of Neotragus moschatus. Classification (NCBI taxonomy): domain Eukaryota; kingdom Metazoa; phylum Chordata; class Mammalia; order Artiodactyla; family Bovidae; genus Neotragus; species Neotragus moschatus. The sequence continues at coordinate 138,835 of SJYA01002725.1, read as the reverse complement.
TGCTGGTGTGTGTGTGGCCGACCACACGCTCCCCTGGCACGGGAACTGCAGAAGGCGAAGGAGAATTTCCAACAGGGGCCGGAGGTGCTGGGGCCTGGCTGCCCTCTGTGCCGACATAGGAGCCCACGGGTGGTGATGCCCACCTCCAGAACAAAGACAGTGACCGCTGCTTGACTTCCCCTTTCCAAAACCCACATGCATTTTTTTAGTGCCAACTTAATCTAGGACTAGACAGAAGAATGTTTCAGGAAATGAAATTCCAGCTCAGCTAGCTAAGCTGAGAAAGCAAAGTGGCCACACACACGTGGGCCTCCCTGGTGGCTCAGTGAATGGTCCTGCCAGTGCAGGAGATGCAAAAGCTGTGGGTTTGATCCCTGGGCTGTGAAGATCCCTTGGAGCAGAAAATGGCAACCTGCTCCAGTGTTCTTGCCTGGAGAATCCCATGGACAGAGGAGCCTGGTGGACTGCCATCCACAGGGTCCCAGAGTAGGACATGACTGAGTGAGCACACACAAACAGGAAAGGGTGTGAATTCAGAAAGAGACAAATAGCGGGGCCAGCAATGCAAATGACCACGTGTGACAACTGCAGGGAATTGACTCCGTGTGGAAGAGGAGTAATGGCCTGCCTGTATCCGTTTTTGCCTACTGAACTTAAAAATTTCAGTGACCTTCATCAACTTTATAAACCGTGCTTCTTTCCTCTCTGGAAAAAACAGTAAATGAGGGTGATGGTAGGGCTGTTGGACACAAGAGAGCAAGTGAGATGGTAAGAATATAAGGAACTAGCCCACATGTGGAAAATCATAGTTCTGGTTGGTGACAGTTCTTACGATGCCTGCCGACTATGCTGCCTCCTCGCAGCGAGTCAAGAGAGAATCACGGCCGCCCTGTTTAGGCCTGTCCTTGGTAAGGGTCACACTAAAGCAGCTGGGAAAACTGAGGCGGAAAAATGTCAAATGACCAAGAAACAATAAGATGCTGAGGAAGGAGTGGTGGATTAGGGGTCTGGAGACTACAATCCTATTTCTGAGGGACCGCAACTAGTTGTAAAACTCTGAGTAGGTAAGGTGTCACACCCATCCCAGCATTGGTAAGTGGAAGTGTTGGACCAACTCCCTGGCTGCCTTCTACAGATCGTTAGCCAAGACCATAGTCTGTCCTGTGATGCCCACCCTCCAGCGTGGTGCCATGCTTTTCCATTGGTCTCTGCAGCTGTGTGCTTAGACTTTGGGGGAGGGACAGAGGTACCCAGATTAGATACCTAAGTCCTGGGTTCCCTTGCTAGAAAAACTATCATAACTTGGGTTCATACAGTTTACTTTGCATCTTAGTGTCCCCATCCTCTGTTTCAAAGAGGTGTGAACCCAGGAACATGTGATCTGTACTCTGCTCCTTGGAATAAATCAGCTGTCCAAAGCCTGGGGTCATGCTGATTCTCTCTTCCTGCATCAGAGAGAACAAACAAAGTGAAGGAGAGGAAAGAGGGATGGTTATATGGTCCTGGGGTGGAAGGGGCGGAGGTGCCATGTTAGGGAGGAAGTAGGGGAAAATAAATCCTTGCCAAACATGACAGCAAGCTCACGTGTTTTTGGAGTTGGAGTACACAGTAGTACACGTGTGACAGTGTATCTCTCCAGCTGGACTTTTTCTTTATTTGGAAATTTTAAGATCAGGAAATGCATGTATAACCCTGCTCTAAGTTAGGGGTGGGAGCTGTAGAATCCGGGATTGCCTCAGCATCTCCTGCTTTGAAGGCTGCCATGGTGTGTGAATAAAAAGAGCAATTGTCTGTGTGTTGAACATGAGCAGAACTATCTCCAAGCAGCCCTGACAGTTTTCGTTGGGTCACCTGGGCAACGAGTCATCTGGGAGCAGGACCTCCTTTCTCCCAGTGGAAGAAGCTCCATCTAAAATCAGCTTCCTATAGACCATAATCTTCTGTTGTCTCAAGAGCCAGATTTCACACAGAACTGGAGCAGCTGGCATCCTCAGACAACCACTGTAAACAGCTGGCATCCCCAATCCAGCCTACTTGGCAATAAACATTCTGTATTCCCCTTCCCCCCACCATTCTTTATCCCCCACCCCATCACTTCAGCCATGTGAAAATGGGGGTGCGTGAAAAGAGGGAAGGGCTCCCTTCTCAAGAACAAAACCCATGTTGCGTCTAGCAGCTGTCAGAGCTGTATTCGTTTAGGTCATCCAGCAAGTGTACACTGAGCCCCAGTTACGAGGGTGAGAAATGTGCTGGGGATAATGCAGTGAAGGGAAGCCAGAGGGAAGCAGGCAGGGGCCGGGCAAGATTTCAGACCACACTGTGGATCTGACACCATGTCAAGACAGGAGGAAGGCAGGCAGGTGTGGGAGGAAAAGCCTCTGACAGGTGTATTGTACTCGCTCATGGATAAAGCTCTTAATACAGGTATGCAGAAAGGAAGCCCGTGAGGTTCTCACCAGGATGAAATGGGATTAGCTTTGTAGTTCTATAATCTTCCTCAAAGAAAAGGCTGTTTCAGTCTTGTTGGTGATTCCAGCTGCTACGAGAGCCGTCTTCCTTTAACGGGAGTCTGTGGTTGTCTTCCAAACCCAACACAAGTTCATTTGTCTTTGGTTTGGTTTGTCATAGTTAGAATTTCTGAGTGGTGGTGGCAGGTGAGTCCTTAAAGGCGCGTCTTGCTTTAGAAGGACTGTGAATTATTCTGCAGTTTGGTCCACATTCAGCCCATAATATCCTGCAGGCCTGAAAGTGTGATGCACGAATGAGTTGACCTGTAACGAAAGCCATGTGAAACAGTTTCATTAGTAGGAAGATACCCCAGGGAATCCCTCACCGGCACACAGAGAGACTGCTCCTGGCATTCCCCGATGGAGCCCTGGGATGGTTTTGGTCACTCCACCAGGGAGGGCCAGCACTAAGACTGTCTGCAGAGGAGTCCCCACTGGGCAAAAATGGCCAGTCCCCTGGTACTTGTATGATGCTTAGACATCGGGGAGCTTCCGGAGGAATGCTGGCCTTCCTGCGCATCCCAGAGGGCCTGAAAGAGGAGGCTGTCTGCTCACTATGCTGCTCGAGGCAGATCTCTCTTGAACGAGGTCTGAGAGGTGCCCTTCCCCGGACCTGGCATGCCTTTCCACTAGACTAAAGAAAGATGAGGATTACTGTGGATTGCTGATCTTGCCTTAGTGTTTCCTTTCCTTGGTCAAATCTATGGCTTCATCTTCATTATGTGACTTTAGGGGAGTGATCCTGAAATTTGGAGCACAAACCAGGTGGAGGTTGGAGGCCCACCCACCATGATGCAGCTAACCCAAGTCAGGAGGCTGCCGGTCTTTATTCCTCTGCCTTCCAGAAGGCATTGCAGTGACGCTGTGGTGGAAGAGGAAGCCTGAGGTGCATAGTTGTGTCTGCAACACCAGCGGCTAGCTGGGCATCTGACAGCTCATAGGAGGCGTTCCTTAATACACGTTAATTGAGCTGAATAACAGGCTTGTGTGTTTAGCAGTCAAAAAGATGGTCACCTTAAGTGAATGACATCTTTTAAAATAGTTTGCACAGAATCAGTAAGAGTGATACGATGGGTGTGTTTCCATCATATTTAGATGGGCAGCATGGCTCAAACTTTCTAAAGATAGAGTAAACCTTTAAAAGCAATTTGAGAAGGAAAGATGCAGAGAGTGACATGGAATCCTGCTTCTGTAAGTCTTAAGCAGGCTATGTAGCATCCAGTTCACCTCTCCCTCTGTCCCCCAGACTGATGCTTGAGCCAGACTCTAGGTGTTTGACAACCTCATGCCCTGTGCCATCCTTCTGATGCTCCTCTGCATGTCAGGGGCTAGAAGTCTATGAACTGTATTTCCCAGACTCTTTTGTTTCCAGTCCTGAGTGTATCACTTACCATTACACTCTGTCAACGAGAGAGGCACTTACAGTAAGGTGAAATCTGCGTTCTCCTTCCTCTGGTAGTGGCCACGGATGGTGATGTGGGCTTCGCATAGATGCTATTGGATTTTGCTGTGGTTTCTGAGCTTTCCTGTGATTCACGTGACTCGGGACTACAGGGGGAGCTGGAAAGTTAGCTGTGAGGTCTCTGCGTTACCCACCCCTGTGTGTCCGTCTTGTGAGACTAGAATTGTGGGAGTGAAGCTGAAATCTAATGCCTGAGTCCTGCTTTCCACTTCTCCAGCTCTTACAATAGTTTAGTGATCACTGAATTGTCTGTATTGAACCACATTTTATTTAAAGTGCCTAAACTGTATCAAACTGGAAGGAGATCAAACCAGTCAATCCTAAAGGAAATTAATCCTGAATATTCATTGGACGGACTGATGCTGAAGCTGAAACTCCAATCCTTTGGCCACCTGATGTGAAGAGCTGACTTATTGGAAAAGACCCTGATGCTGGGAAAGATTGAAGGCGGGAGAATAAGGGGAAGACAGAGGATGAGATGGTTGGATGGTATCACCAACTCGATGGATGTGAGTTTGAGCAAGCTTCAGGAGTTGGTGATGGACAAGGAAGCCTGGCCTGCTGCAGTCCATGTGGTCACAAAGAGTCGGACATGACTGAGTGACTGAACTGAAACTGTGTCAGTTCTCCTGAATGATAGAAACTGTCCATGATATTGTCTCCTGGAAGCTCTCCATCTTTATGTTGGCAATCTTCAGATGTTTCCTGCAATCTTCCAAACCATAAGTTACCATTTAGTTCTGAGGCAGCCGTGATATTTCCTTCTTATATCAAACCTAATGCGGCCTACTTGTTGTTCTCCCACTTGTGAGCCCTCAGAATTAGCGTGGTCCTTCTTTCATGTGGCAGTCATTCAGATAGTTGAAATGACTTTTTTTCCCTCTCTAACCCCCTGCCTACTATTTTCTCCTCCAAGCAGAATTACCTTATTCTGTCTGTAATTTCTTTATGACTACAGCCTTCAGAGAGGGAGCTGTTCAGTCGTTCATTTGACTCTGATTTCTTTACTTAAAATATTCCCTACACATTTCAGCCAATGACTGAGCCTTTCAAATGTAAATAAAGTCAACGTAAAATAAATAAAATAAATGTCCATGAACAAATTTAATTAAAAAGATAGATCTGGGGAAAAGAAGTATAATGAAAATGTAG